>VZSF01010994.1:200616-391786 GCA_013398295.1 Chionis minor
CTGGGCGGTGCCCCGGGGGGAGCGGCGGCCCCAGCCCAGCCCAGCGCTGCCGGCGCTCGGGCTTCTCCTCGGGAAAGTTCGAGCCGGAGGGCGACCCCGGGAATGAGGAGAGGATGTGGTGAGCGGCTCCTCCTCTGCTTCGCAGCCGCCTTTGCTCCGCGTAGGGGTAGTCTTCACTGCGAGGCTATAAAAAAAAAAAGAAAAAAAAATGAATTTAGAGGAAGCTCGTCTTTTCGTTTTCCCTGCTATTAGGCCTATACTCTTTCTTTTTTTCTTTTTTTAAGTGTAGTATTAGGCAGCAACAGAGTTTTAATGGTACGAGGAGGGCTTCTCACTCTGTGCCTTGGTGCTGTTTTCTGCCTCTTGATTGGGAAATTGCAGGATACCCCTGGTGCCCACCCGCCCATGTGGCACCGCAAAGATTTAACCCAAATTTTGTTACAGGACCCTGGGAGGATATCCTCGGTTTTCTAGAAACTAGAGACACGTGACCTTGTCTTGTCTTATACAAGTCCTTTACAGTAATGTTGTTACTCAGAACAATTTGCTTCTACGTTTTTGCCTGGGAGCCTTTTAAGGGCATAACTAGAGAGACGAATAACTAATGACAGCATTATCTTGCAGTGGGAAGCAGTAAAACTACATGGGATTTGCTTCGCCCAGAAATATTGCACTATAAATTCAGTCAAAAGATTAGTTTTGCGTCTTCGTTTAGACTGAAATTTTGCTTTCTGTGAAGGTCATTATCAGGTTGGAAAAATGGACTCCAAAATCCATGTCTGCTCTAATCCTGGTTCACTTGAATTTGTATCAAAATAAGTGTCAAATTGAAATATGAAGTGATCCCAAAAGTGTAATGAAATGCATGGCCTTTCAGAAGCTTTTAATACCAAAGATCACATTGCTTTGGCATGTTTTAGAGTGTAACTTTCGGAGTGTGCTAGCATTCTGGGTACCTTCACCTCCACTTGATAAGAAGCTGACGGCAGTTCAGAGATCTGCTGCTGTTTTCATTTGCATCTACTGTATCAAAAACGTCATTTCCTGCTTGCCTGTAATGTTCTTGAATAAGAAAATGCAAGTTGTGTTTATTACTGTATAATGTACTCATCTTCTCTTTAAAGTAACTACATGGTTTAAAAATTACACTGATAGTTGCTTTGGAGAAGTTGTAAAATCCCTGTTACAATGTAGAGCTTTAATCTCCAGCCCTATTGTGGTCTCTCCCTCTGCTAAACTACTGTTTTGTGGAAACACCTTTTTAAAATATTTCCTCTGTTTTTTGAGGTGTATGTCTCCATAAACTTCAATACATAGGTAATGAGAATAGAAAATTTTGGGGGGGAGAGCTGCATTCACTCAAAGGTATCTGAATTAAACATGAAGCGATAGCAGATTTAGGCCAGCCTTTTACTATATTTAGAGGATATTCAAGGAGGCATCCGATACTGTAACAAAGCTGCAGATTCCTCAGTTCTGCCAATTTGGGTTTCAATTCTAATCCCTATTAAGGCTTGTTTAAATTAGTGGTGGGGAAATGTAGTTTTAAAACATCTTTAAGACCATGGAAGAAAAGCCTGAGTAAATAAAACCCATAGTGTGTCAGCTGGGCAAAAAAAGAAGTCTCTAGAGATAGACTGCCAGAAAAGTAGTAGAGAATGGCCTGTTAACAAAGGCATAAAGTTTGCAGCTCTTACAGAGGCTGCTTTGACTGATAAACTTCCCATGCTTTCCCCAAAGTCAGCTTAGATCTGGCAGACCTGGATCTCGGAGGGAGTGGATGGATGGATGGATAGATAGGGGGAGGTGTGGGCATGCTGCAGGGAGAACATGGGCAATGACAGGGCAGAAGGGTTGTGGCAGGGAATACGGGTAATATGACTGAAGGTGGAGAGGCTGCCGTTTGGTCTGCATGGTATGGTAGAGGAACACGAATGAGTGACCAACATCTTCAGAAATCTGTCAGGTACTGATGATTTCGAGTCCTGTGGCAGAGTATAGATCCTTGCTTCAGGGTCTCAGTCAGCATCATTAGACTGTCACTGTAAGTAACTTTTAAATTTTATTCCCTTACATTCTACACAGGAAGCTCTAAATTCTGGTCAATTTCCCTTTTTCTCCCCCCCTCCCCAATGACAAGTAATTTTGACCTATCCAAGGTGCAGATCATATAAATGATGGCATAGTGAAGGAGGGAAAAAAATGTTTTGAGATAGGAAAGGAAGGAGAGACCCATTTTAATTTGGTGATACCACAGATCTGAGTAGCTCATCGAAGCTGAAAGGCCAAGGAGAGTAACACAGTGGGGTTGGGGAAACTACTGGTGAGTGCTTGGCTCATCTGGGGAATGTTGCTTATCTTATTATATTGTTTGGTTTTGCTGTGTTTGTAGGAAAATGTGGATTTGCTGCAGGGCATAATGTTAGCATTGCTCTGTAACTGCACTATTATCCCATTATTACTATTAAAAATTATAGCATTCTTACTCCCGAAGGGTCCTGGGTCTGCAAAGGAGGCTTAAGAAATGGAAGTTGGAGCGTTGCAATGATGTCCAATGAAATTATCTAAGTTATTAGCGGTAAGTCATGGAAAGAGTTAGGCATCTCCAGACACAACTAGAAATAAGTATCATGTGAAGCACGTTCACTTTCCTGGCAGAAGGAGCTGTTACTCAAAGGGAGTCCGGGAGCCGCTCACCTGTATTAAGGTGAAGCTGTGCTGGAGCTAACCAAAACTTGCTTCCCTGAAAGGCAAAGGGAGAGGTTCAGCGGTCACTTTAATTTGCCAATAATGTGGGCTCCTGCCAAAGGTCAGCTTGCCTGCCTCACCTCTGGGCACACATTCCTGATCTCTCACTTGTGCTGGTTCTATCACTTGTGGCCAAGTGCAAATCTGCTCTTGTTGTTGCTGTTGGCCTGGTTTTCAGTTGGATGAGTTCCTGGGTCTGACTCAATGCATGACTAAAAGGCACCAAGGAGTCAGCAGAGACGTGCAGTTGGGAGAAGAGCAGGCTGGTCCTCATCGTGCTCTGTAGGAGTCCCATTTGGACTAGATTAAAAAGATGATGGAGCTGCAGCCTGACAAGCTTGCTCAGTGCTGTGTTAACACTTCTACATGGCTTCCAGATTAGGTTTGGTTTGTATCTGGGCAATTTGGAGAGTGAGGAGAGATACCTGCCTCTCTCTCCAGTCACCTGTGCAGATGTACTCTTCAAGGGCCTGATGAATCGACTGAAAGGGGAAACTTGAAGGACAAAAAGTTGTTCTACATGCCTGTATTCTTGAAGGAGATGGGGCCTTACTCTGGCATGCTAAAAAATTACCTCCCTCCTCTACTCAGGGTGTAGAGCTCTCAATTTAGGTTTGGGTGCTGAAGTTTAGGTTTGGGGTCTAAATTTAGGTTTGGGCAATTCTGCCACTGACCCAATTTATTCACTTACCACCACTTCCGTTGCTTCTAAGTCTGCCTGTCCTGTATTTAAATTGCAGGTTCTTCAGCTGCAGCCTCTCTTTTTTGTTCTGTTTGCATGTGGCCTTTGCTGATAAAGCCCAGGTTTATGGCGTGAGTTCTTTCTTGCTACGATCGTACCGACAACGGTAGTTTCTTAGCATGGGATGGTCATAGCCTTAGGGAGCGGCCATGGGGAACCATTTTCCTAGTTTGCTGTCTCTTGTGAGGTCTCCTGGACTTCTGTGAATCTGCTGTGTAGTGCCACCATCGGTCACCATGCGCTGGTAGCGTCTCAGCCCCCATTATACACAGTCATGTATGACAAAAGTTCATTTTAATTTGTTTTCACAGCAAAGAATATACTACAGCGGATGCTTTGTCTTTTATTAATTTTTTTTTCCCATTCAATTTTTGAATGGTAAGCCTGTAATCCATGGTTTTGTAACACCATCTGAGGTAAGAATTTTGTCTGGGTTTGTGTTGGCTTTTTTTTTTTTTCCCTTAGTGCACATCTAAATAGTGCTGTCAGGCTTCCTTTAGAAAATGTAGTTAGGTGATATACAGTGTTAAAATTATGGCTAATTAGGTCTTTACACAATGAAATAGTCAGTAGTAGGATCTTGTGTGTAGGCATATAAATAATGTTCTATTACTAATTACTGGAAACTGGAAATCCCCTCTCCCTAAAATCTCTAGCTACATTTGTTTTTGTTTAAAGCACAAGGCATACTGAAAGTTTGGCAAAAACACCTGTAATTCGACTGTAATTGTGTTCAGTTCTAAGCTTATATTAGCTGTCTTTTGCAAGAGTTGCTTTTATGTGTGTTTCTCTTTGTGCTTCCCTATGCTTAGGCTGTTTCAAGTGACTGGAAATTGCACAGGGCTCTGTTCTTCCACCTGTGCTTGCAAAAAAAAGGTACTTTGTGCCACAAAAACACACTGTTGTGTTTAACTTGAATTTTTTTTCCTTCCTGAAAGCAATTGTGGAGCATCTGTGCCTGTAAGACAAGTGTATTATAAGTTTTCCTCATACTTCATTTCATTTTTAACCCATTACACCAGTATCCATCAACTGTATCTTCTTTGAGAAGCAGGAAGTTGTCCTGTGGTGTTAACAGAACAAATGCAAAACTTAGTGACTAGTTAATGCATGCAAGAACGGCAGGACTGGTCACAAACCTGGATGCTTACGATTTAATTTCTAAAGCTGTCTGTCAGCCTTGCCATATCCAAGCCCAGATCCAGGTTTTATTGTGACCAAAGGTGACAGGCAATTTTACCATGGGGTGTTCTCTGGAAACAATTGTATGTTTTTGATTCCAAGTTTGAATGGCTTGTGTCCACCTTTATAGCAAACTCAGTTTTCACTTCTGTTTCTGCAATGCTATATAAAATTGGGGCCAGGCAGATTGACAATTCCCTTTTTTGTTTTATGTCCAAAAGCAACCATAAACCCCATTGATTGGAAGGAAAGAAAGGTTCCCTGCTTTCCTATAAAGAATGTGTGTTTATTTAGCCATAGATGGTTCAGGAGGGCCTTTTATCATTCAGGGGATACTGAATGTAATAAATACGCTGTAGTGTCACAAGTGTCTCTAGAACATTCCTTCAGAAACTACTTTGAGTGAAATTATGAAAATATAAGTTGATTGTAATTTTGTAAACAATGCTATAGATGAACAATAAAGAGCCTTACAAAGCTATACACTTACACTGTTTAAAGAAATGGAAAACAAGGATAAGTGTTATGTTGACATTGAGTCAATCAGACCAGTTTCAGAGGAAAATTTGAAAAGCAGAGATGCTGTGTAGAAAAGGTACTGGCCCTTTCAGGAGTGTAATTCCTACAATGCACCTTAATAAATCCTAAAAGAGAGATTCTTAATGTATTCACAAAATATGTGGGTATTAACAGAGCAGAGCAGTCTTCTAAAAGGTTCTTTGAGATGGGTGTACCATGGAGTTCACAATGGGCTATACAGATGGGTTTGATAGTAGCCAGAGGTGGTACCATTTGATGATTCATTGTTGGTATATGAAATTGCCTGAGTCATCTTTATAGGTGTACTGTGATATCTCAAAAGAGAGTTACAACTGACTTGAACTAGTGGTGGGCTACAGCTGATGCAGTGTGTGGAAAATGTGCTAGCACTATTTTCTTATTAGCAGGGGGTCACTGGTCCCTAGGCGCAAGTAACAAAGCAATCAGTGCAGCTTTGGCCAAACATACAATGATCATTTGGAAATATACTTTTCTGTTAGTGCTCCCATTGACATACAAAATGATTTTTCCCCCACTTTGTCTGTTTTGAGACGTAATGTGAGTAATTGTGCTTCTCTGAGCTTTGCTCCCAATTGCAGTATCACTCAATGACTAATAACACAAAGTTATTCACCATTTGTGAAAGTTGGTCTGGTTATGCAGCATTGAAGCTTCTGCGATGCTTCAGTGGCCTTCAGAAGGCCTTCAGAAATGAGCTAGTGCTTTCAGCAGAGGTTTGTACTGGGAGGCAGGTGTTTGTGCCTAGATCCAGCACTGGAGCGTTTGGTGATGCTCACTCTTAGATACTTTCCTCCGGTGTGCTCCGAAGTCGCACATTCAGAAGCACCTCCCAAGAAGCAAAGTGGTCATGATCTGTGGTGAATAACCACACTACGCTAGGTTTTGGCTCCTGCCAAAACCAGGAGCTCTGCCGGCTCTGTTCCTGGTTGGGACCAGCAAACACAGAGGTGGTTTTGTGGCTCCTGTCAGACGACCACCTAGCTGCGTAGCCTGTATCAATGGTTTGCGTTTGGCTGGGCTTCTGCAGTGAGGCAGAAGAAGTTTGGAGATGGGATGAAGAACGTGAGTGAGCTTCGCTGGTCCTATCCTGGCTTTGTAGCAGCCAGTGAGGTTGGCTGCTGCTGGCTTTCTCAAGTGAGGCAAGGAAAGAAGGGGAGGGGACGCTTTCTCTGCCAGTATCCTGTGGAGACGCATGGACAGCAGAGCCAAGGACTGCCACAGATCCTTTCAAAACCATCTGCTTTTACCACCTGTCATTGCTTATTCACAAAAATGCAGTCTTATTGGGCATTAGCATTAAAAATCTTTTAAGTATAAAATTAAATAAATTTCCTCTGAACTTCCCCCATTCTATGCCCATAGCTCAAGCAGTGGACTACAAAGTGCTCTATTGTGATGGAGAAGGGGGGAGAGAGAGAGAAAAGGACTTGCCTGCCCAACGTAAAATGCTTTCTGATGTTGTGCACACTCACAGTGCTGTCAGTGGGACTTATTTTTGTTATCAGCTCGTCTGAAATGGATGGCACGGTTCTTTCGAAACCTTATTTTAAGGACAATTCTGAGGGTGAAATTTTGTTACAGAAGGAGCCATTGGCAAAACTTCTATTGCATGCACGGACATCAGCTGCTTCATTGCTTCTAGCTTTAAGTCAAGGGGAACGTCACAATCCAGGACTGCTTCTAGATTTCCTTTGGCTATTGAATTGAATGTCACTGCTGTAAAGTACCCAACTCCTTTGTTGGATGAAAAATTTTTGAAGAGACTGAGACAGTTGGTCCCCAGGCCATTAATGAGACACCCAAACTCTCATGTATTCACATTTCTAATTGAATGTGACAGACAGAATTATATCCTTACTTAACCCTCACTTCATATGACTGCAACCTCACTGCTTTACTTCTGATCCTGCAGACTGCAAAAAACCAATTTGCTTGCTTTTCTGACAAAAGGTCTGTTCATGTAAAGCCAGAGCACTGATAGCTGTGTAGGCTAATGTGGCATGCAGTAAATTTCCACTTTATTCCTGTGACTGCAGCTGGAACTTCTCAACCTAGCTCTTTACATGCCCTATGAACCTTTCTCCAGTAACGTACATTATTGCTTTGATGTGGTGCTGCTTGTACTTCCCTATGGAGCCCTTCAGTTTGCCATCTGCAGGAGGAAATGAAATCCCAGACAAGACGTTACAGACGTTGAATGACACTGTCTTCTACTGGTGACCTCCTTCAAGCCCTCATTGCTGCTATCTTTATTAGATACTCCAGAGCAAACTGACTAAGCTAATACATTCCTGGTACGGAACAAGATGTCAGTGATCTCTGCAATTTTTTTGTGCCTTTCATTGCCTCTGAAGTGAACTTGATGACACTTTTCTAGAGAGGAGAGGGCAAGGAGCCCGGAGGTACTAGGGTGTTTATGCCATGCTCTGTTGTATGTATCAGAACAACCATCAAATCTTGCACCTAGATGCAGCAGTCAAACCTGTCAACTCAGTGGAAAACTTTCAGGTTCGGCAGATAACCAGTAACTTTTGCCATAACACTGTCTAACTGTAGTTTTAAATTTTTTTCATCCTTACATTTATGTTCAGTGACTGCTGCCTTGTCCTGTGTATCCTCAAAGCAGCCTGTGGGTTTCTGTTATACTTGAATGCAAGGTTTCAGGGCATCCTAAACAATATATTGATTTGATGGGAAAGGTTGGATCTTGATGCATTTCTCAGTTACTACTTTTTTCATCTCCCCTATTTCCTAATCACTGTGTTGTCTCCCAGGCATTTTGTTTTGTTCCCTTGCGTAGTTCTGCAGTCACTAAGCTGAGAGGAGATAAAGAGTCCATAAAGACTGTTTTCATGCCTGAGATGTACCACTTCACCTTCGTTCTGCCCTATCGTTGACCCTGCATTGCTATGTAGCATCAGGCAAGCTGCTAGCTGTGTATTAATCCCCGTGGCTCAGAAAATAGTTTAACCCATCTCCATCGTGTTGCAAAGCTGCCTTTTATTTATGCCAAAATGAGTGCTTTACAGGCGTCTGGCTCAAGTCTTGTGTACTGCTGTCTGCTACAGGGTCCAACTCAGCTGATAGTGAGATGTTCAGTGCCTGGCACTAGAATGCTCCATCCATGGGGCATCAAGTGTTTTGGTCCAGCATTTTTTTCTGATGAATATTTGGATTGGATCATATACAGCTGAGATGCAGGCAGTTGTTTATGTGCAGAGGGTAACACTGAATTCTCTACCAATGGAAAGCCTATTGCTTTGACTAGCTCAGGGCTTTTCAAGAACTGATTAGGCATTACTTACTGCTGACAAACTCGCCCTCAAAGAATTTCCAGCAAGCAAGTCAGGGATCAGATGAAACTATATGCTTCCAAGATGGTGTGATAACATCCGTTATTTAAAGATGAGGTCGCTGGACTCTACCAACAGACTAATACTGTTGAACGAACCACATATGCCAAACTAAACACTGATCTGACAGCAAGTCAATCACAGCGCACAGACACATTATCTGCTCATATTGCACCACTTGGAGGGGGGGGTGTCTTACTTCTCAGGTTCCTCTTGGAAACCTTTTGCCTGTTAATGTTGCATTTACTGCAGCTTTGGTTTTTCAAGTAATAAATGATTGTATTTCCATAACCGTCTTTTTGCTGGTGAATCATTAACAGGCCAAAGTTGCATTAATACTGTACACATTTCTGTCGTCTTTTCTGAAAGGGTAGATTTCCCCCAGACCAGGATGATGACATATGTAGGAGGACAGGTTGCTTTGTGACTGCCTCTGCTTTGCTCTTGTGGATAAATATGATTTTAAACTTCCAGTCTTAAAGGTTATAGGCTGGCTCATCTGACTATCAGTATTTCACCTTAAAAATTGGATAGTCATGTTGAAAAATGAAAAAATTATGTACAATGCCAGAGTTCCCATCACTGACTGTAAATTGCATCCTTGAAGATGGAGAAGTTCTTGCTTTCTGAGGCAACATAATCTGCATTTATCAAAACCCAAGTACTCTACTTGTCAGTAACATTTAATTTCCATGGCAACCTACATAACTTGTTCTGGGAGATGAAGTAAGGTGATCTGGACCCCTTCATAGGATCATATCTCTGATCTAAGGTTCATGTGTTCAAAATGTTAAAACAGTCACAATACTGTAAAAGTAAAGCTATCTTTCATTAAATGACAGGGTGCCTTCAAAGAGAGTAGTTCTTTTATTTTCCACATCTGCCTACACCTAATATGAATAATGTGACGGTGAGCCATTAAAGTGCTATAGAAATAAGAAGTGGAATAATAGTAGGTCTCGTAGCATTCCTAAATATATAGCAGGAAACTTGTCTTGTGGGTAACAAGAGTAAGCTAAATTTATTATGTCTGGTAGTTGGAAGTAATCAAGGCAATAGGATTCTTTTTCATGTGATGCATGCAAGTCCTCGTGTATTTTTACATGTATTTTCTCCAGTGTGTTATCTATATTTTCACTCTAGAGTAGGGTCATCAGCATTTGGTGCTTTGCTCCATGTATCTTTGCATAAATACCACCCTGTACTGCTGACTCATTTATAAAATAAAATCACACACATCCTCGCACTCCTTTTTGTCTGTCTTTGAAATTCTTATCTGCTATGTGCAACCCTGTGTCCTGTCCATGCAAAATATAGTGCCCAAAATATCCCTTCTGGGATACTTTTAATCTAAAGTGCTCATAATTGCCAGCAGCATCTTCCTTTAAATTAATTATAGAATTTTCACTACGGTTTCCCATAGGTAGTTGGTTTTTTTATTCTGTACCGCATTGTGCAAAAATCTTACCAAACCAGAACTTTTCACTTGCACCAATAGGGGTATTGCATCTATTTGACACTTGTGTGTTTCAGGAAGATTAAATCCATGAATACATTAACGTTAACTATAATTCTGTGATGAAAAGGTCATACTCCATTGTCTTATCTTTTTAAATGCCATGTTTTCCATACTTTATGGAAATTTACCTTCTTTTCTTTAAAAAGCGAGTTCTGAAAGAATCTGACTGAAAAATGAAGATATATCAGCTTTCTATTTCCTTTGTCCTCTTATTCATAAGTTGTAAAACTACAACTGTAGAAGCCACTTTTTTGTTGAGTCTTTCTTAATTGATTAAATCATCTCTTTAATATATTGCAAATAACTATCTAGCGTAGTATTAGCAAGGGAACATAAATTCTGATGTCTTAGGATAAACATAAAAATTACACTAATATTGCTCTACCAGCACTGCACAATACGAGAACGAAATATGCTGGGCTAGAGGCGAAGTGGCCTCTATCATCTTCAGAATGTTTTCTTATAGAACATGTTGATTTTATTGGTATAGTAAGTCTCTTGCATCTGCATTTTGTTTTCACTCATATGGTCATTGGAGATGTGCATTTTCCTTGTAATGTGTGGCATTAGTACTTGAAAGCAAAGGGACCATAGCAAAGGACATGGGTGATAATCTGTGGTACAAGGCATGTGGAAATTAGGTAACTGTGGTAGATTTCAAAGCAGATACAGAGGTCTGCTAATGCGCTGCCAAATGCTGAATGAAGAGGAGCAAGATAGTGCTTTGCACTTGTCTTTCCCACTTTACTGTTAACAATGAAAATGAGATTAACACAGTATGAATGCATTGTATTAACACATATGGTAGAGAGTAGTGTTTAAAAACTGCGTATGATGGAAATGGCTTGCCTTCTTTTGTTCTAACTTAGCACCGAGAGTTGTCAACAGCACAGCAGGGTTTGTCTGAAGACCCCTGGAAGCAGTGCCATAAGAGAACATTTGTGTCCTCTTGTTTCTCAACTCCGAAGCGAGTAGTGACAAGTCTGCAGCAGATCGTAGGTCCCTGGTAAATTCAGAGGAGAGGGTGTGTAGCAGTCTTGCACTGACCATTCAGGAAGGTAACTGCAGGTTTGTGAAGACAGCAGTGACATCTCAAATGTCACTGAAGGTGACTCTTGCCGGGTCTTACTATATCTCACTCCTTCCCCTGAAGGAACCACATCCTAGCAGAATCCAAATGGAGCCTAGTAATATTAGTCCTGTTAAGCAAGTATAAGGTCATGTGTGAGAAAGGTGAGTTATTCTTTTTCTTCATTCCTTGAGGTTCTTTTGGAGATACTGTTAAGAGTAGGGTCAAAAGTGTTCTCTTTGTGCTGCGGGTATTTCTTGTTACTCTGTTCTTCTCCCTTAATGAGTATTTAGAGGTTGAGTCCTCTGAAAATTTGGGTTCTGTTCTTTCCAGTATCACTGGCTACTTGGGAGAAGTGCCTTTTGCTAGATGGCTGCTCATTAAGATCAGGGGGTAGATCGCTTTCCTATTTTATATGGGCGAGGTGAAGATAAATGCTATGTTCTCAGAGTAAAAGCAGTGTGGAATTGAGTGTAGGGGCGAGAGATGACGTGTCTTGCGGCATGGCCCACCAAGCAAGAGGCATGATAAAGTCCTGTGCTAAATATGATTTTGTACAAAAGCAAAGATTGCCTAGGAGAACATAATTAAGCGGTGCTGCACGGGAGACAAAGAATATTTTACTCTTCAGAACTACTTAGAAAAGCTGGTTATATTCAAATCTGTCTGGTTGGATGGGATTTATGCTAGGATGCTGAAAGACATGAGTGTTGCAATTGCAGTTCTGTTTTCTGTGAAAAAAAATATGGCAGAGAGGTCCCTAAAGACTAGGGAAAGACTATCATTACACCCGTCTTTAACAATAGTAAGAAGAAGAGTTCAGGGAACTGTAGGCCAGTCAGCCTTATCACAATCCCTGGAAATATTATGTATCATTTCCTCAGGGAATTTGTTTCGAAATGTGAGAAGGATGAGCAGGTAATCAAGAACAGTTGACCCAGATGTACCAAGGGCAAGTCGTACTTGACCAACCTGAGTGCCTTTTGCAATTAAATGACTAACTAGTGGGGACATCAGTGGATATAGCATTTCCTGACTTGAACTTCAGTGAGGGTTTTGATATCATTTCTCAGTGAGGAAGCTGTGGAAGTACAGGCTGGAAATATGGACTGTTAGATTGATTTCAAATCATGTGGATATCCGAGTTCAAAGGGTCATCTTTAATAGCTCAGTGTCTCATTAGAGACAAATAACAAATGACCTGTGATGGATTGGGCCAGTAGTGTTACACCTCTGTTAATTACCTGAATGGTGAGACAGAATGCACCCTGAGAAAAGTTGTAGATCACATTAAATTGGCAGGAGAGAGAGTTTAATACACTGAATGGTAGAAATTCAATTCAGCTGGACCTTGGGAAACCTGAGCTTTGGGCCAACAGAAACCTCATGAAGTTCAGAGAGAAAAATCCTGAAGTTCTGTGCCTGTTCAGATTAACTCCATGCAACAGTTCAGGCTGGGAAACAACTGGCTGAACAGAACATCTGTGGGAAAGCAATGGGATATTATGGTTGCTGCCAAGTTGAAAATGAGCCAGTGATGTGTTTTCATTGCAGATAAGGCAAATGGCATAGTGGTCTACCTTAAAAGTATGACCAGCAGATCAAGGAAAGATACTATCTTCCTCAGCACTGTTGAGTACTGTTGTGCTCCAGAGAGTTTTGAGGTTCCTAGAATGAAAAGGACAATTTTAAAAAAAATGAGAGGATGCAGCAGAAGACTACTAAGGTTATGTGAACCATGGAACCCATAAGCTATGAGGAGAGGTTGAGGGAGTTGGGCTGGATTAGTCTGCTCAAAAAAAGATGCTTAAGGGGCAATCTCATACAAGCCTGTAACTGCTTGCAGAGGAGTTACAGTGACTATGGAGCTGAACTCTTATTAGTGGCAGACTGTAAAAACAAGGGGCAACTGTCACAGGTTGCAGCTTGAGAAATTCAGACTGGCCAATACACAAAAAAGTTTCTCACCAGGGAGTAGTGCAGGACTTTTAACATGTCATTCAGAGAGGTGGCAGAATCTTTCCTTGGAATTTGTCAAGACTCAGCTGGACCAAACTCTGGATGACCTGGTCTAGCTTGGTGACAGTCCCTCTTCAAGCAGGGAGCTGAACTGGTGAACAGCAGAGTTCCCTTCCAACCAGCTTTTGTGTGATTCTAACTTCAAAGAAGGTTGGGACAGTGGGGCTGTAATGTGAAAGAAGAATTTTGTGAGGTTGCGACATTTATATGTCCACAATGGTGGATCTAGAATGGTGGGCAATGGAAGCCCGTCTTCTACAAAGATTTCCTCCCTACCATCAGCTTGAATTGTATCCATGTACAAGGCACCCTTAACTCTATATGATACTATGTGGTTTTATATTGCTTAGCCATTTTCAACTTCTCTGCTCCTTTGACATGCCATTGCGAAAATGACAATGTTCACATGCCCATAGGAATCCAAGTAATTTTCAGTTGAATTAAGATTATTTATTAAGGATTACATCTATTTTGGCCATCCCTTCTCTCTTCCTAGGTGTGCTAGGAGCTGTAGGAATGTATAGAAATCTGTTGTTCAAACTAATTTGCCAAAAATAAGAGAGAGACATGAGAAGATCAGCTGTCAGGATCATAATAGATCTGTTTTCACACTTCAGTGCTGATAATTGTTTGTTTTTAATTGGGTTGATTCCTTTTTTAAAATCTGACTGCAATTATGAGCGCTGCAAGATATAATTGAAGGAGCCAACTCATGGAAAGAGGAGAAAACAGTCAACTTAAAGCCAGGATAATTGGGAGTATGATTTTATCAATAATCCAAGGTGGGAGTGGAGACAGACAGAATGGGGTCAACCTTTGCACAAGAAAAAGAAACACCCAGAGTCCCAGTTGCCCAAACCCACAGCCAAAATCCCATTGCTGGAAGCTTGTGGGTGGGAATGTCACAAAGTGTGTTCTGAGCACCAGCCTTCCCTTGGGGCTGACCAGGCAAAGGTATTGCAGTCATATGTTGGTCATCCTTTGTGGTCCTAGATTAACACCAATGCCACCTGCATCAGGGGTAGGGCCATGCAAATATGGCTCTGTCTCTTCAGGGCTGGTTGCAGTCACAAACCAGTTTTATTTCTTTTACTTAATACCTGAGTCAAGAAACCCTGCAGACCTGATATTGCTGGGGGTAAAACCAATTTAAGGGGTATCAGATCTCATTTAGGTTGCTCGTGATTACATAGAGAACAGGAAAAAACCCAACAAACCCAAAACATTTCATGTACTAAATCCAGGAGGAGTCAGTTTGGGAAAGCCTGAATTTAAACTCTTTGACTTTAGCTGATGTAAGCTGATTCAAGGAACCACACTCAAGTAACTAAAACAAACAAAACCTTACTTAATGTGTGGTCATGGTCTTTCATTTCCTTGTTCAGTGTGTTTCTGTAAGACACTTTTCCCAACTACACCTATGTGATTAAAATAGGCATTGCTATTGATTTACTGCACTGTCTTCTGCTAGAGTGCTATGCCATAAAAAATAATGATATGTGGAAATAATTCTCTGAGTAGATGTGGATTTCCTTCCTATGGTTGGTATTGCTATAGCAACACTTCCTTCCAAAACATGACTGTAATTACAAAAGTTGCCATTGATGTTAGATGTGGTAAATCATATCTGTATTGAGCAAGAATCTGAACACCCAAATGTCAAATGAAATAACAATTTACTTTTTGTATTATTTCCCCCACAAACCTCAATTTTTAAAATATCAACAGAATAATTTTATTTTTAAGAAATTTCCTTTATTAGTTTTTCAGGAAGTTCTTGGTAGATGTGATCAGAGTTTTTCACTCTCAGGATTTAATACATTTGTTACAGGTTAGTTGAAGCTTCAGCATTCATAGCAGCAGTTTTATTGGAAAGATTTTTTGGTAGGAATGTCTCTGCCTTTGCTGGTTAAATTTTCACAAGAGGGTAATTAGGACCTAGTCTAGATCTCTGAGGGCACAAATCTGAAAAAAAGGAAATAATTTACGTGTGGAATATCTTGAAAATATATTTCAAAGAGAATATGTTCCTCACAAACATTTCTTCTGTAAATTTAAATCTCATTATTCACCTAATAGGAGGATGTGTATGTTCATATTTGTTTTCAATCGAGCTGTAGAAGCAGCAACCAGGGAGTAAGTGTATGCAAAAGAACTGTCTAAATAGAGAGTGTGGGAAGCAAATCGGCACCAAGAGGTTAGGTTTGCTCTGGTGATCTTCACCAGGGCTTCCAGATGTATAATTTAGGCCTAGGCAGTGAGAACTTTGCTGAGAAATGTCTGGTTTCTTGGGAGCTTCAGTATTGCAGAGGCAATATAAATAGTGCAATGAAACATCCCTCTCAGAAGAACACGTTAGCAGCTTTCTGTTTCAGATAAACCATGCTACAGAGGTATGCTGGCTTCCATGCTGATGCATCTCTTCAACCCCCATGGCCAGTGCTAGCCCAAAAGCAGCTTTGCAGCTTTCCCTTGCAGCCTGAGCCGAGAGCTTTCTGCCAGCCGGGCAGTTTCCGTACTATGAGGCATGAGAACAGAGGGGATGGGGGACAAAACGCAGAAGACGTCCAGTTGTTTTGTATTGGTCCACATGTCGTCAGCCTGTAGCAGGGCCTAGTAAGTTCAACCAGCAAAATTCAGGCTCTTCTGCAGAGTGGTCTGTGTCCTGGGGGCTGCAGTAGCGTGGGGCTATATCTGGTCTGGCACTACATCCAGGCAAGTGTCTTTCACTAAGTCAGACCCAAGAGCAGCGCGGTCGCTTCAGCAGGTGTCAGCCTGCGCTTGGCTGGGTTTGCTGGTTCATCTGTGGTGCCTCTCCTGTGGTTTGGGTGACTCTGTTGTCCCTAATATGCCTTTTACCTGTCATCTTGGATATGCTGCCTGAAAGTGAACTATATTTGACTGGAGTCAGCGAATCTGAATCTCATTGTTCGACTATGTGCATAAACCCCCAATTCCCTAGAAATTAGAATATATAAACCTAATTCTGATGAAACCCTGTACGTTATGCAAGAGCATTTATGAAATGAACTTAAAAATACAAAGTGACAGCAGCTAAGGTAGGAGTGCAATAGCATGTAATCACAATTTAATCTAGAAGCTGAAGGGTCCTCGTTACAAAAACAATTGTGTAAACTTGTTTGGGGCTTTGCAGTTCCCTTGAAGTCCTTGGATATGATCTTCTATTTCTTCAAACCTCTGAGCAGCCCAGCCAGTAAATCCCATCTGGGTTTGCAGTAACAAATGATAGGTACATAGCTTCAAAATAAATTGTAACATTACCCGGATTTCTTATTCCTCTTTATCTTGTAATATGTGGCTTGATGGTTTGAGCTGGTTTAAATTCCACTTTGCGCTTAGACTTTGGACTGGGTTTTATTTTAAAGATTCAAGGCTGGGATGTGGATACAGTTTCCTGAAGGAGCTTTGTCTACGTGGTATAAGTAAGAAGTGTTCCTGGACCACTTGTACCAAAGCGACACTACTAACATGATCCCACCACTCCCGCTTCTCAATGAGTTATCCAGAAGAGACTCATCTAAACCTCAGGCTGCAATTTTGTTGCTCCTCTCTTGAAATTGCCCATGCAGAACAGCCCCAGTAATACATCTCTCTCGATGTGCCTGGCCATCCTAGACCATCAGGAAGATGGAGGGTGTTGCTATGCCATGAGAACATGTAGAGTAGAAGTAAAAACACTTGTGCCTCTGGAGAGAAGGAGTGCAGCATATGGCTAACGCTTTATCATCAGGGAGCATCACGTTGCACAGGTGCTTTTTGGAACCTGAAAATGTTTTAAATCAAGCTAGCTGCTGTGTGATTAGCGGCAGCACCATGTGGACACCTGAGTCATCAGAAACACACCAGTGTCTCTAAATCTTGTTGTTAAGCTGGTTACAAGCTAGTTATCACAGGAGTCAGCGTGGACTTTATACGTACAACAAGCATACAGTCAGCTCCATATTTGGAGCTGTTCATAATGGAAATTTTATATAAACATCAGCATGGGATTACAAAGTATAACATGGCGTTTGTAGGCAAAACTTCTGATGTGCACAAACATACCTAAAAGTGGGTCACAAAGGCAGTGAGCCACTTATCACACACGTCTGTTGAGTCTTGTGCTTTATGTGGAATACTCAGTGTGTTGGTCTCTCCTAAAATTCTGTATTTGTGGATGGCTTCTCTCTGACTCCAGGCTACACTTGATGGTGAGAATTGGTGGAGCTGGAGAGGCATCATGACACTGGACTGTACTGCAAGCCAGGTTTTGCCTCCCAGCAAAGCTTACCTATGTGATGTTAGGCATTCAATGCCCACTTCCTTTGTGACCTGAAAACTTCACACACGAACCACAGGACCCTGACGTACCGCATCTTTTCTCTATGCTAGTGCAGAGTCTGTCTCTCGCATTGGTGTTGGAATAACCTGGACCATGTCATGTGAGATTTTGTTGTTATATTTAGGAGTAATAGATTAGATTTGCAGTGAAAGTTCAGCAGAATGAATGACCTGCGTTGGTTTATGGCGACTGAAACTTTTTTGTTTCTTTTTTTCAGGTGGTTAAAAAACGTGTTTAAGAAAACTACAGTGGCAGAGAGCTTGATAACTAGGCTACAGAGATCTTATTTGTGCAACAGTGCAGGATGATTCAGGGAACAAACAAGTGTCAATGTTTCTTCTGATTTCCTGTTAGAGAATACAGTATTTCTAACTTCAATATCATGACTATGGCAATGTTCTTTCTAAACCCTTAACTTGTGCTTCAGAAGATAGGGCTGCATATGTAACTTGCGCTCTACGCGCCAGATTTCTTAGTCCTGAATTCTGACCTTGTCAAGTGGATTGTTTTCATAACTGCTAAGCAACAGCAAAAAACCAAGCCACAAAGCATTATTAGACTGGCAGTCTGCATTTCTGTGACCTCCTACCATGAAACGGAGTCAGTCTGTACCCTGCAAGTGCAACGAACTGCAGAAACAATTTGTCAAATTTGTAGGCAAAACTTTGTTTGGTTTTCTTTATTAGAGTCTACCGTCTTATTAAATCTCATTATTGTGAAGGCAGTCAGCCTGTTTTTGTGACCCAGAATAATTTGAGACATCAGTAAAGGGAGTGTACTGTCCTACCTGTTAGTTAACAACGTAGATTCAGTACCTCAAAACTGCTTTGCATTTCCTCCAAATGCCAGTATGCTCCTGTATGCTGCAAACTGGAAGGGAAATGCATTACAACGTGATTGTATTAAGTGACTCAAGTAAATGATTTTTAATCAGGTATTAAACTTGTCAACTCTAGTGGTTTAGAGTTTAAGTTGTTGAAAATGCGTAATTTCCTAGCTTAAAGTGTATCAAATGCTGTGCAAATACAATGGGGCAGTAAACTGTCATTTTTCTTTTTAAATTTCTCCACTGTAAATTTTGCCTTTTTTAATGAAGCCTATAAACCAAGCAGATGAGTTGGGAGCACATAACCTTGGAACCCTTCCTCTGTGCTTAACTCATAGACATTTTGATTTAGCTTCAGGGGTGATTCTCCTTGGATTCTGTTATCCTCAAGTGACACCAGGCTTGGCTATTCAGGAAACATAAATCATGTCCTTAAAAACCATGAGAAAGTACTGAATAAGAAAACAATAGGGCAAATGAGCAAAACAGTTTGAATTCATTATCTTAGTCTTCTTGCTGCACTAATCAAGGCTATAAAAGCAGAATTCACATGTAATCAGAGAGTCCGTGAACTGGCTATTCACCAAAAACACTACTGCAAGGATTGTTCTGATATTACTGAGGAGAGGAAAACTGTAATATGGGCATAGTCTGTAACAGATGCTTAGTTATAGCTTAACTATGCTTAGCTAAAAACAACCTATGTTGTGCTGGATGATGTCTCCTGGTTCTTAAGTAGCGTGCAACTTTCTCCATGCATAAGCTGTCAATTCATTTTGTTTATAAGCAAGACAAAGTTTGGGGTTTTTATTTAGTTGAGGGAAGAAGCCACTGAAATGACATAACAATTCATTTATTGGAAAAATTGTTACACTATGGGCCACATCGTGCCAGAAAATGTAGTTTATTTTATCTTCTGGGTTATTGCTTGGTGAAAAATACAATCACAGCTGACCCAACACGATCATGACAAGGGACAGCTGAACTCTGTATAGCTTTCATTTTGATCTTTATGGTTTGTTTGGTTTAGGGAAATTTAAGCAGCTTGTTTCCTTTGAGCACAGTGTACTTTGCCTTGTTGGTGTTAGCTCAGAGCTGATACTGTAAATAACACTGAATTGGTGGTGGTATGCAGTCAAGTGGTTTTTTGCACCCTAGACTTTGATGCAAAACTTCAGCTCTTGTCATCCCCTTCTACTTCTCAGCAGTTGTTGCCAACTGGTTCACGACTGATAAATTAAGATTCTTGCTCATGCATCTTGCAATCTCTTTTTTTCCTCATTTTTCATTTTGAGCTTATCTTTTGAATGTTGTCAAAGAGGCAAAGGGAGATTTAACAAGTTTTAGTCAGCCTCATGCAACAATCGTGTAAACTTCAGATTTAAGAAATATAGGTCTAAACACCTTTTAGCAAATTTAGTCTGGGTAGTTAATATTTCAAACTGGATTATCTATATGTGGCTTCTAGTGTGAGATTGTAGGCACTGTGCAATTTAATTTTCCAGTAAACACCATTTAGCTGCTGCTGATTTAGTTTTGTCTCACAGCTCCTAGAATCATTGACCACACAATCATGGTGAAATTTAAAGTTAAGATATAGCAGTCCTATGTGTAAGCATCTCCTGTGGCATTTGTCCAGTTGGGGCATTTTTTGAGAGGGGAATGTTTATTCTCTGTTCCAAGAACTTCCACATCTAATATGTAGTGTTTTTATTTACAAAGCAATTTCTTTTCATTTTCTTTTTCATTAATAAAATTCATTGAGTGTAGTGGCTTTTAGTTGCAAACTTGTACTGGCATATAGTGATGTAATCTTGGTTGTGACTTTTTGCCATAGCCCAAGTGAAATAAAATGTTTTGGAACATCTTGCTTTTGCTGCCTGACAAGTTTCCTCTAAGAGAAAGCAGACAGGCATTCATCAACAGGAAAAGAAAGGACTAAAAAAGGGAATGTACAATAACAACCATTTAGAGTGTCAATGTTGTTCTTTTCATGCAAACTTTTGTGGGTACCTGTGGTCTGTACCTGATTACAAAGTGCTGAAGTTCATTCAAAATGCGTATTATCATAGGAGTTAAAGACAGCATTATATTTTATTTATTAATATTTTGTGCTTAAGCATCTTGGGCCTTTGAATATTCTGTGTCTTCTGTCTACACCTCTGATTCATACTCAGGTAAAGTCCTATTGTCTAAACAGGTACACATATAGTTCTAAATCTCTTGGAAGTGATAACATTTTAGAACTTTTCAATGATGTGCTTTGGATATGTCCTGAACAGGAACACTTTCCAAAATCATGGACTTAATGAGGTCATCCTAACTTATTCCTTGCTGTGTTATAGTATATGTTACGTCCTTGTAATTCCCATACTAGCAAGGAGTGTTATGAAATTTCTCTAGAATTATTTTGAAAAGGTTTCCTAACAACATAGTCCTTTCTGTAATTTTTGTTTTTTTTAAAAAAACCTCCATGCTCATGGAGAGCTTAAAAAGTTCTACTCTAGCATGGATTCCAGATGTAAGAAATTCAGGTGCATTATTTTCTTTAAAAGAAATGAGCGCAGAAAATAATATTTGAAGTGGAAAGCCATCCTAACAGTTAGTTATGGAGCATTTACAGCAGCTGTGTGTAATGTCACCTATCTTAAAGACGGTTGGCAGTCTGCCCAGAAATAGTTAAAGGACATCCATTTCTAGGAGAAAGAAGGTATTGCCAAGCTGGTTAAGGAATGCTGTGATTTTGCTACAGCAGCTGAACCTGTTGGAATCCAGTACTGCTCTGTCTATAGACCACCAGCACCCATTTCAACAGACCTGGGGCTTCATTCCCATACGAATTGGGTTTTGTTTTGTTTTGTTTTGTCCCCCTCATCTTTTGCTTGTGTGAGCTTTTATTACTGCCGGCCTTAGAAGCTCAAGATGGACTTGAAAACATCATTCCACTTCAAGCTCCAAGGCTTTCACCAGCCTCCCTGAGATGAGCTTGCCGCTGCTCACCCCTGTGCTTCTGCTGTGTTCTGCCAGTGGACACAGAATTAACCTGTTAACAGGTTTTTCTGTTTTGGTTTGGTTTTATCTAGTAAGTGGCGTGCTGTTATGTAGGGTACAGTCTATAGCAGGCTTGAGTTACAGTGCTTGATTTATTAACCTAGCAGTTGGGAAGTGTGGAAGACTTCTCAAAAGAATTACTGTAGAGGAAACATATATGCATGATTGCTTGTCCTTTGTGGTCAACAATGTGCCTAAATAAAACCGCAAAATGAAACCTGGGTTTCCCTCCAGGAAGTGATACACACTGTACCCTAAAATTCAGAAAACAGTTCTAATTAATTACAAAATTATATATCTTGGGTGAGTATCTGGTTAACCATTGACTCCCCTACTTTGAATTGTGGCAGCACTAATTGCTACTCAACTGCCCTTGCTAATTTGTAATTAAGCCTGGTTTCAGATGTGGTTTGCATTGGGTGGTTGGTTGTTGGTTTGCTGTTTTTTTCCTTGGCAAACAGTGCATTTAGGCAAAACCACTTTTATCCCAGTCTTTTACACATACATGCAAAACGTGCTTCAGCGTGATCTGAGTGAAACAGATGCTTGACAACAGAGAGGAAAATTTTGCACTGTGCTTGTTGAGTTAGTAAACTTCGGGTGCCACAAATGATGTTGTGGAATGGGTGTTAAAAGCAATCAGATTCCACTAAGCATTTCCCTCCAAGGCAAAAGCCAAGGGACTGTGAAACGATGTCTTCCAGTTGATCAGAGCCCTAAAAACCCTACTGGAGCACGAGTTGCTCTTCTCCGAGGTCACTGCAGGTCTTTGCAGGTATTGCTGGACACAGCTCTGAAACGAGAGAGGAACTGGAAGGGTCGAGAGCATCAGTTGTGCTCCTGTCGGCAGCCGCTTCTGTCGCGGAGTGCTGGAGGCTGAGGCTCTACCGAAAGCGGTTGGCAGGAAGCAGAGCAGGCTTGGAGGTGCTGCCTATGCCAAGAAGTGATTCTTTCTTTTGAGGTTTGGCTGGAGATGCAGCTCCTGGAGGGCAGTTCTGCTGACATGGCGAATATCGAACTGCTATTCAAAGCTGAACAGCTGATACAAATTGAAGAAGAGAGCGCAGCGCTTTGCAAAATCCATGTGCTTAGCTCTCAAAGCTGTTTTTGAGAAGATAAGAAAACAGAGAAAGACTGGAAATGCCACTTCCACTAAGCTGTATGTCTGTATCTTTTAGAATTAAAACTTCACTAGACTGTAAAAGGCCCACAAGACCTGGTAAATGCGCATTTGGAAATTTGAAAGGGCAGCACCCTGTCCATAATTCTGAACTGGGTTTGAGGCTGAGCCCTATTGTATTATTTCTGTGATTAATGAGGACAGCTAAAACCCACTAACATTATGGAACATTTTCATATCTCTTGCAGGCTTCCTTTCAGACAACTGAACAGTTTTTTACAGCTACTTTTAAAAATTCATTTCAAAAGTTGGGCTGTGAATAGAAATAGCAAAGTTAGGAATTTGTATTTTACTAATTCTAAGTGGAACTGTGCAGAATGAAAAATTCCTTAGGAAGGTCAGTTTTCACTTTGGCTTGAAGAGAATATAGTAACTTGGTTTGTTGTGCTGTCTTTCTGATTTTTTAACTCTGAACAATTTCTGAATTTATAAACATCAAACAATTCCTTTTCATACATTTCATTTGACCAAGACCTGCTCCCCATGAGTGCCAGGGACAATCAAAACAACTACCTTAACTCAAAGTCAAAATGGTGCCTTTGAAATTGTTTTGACATTTGGCCACTTACTGAGATGCTATGTTTTACAGCCTAAGCCAATACATTTACATATACAGCAAAAGAAGATCCAGTAATCAGATCTAGCTGGAAAAATTCCAATAAAAAAAGTTTTGCAAATTGTCTGCTCCTTCACATTTCTGCCTGCCTTCGAAGGACCCGCAGCGCCTGAACGTTGTTGCTCTGTGGGCAGTGCTGGCATTTCATGCCCCGAGACACCAGGCTATTTGTCACAGAGAAGGAAAAGGGCAAAGCTCTGGGAGCCACAGCTCACAGGGATTCAGCCCTCAAATCTGCAAGCATCGCTCCAACCTGGAGTGATAGAGTGAAGAGCTTTGGGGGTCCTTCCTGAGGATCTTTGATTTGCATATTAAGATATTTGGGGGGTTTGTCTGGGAGGGGCAGACTGGGTCAAAAACTGAAATTGCAAGTGTTTAGCATAATTTAAAAAGTTTTCTTGTTATTATTGTCCAGTTTTTAAAATTTTATTTCAGAGGTTTGTGGGGGTCGTTTTGCTCCTGGCACCACGTGTTAGTCTTCCTGGATGGACGCTGCAGCCAAGAGCTGCTGGGGGTTCCCTACATCTTGCTGTTGAATATACAGTAGCATCAAGGAACAGAGTTTAGCACTTGCATTTTTGAATACAAATACTGATAAAAATAGTTATTACAAATAATTAGAAAAGTCTTTGCCTAGGAATTACTGACTATCCACCTATAGGAGCACAGTAATGCTGCAAACTAGCGCTGAATAGAGCATGACTATATGATGTATATGTGCACCTGCATGTATGCTAAACATTTCTTTCTTGATTTGTGCAACATCTATCAGAGAAGAGAAGGTGGGGATTTTTACAGCCCTACAAGGTATGTTGTAACTTTTGTTTTTCACTCTAAAAGTGTGTGGGTCCATTGAACAATTCATAGTATTAATGGTTATTAGAATTAGGGGGAAATGTACCACTTAACAGCAGTGCAAGCATGACTGTGTATTCAGGCTGACTTATTAGTTTTGTCTGTTCTTTAGCAATGATCATGAAATTTGGGGCATAATGCTTTGTCCCTCTTTTTTAAAAATCCGGATAAAACTTCAGGTGTCCTGTTATCCTCCCACACATTTTGCTTTCTAGCATGTCTCAGGGATGGAAATGTACTTGCTACAAAAGTCAAAGGTAAATAAACTAGGAAGGGTGTATGCTATTTTTTTCATTTGGATATGTTTCATATTTGTTATATGAATTGTGTTTCCTGAGAACTTATTATTTGTTATGGGATTATTATTTTTTTTTGGTACTGCTGAGCATAAGAGATGATGAACAAGAAAGCCCTCTTCACCAGCTTTTGAAGACTTTTCACTGTAGAAAGAAGGAAAGAAGAGAAGGAATATCCTCCTTTTTTTTTGGCCCCAAGCATTAAGCAGTAAGAATTTCCTCAACTTGTGCTGAACGTTTTACGCCTCTGGTGAAAAGCAGTAGTTCTTAATGTGCATGCAGCATCCCAGCATGACAAGCTCAACAGAAGCAAACCACGTGTGGCAATAGGAACACTCTGAGAATTTCATCTTTTGTCTTAGTGGCAGTTATGTATCAAGGTTGTTGTGACCTTCCTCTCAGAGATCCTGAAATGATAACTGTGATATTTAATGGTAGCTGGTGTTTGGTTTTTTTTCGTCTTGGACCCTGGTTTTATTTTCTATTTCTCTTTAAACTGTGCACCTACCAAAATAGTATAATTAGAGTGTTTTCATTTGTATTTTTTGATAAATACTGGCACAAAAACTTCAGGAAGGTTATGTTTAGCTAGAGTATGTAGGAGTGATAACGTGAGAGCAATCTTGAATTACAACATCAAACCTAAGGGCAAAAACATGGGAAGTTCAAATAAGTGCCAGGACTTCTTGTCTACTCAATTTACTGGCTGGTTTATGTGTTTCATGTTGCCCCAAGCTAGAAAGACATGGAAAAGAGCAGAAGGTACTGGCATCTATAAAATGTTCAGATTGGTACCTGATGTTCCTCTCCCTACCTTCCAATCTCAATACCTAGCATGGTATGCAGTATGAACCCACTCCTTTCCCAAGCAGTAATCAATTAAATTGCACAAGCAGTGTTTCTGAACCTTTCTTGATTTGTGAAAATTAAAATATATACTTCTCTGTAGATTCTTTTTACGCCTAGATTTTGGCAGTCATTCATAGATCCAATTAGGAGTAGTCTTTGGCCACAGCCTAGGGCACCTGTATCAGTGGCAGAAAACCAGGAAAGAGATGTCATGAAAGAAGAGTGTTAATTCAATAGTGCCTGGCTGAGAACATCTTTATTGTAAGGTATGCGAAGAGTGATTGCCAGCAGAGAAGACTGAGCAACTGCTCCTTTCCTGGCTGATCCTTGAGAGCCACTGATTTAGCAGATCAAAGGCTACTGCCTCGAGTTTTATGTTCATTAATATTCAAGATGTGCATGTAACAAATCAAGTTTCTGGAGATGGTAAGAAATGAAGTTTCAGTCACCTATCGTAGAACCACTTAAGTTGGAAGAGACCTTTAAGATCATCAAGTCCAACCATAAACCTAACACTGCCAAAACCACCCCTAAACCATGTGCCTCAGCACCACGTCTGCATGTCTATTAAATACCTCCAGGGGTGGCGATCCCATCACCTCCCTGGGCAGCCTGTTCCAATGCCTGATAACCCTTTCAGTGAAGAAATTTTTCCTGATCTCCAATCTAAACCTCCCCTTGCAGAACTTGAGGTCGTTTCCTCTTGTCCTATCGCTTGTTACTTGGGAGAAGAGACTGATCCCCACCTCACTACAACCTCCTTTCAGGTAGTTGTAGAGAGAGATAAGGTCTCCCCTCAGCCTCCTTTTCATATTGCCCACCAGCTGGAAGGGAAAATGAGTGAGTGCTTTGTTAAATTTGAGAGCTAAGCTTCAGGAATATTCCCTTCCATAGTAGCTGGACTACCTCTGTGAAGGATGAAACCTAAAAAGCAGCCAGACAGGGACAGCTGGAGGCATTCGTTGCATGCTGCTTTAAGATGTTTCATAGCAATACCATAGAAGAGTGGGAGGCTTAATTAGGAGTTGTTAGCAAGTCATAAATCTTTCTTAAAAATAACTCTTATTGTGACTTCCTAATTCTGCTTGTCCAAGTACAAGGAGTAGATGCATGTCATGGTATCTTAGAATTGGAAGGAATTCTGCTGTGATTGGCTTTTTAGGTAATGCCATATTTTTGATAAATGAGATTTACAGAAAGCTTCTCGTTTGCTCCCCTCCACCAATGTCCTAAAATAAGTGGGAGCCTATGTATTGTAGATTGTTGGGTTGTGGCTCTTTTTTGTTTTGGTTTGGTTTTTTTGAATAGGAGATATTTAAACAAATTTTTCACTTCTATACATGTGTCTCTGTTAGCAAAAGAAAATTACAGATACATGGTATTTACAGTTATGATCTTTTTTTTCTCCAGGTAGCTATTATAAAAACTCACATGATACTGTGTGACACTGTCTGTGGCAAATAGATATACACACTTAATTGCAAAAAATGCCATACAGAAAACATTGGTTTTGCTATGAGGTGTTAAGTAGAGGTAACTGGAATATATTTTGTTCTAGATATGCATATTTTCACTGTCAAAACATCCTTCCAACTACTGCTTTAAGCAGTTGGGCTCTTCTGGTCAAAAACTGTCTTCTTGATTTACGTTGGTGCAGACTTAAGTGATGGTTTCTGGGCCCATGCCTCCAACTTAGCAGTGAAATTGGGAAACAGGATTTTTTAAATCAGCTTTCTGCACCAAGTAGATAAACTTTGTGAAACAGGTTAACAGAATGAAAAACACTGTTTCTCTGAAGAAAAACAGGTTTTAATTCTCTGCCAGCCATAATGTCATCTCCCTATTTTTTGGATTTGTGCAGATTCTTAGCTGGGCTGAGAACTTCACCTTTTCACCTCTGAAGTCATAGTTTTATTCCTGTGAAAGTGTCTGTAAAGAAATCACAGTCCTAAATCCTCTTGATTCATAGTTACCTCCATTCATTAGGTACTGAAGCCCAAAAGCACACAGAATACCAAATTGTTTGAAGGGAAGCTTCTTAAACCACTGAAAAAAATTATTAGCATCAAAGTTGGAGTTCTAAGTTGTTTCTCTTTCTTCCAAGAAGAGGCTATGAGTTAAAGGTCTTCCTTGGGTAAAAGCATATTTATGGTTAATGAACACTGTGTGCTTAGCTGTCAAATCTTTCCATTGTTTTCTTTGTCTTCTTTTCTTAAAATACTGGTAGATATGTGTCTGTATAAAAGTTCTGCTTGCCCACTATTTTTCTTCTTCCTTTCCAACCTGATCAATCTAATAGTAAGACTGTAATTAAGAATTAAGGTTGCAGGGAGTGTAAAGTGGGGGAGGGACTATGCGTCTTAAATCAGGTATCTTTAATATATTCTTCAGCCCATTTTTCCTCCTGATGTCAGGCAAGAGCAAAAACAAAGTGATAAACCCCTCATCTTGTCATCATCCACCCTTCTTATATGCATCACTCTTTGTTATGTGTGCTCTTACCGCTCTATCCCCTTATCAACCGCTATCGTCACACCCATTGTATCAGCCTCCAAATGTTGATCTGCAGTTTTGATATTGTCACACTGGTTGCTTGCATCTTTCCGTGGCTTGGCACCTGCCTTTTGCCAAGTGCATAACAGGGGGTCATGCTGGAGAACGGAGGCATGCTAGCATAGATGAAGGTAATAGCTGTGCCTTCAGGCAAGAGCCTCAAGGCAGCTCTTGTAACAGCAATTATCAGCCTCATATGACACAGTGGTTTGTTATATGGCTTTTCCATGAAGGGAGAAAGTGATCTAGGTGTAGCTGTCGGGAAGCGACTGCTTATCCTTGCACCCCAGCAAGACAAGGCTATCATAATTGGGCTGTGTGCTATAAACTCTACATTACAAAGGCACCGACGGATGGATTCAGTCCGCCCATCTTGGGATTGCTTGGAAAAAAATTGCCTTTCTGTCTATCCACTTTCTGTGGGTGCAGCCGCACACACCCATGATAAGGCCAAGTTCCTAACATAATTTTGGGCACTTGTGAAACACTAGAGGATGTAAAAAGTATTGTAAGATACATGCAGACCAAACAGGTTTCATACACCGCATGTGAGCTCTGGAGTAGTATCTGTGCCTCACTAGTACTTTTCAGGGCAATGCCACAATCATTCCCTTGCTCCATGTTTCCACATGCCACATGAAGGGTTCAGCCTGGTCTGGTATTTTTTCACCAGCTGTTGTTCAGGCATGATGACGTGGTGAAGCCTTTCCCCTAGTCCTCACCTAGGGGACCTGCTTCCAGCATTTTCTTCTTCCTGCAGCCTCCTGTGATAATTCTTGTTACCGTAACTAGGTTGTGGAGACAGGTAGGCCAAGTGAGGAAAACATTGTTGGGAGACTTGTATGGTCTGTGGTGAGCCAACCGCTTTGCTGAGCGGATGCTTCCCAGGTGTTGGATATAACAGCTGGGAGAAGGTTACTTCACCTTTCAACAGTCTTGTCAGTGAAAGGCACGCCAAAAATGAGTTTCTCTGGTGTGCTAAGCCATGGGCCGTAGGGTACAAGCCAAAATGAGTGTCTATGGATAGGTACCTGTAATGTTTTATCTTGTTCCAGTGGAGATGCGTCTCATCCTCCTTTTCTCTGATGATTACTGGAGAGAGCTGGTTATGTTCTGTACTTAACTAGTTCAGTTTCTGCCTCTCTATGTTTTTCCTCTACCTGCACTCTCCATTCTTTTCTCTCTCTGTTCTTTTCGCATCTAGCGGGCATGATTGCCATCACTGTCATTTAATTGCTGAAGGCCTTGAGACTACTGCGTTGGCTAATGAAGCATGACAAATATGACCAAGACCACCTGGAGCGTCTTAGGTGGTTAGCTTGCCTGCCTCCCTGCTTTTGGGAGTGCAGAGCAGAGATGTTTGCGTAAGGTCAGCAGAGGTCCTTCTGGATGGGAGTCTGCTGCACACCATGCTGGGAGCCTCCTCGTGCTGCATGGGTGAGGCTCTCTTTATCCATGGAGACCATCTAGTCTGAGCAACAGTATTCATAAAACTAATATCACCGGTCACTCTTGGCATGTTGTTGGAGGGGCTGGGTGATGGGGGTAGGTATAAAAATGATGACAGCAAAGTTGGGTGCTACTGGTGGCAGTTTAGTCACCCTGTAAATACTAGTAAGAGGTTGGTGAATCCTAAAATTGTGTGCGTGGTGAGTGTTCTCTTTGTAGATCATTCATTTCAGAGGTGATCAGCACAGTCAGGGATGCTAAGAAGGAAAGGTTTTTGGATTTCAGGTAATTGAGCACAAGGCATTACAGGCAAGGAAGGTTCAGGTGAATTGTGCCATCGTGGTTGTCACATCAGACCAACAAAGCATGCAGCTGGCTGTGCAGGAGCAGAAGAGTGCCCATAGCCATCTGTCCAACAGGACATAGACAGTGCTGATGCTGTGTTAATAATATTTAAGGATAATATCCTTGGAGTCAGATTAGCAGAGCTTTACTTTTTGATTAAAATTGTTCCATCTTTGGAGTCTCCATGGTCTTAAAGTAGAATTGAAGACACATGTATAATATAAGCCTGTTATTCCAAGAAGCTAAAGTAGGAGAAGCACTAGGTGCAGTTTGTAAATTTTCTGTTGGCTACGGGAATGTTTCATTAACACAGGAGATAAAGAAAGGGAGAGTCTCTGTTCTTCATAGCATTTTGTAAAGATTGCAGCTTATTATAGCTTATTATAGCATGTCTATTAAATATCCTCCACCTTGCTACACCACAATACTTGCACTGGCAGATAACAAACGCCTGGAGATAAATTAAGAGGCTGCATTTCTATGTGGATGATCTAGGAGAAGCCAGAACCCAAGCAGTTCTTCCATGTTTTGGTTTTCATGCCTGTCTGGGGAGGAGGAGGGAACACATTGCAACTCAGATGCGTATGGCAATGGCGCAGGCTGGAGATGTTTCCATCCCTTGTTCTGGGCCAGCACCCCCAGTTCTGCTCCTGATATCATCTGTGTGTGCAGGTGGGAGCTGGGCAGAACAAAAAGGAGCCACTTCTACAGGTGCTTTTCTTCTTTTCCCTTCCTAAGCATGCCTTAGGCATGGTGGTTTTCTACACTGTTTTGAAACATGAAAGAGAACGTCTCATCTCTGGGCAGTTTACACGGACAAAGGTACAGTTGTTTGATATTTGCTGTTCTAGCTAAAGAATTCAGGATAATCCATGTTCAGATCAGTGCTAGCTCTGAACAATCGGAGAGGAAAAGTCACTGACCTATGAATTTGAGGGGGAAAACTGTTCTGGTTAAAGTGTTCAGGTTGCTGCCCTACCTCCCCCCAAGCAGTAAACAAAAGTGAGAAATGTTAAAACATTTTTAAAATTTTGAAATAAAATATTCAAGGTTTGGGGGGCTTTTTTATCTCCATCTCCCAAATAATTATATGAAACTGATGCCAAAAGTGGCATAACTCGAAAAACATTCACATGACCAAGATCTTCATTTTTCACCAAGAAAATTTCAGTTAAAAGTTCTTGCTTGCTGTGTGAATAGCGCTTTCCTATCAACTTCCATAACAAAATATAGGTGGAAGTCAGTGGATGCATCAAATTACTCTGAAATCGAAGATGCCTGAACTCAGTGCTGATGGTGCTGTTTCAAGGTGCGTGTATGTTGTGCCCTCTGCAACGTATCATGTCTGACACTTAGTTAATATGTACCATAAGGAAACAACACTGCATGAGCAGCCTGTTTCACACAATAAAAATGTACTCTGATGAGCACATCAGGGAGCCTAATCAGGGGCAAAAAGGCTGAAGGCTATGGGTGTAGCTCCATGTTGCAGCCCTTCATCTGCCACATCCACCTGTCCCTAGTAGCTTCCACCTCCCTAGCCTGGGAGAGTCTTTTTGTCACTTTGGAGTACTTAACCTACAGTACATAATTAAGATATTTTTGAGAATATCTGTTTATTTTACAGAGATTGCAGTGACAATTTAGATGCTTGTCTGTCTTGGCTTTGCAAGTTAAATTGTGACTCTCTAAAGTCTACTCTATAATCTGCTGATTTGCTTCTCAGTTTCTGCTTGAGGAGCAGATACCTAGTCTTTGTGGGAACATCACATGTTGGTCTCTCTTCCTTCCACACCAGAACAATGCCATAGCTGCCCTAGTAAGTGCCTCATCCAGGTTTTGCATTAAATCAAGCCTGTAGACCTGATTCATCCCAGCAGATGATAAAGAGCACCAATTCTATCCTTTGGTCAGCCCTGGGAAAATTCTCCTTACCTTAGGAAAACTTCCTATACAGCCAGCCAGCTGTTTTTGAAACATAGTCCTAACCCTCAGGGGTGGAAACACGTTTGTCTGCCAACTGAGAATAGACCGTATGACTCACTCCCTGCATCTGAATGATATTTCATTACAGAGTGCATCACAGCTGCCTTCCTGCTCCTACACCCTTTTTCTTGCAAAACTTCGTTGTATCTTCATCTCTCCCTCCCTTTTGCTTGGGATCCCTCCTGCCGCATTTTCAGAAGGACACTGGTTCCCAAGGGCAGTCTGTTGAAGTTCTGTATGGACCAATCTCGGAAAAAGATCCTACATCAATTTTGGTATAAATATTAGTTTACAATGGTTAAAGCACTTTAATTTCTGAAGCCAAAATCAGATCATATCTCAATAGCCGAGATACCTGTTTCCAGATGAATCAAGCTGGGGAGAGCCCTCAGTATGAGGGATGACCTGTAGTGACATGCTTTAACATCCCTGTCACTGTGCCCTTGATATGACTGTAAATAGATGTTACGTTAGGCTTAACGCACTGACATCACTCCCACTGCTGCTAACTGGAATGCAGCCTTCAGGATGGGAAAACTCCCCCTAAACATATATTCCGGAAATGAAACAAAACTTCTACTTTTTGTTTTGTTATAAGAAAATCAACAAAATTCTAATAGTTTTATCTTAAGATATCACAAACTTTGAAAAACGGACAGGTTTTCTAACATCCTCTTAATTACCAGGAGCACTGAGTAAAACCGTGTTGTTTGAAGATTCCTTCTAGTGTTAGTGTTATTTATTTGCATCTTTTCTCGCAGCTGTGTTTCTCCTAACCGAGCTGCATTTGTTTTCCTTTTGAGAATATTTGTTCCTGTCCCATTGCCACTGCAAACACTGGTACCCATATGGAAAGACTTCTCAGTGGGCAGAATTTACCTGTGTAGTTATACGTTGTTCCCTATCAGAACATTTACCAGTTCCAAATAAAGCCATGACTAAGCAAAAAAGAAATTTTGTTATTTAAACGTTGCTTGAATTGCTGACAAAATCTATCCTGGCAATGGAAAGAGGGGGAAACACTACCACCCCTCCCACCCCAATTTGCTTGGTAAACTCCTGGCAGAATCTGACAATATTTGCGGGGTTTTGTGTGTGTATTGCTGTGGTTTTTAACTGTCTTTATAAAACTTTGCTCTCTGGTGTTGCTGGTGAATAGGGTGTGCTGATGTTCAACATGCAGGCACAGGAAGTGGCAGAGGCATGGAGTTCATTTTGATACCTTCATCAGGTAACATAGTTTCATCTAGTCAAAATGTTGTAAGACTTAAAAATTAAGGGTCTTCCTAGTCAGGAAAAGAGATTGTCTCCCTGTTGTACCCATTTCCGTGAATGTAACATAGTCAAAATAGTAAGGTGCTGCCCACAGCGCTTTTGCAGCCCCAAAAGTTGCACACATTCACATTTAAGTTCTTCCTCTCAAATCACATCCATTTGTTTACCAGCCGTAGTATTTTTTACACATATCCAGAATGACTGTGCACGCATGCGAATCCCTTTGCTTGACTTTGGAAGGACCAGTTTGCTCCAAGTCTGTTACTTGTGTGGCACTTGCTGGCTGAGATGCTCTGTCTCTTGTGCAAGGAGATCACTGTTAGAACAAGATGGGGGGGAAAAAAAAAAAGACAGCTAAGAGGTTGTGTTAGTTAAGGGTATGTCTGTGCTGCACAATGGAGGGCCTTGTAAAGAGCAGTCACTGGGCTGGTACTTTTGTCTGTGTCACAGCAGTGCCGTGGGATGTTATGAGCTTAGATCTTCAAAAGTAGATTCAAAAGTGTCAGCTGGCAGCACTGCACGTGGGTTACAGGAGTAATGATAATTAAGGGAGGAGCAGTGCTGCCTGGAACTGATTTTATCAATCCCAGTTCTGGAAGCTGCTTGGTCACAGCTAGACCAGGGCATCGCTGCCATCCTCTGCTGCAAGGTGCCAATGTGCTCTGTGGTCATCACAGCAGGATGTAGCCATCATTCTTGCCTTGGCTGGTGGTTCGGGTGCTACAAATGAAAGGGTTTGGTAAACGCAGATCTGCAGAAAGCCAGCTGTTTTGCTTTGGTGAGTCGATCATGTCTTTAGAGTACTGATAATATTGGGATAGTCTTCGGGCATTTCTGTTGTTTTGTGGGGAGAAAGGATTGTCTTTTGGGGTTGGTTTGTTGTTTTCTTACACTGGTGTTTGGGGCTTTTTATTAAAAAAACCAAATGATCTGTGTTTTGAGTAACAAGAAGAGCATTGTGTGAAGAGTGCTGTTAACGATGGTAGATGTGGAATGGTGTGTACTGGTTGTGTCTTACTGTTTTGAAAACAAACGTGCCCCTCCTCTCTATCTGCAATCTGCTGATTCAGTTGAAGAAGCAAGGTCAGCTTCCATCCCTCTTCTCCATTCCTTTCTTTCTATATTCTAGAAGTATTTTTAGAATATTCCTTGTTCACTGCCAGAGGGCTTTGTGCTTTGCTTGTTGCATGGTGGGCTCAGCTCTGCAGTCACCCAGGGCTCCCGGGTGCATCCTGTGACTCCTCTTCCACACCTCACTTCAAGTTGAACTGGGGCAGATAGAAAAGCCTAATAGCTAGGAAAGAAGGAGGAAGTTACGGGTATGCTACAGGAGGAGACAGGTTTGCCAGAAGCAAAAGGAGAGATCGTATGGTTGCATTTCTATCTGCATGAAAGATTTAAAGGCTGGTCAGCAACCCAACGGTTAATGTGATGGTTGCTCACATGCAGTTACACAGGACTTGTCATACCCGGTGGCTCTGCTCACACTGCAGAGCATCACAGCAATTGAGCCACTTTCGGTGACATCAGATTTCTGAAGAGTGCAGCTGGTGCTCGGCAAAACGAGGGCTTCCGCTGCACAAGAAGAGTCAAAGACATTGACCGACAGAAGACCGTTTCAAAGTGTATTGAGGAGGGGCTTGCTGAAGAGGAGGCAGCACCTTCAACGCCGCATGAGCTGTTTTGGGCAAGTCTTTAAGTCACCTCCCAGTTAGATGACTGTTGCAACTGAAAGCAGGCAAATCCATGCCTTTTATATACAGGCTATTGCAAAAGACTGAAGAGGAATTTGTGGTGGTGACAAATGTCAGGTGGCTTGGAGATACGGCATGAACCTTTGGTTCTGTTGAAAGGCACAGTGCTTCACCACTGACTGCATCAGAGCCAGGATTTTTGTACCTCTGTGTATTTCACCATCTGTTAATCTCAGGAAGGGACTGGGAGGGAAAGCATTGCTAATGTTTGCAGTTCCAGTTGAGTATTGTACATGGGAAGCTGTAAGATAAGACCATTTTTCTCTCATGAACTTCCTGGTTGTTCACAGCTTTGGTGGCAGGTGATGGATGACAACGTAGCTGTTAGGGCAGCCAGACAAATGAGCAAATTTGGAAAGCTGCCTTGCCTGAACAGATGTTCCTTTGCACAAACAAATTTGGAAAGCCCCTTTGAACACATAGTATGACCAGATCACCATCTTTAAAGGCTTTACCTTTCACATCAGAGAAATGAACAATTTTGAGCATGGAAAACCTCGAACCACCTCTACTGTTGTTCTAATTTAGTCAACGAGAAATATAGTAAGCATCCAATTATGGAATAAGCAAAAGTGACAAGCCTGTCATACAATTTTATCCTATTTCTATCGCTTTCTAAGCACAGCAAGGGAATTATTTTAATGAGGTAATGAGTATTTTATTTTGTGGTGGTAGTTGGAATAGAGGCATTCAAGGAAAGATTGAGAATACATGCTCAGATGAAATGGTAAATATTGTACTGTTATGAAGTAAGTCAGTTTTTTAAGCTTTCCAAAGTCTGAAATATTTCTTTTAAAGCAGTCATATGCTGTCTGTCTCTGAAAGTACTAGTAAAAGTGATACCTCACTGGCTTAAACATGCTGCCACCAACCAAACCTTTGGAGTGAATTCTGTCAAATCTCATCCCTTGCATCCCATGGATGCCTGTAACCTGTGACTGATGTGCATGGAGAATTGTGGATGTGAAACCTCCCATGCGTATTGCTGTGTGCGAATATGCTTGCTGAACACCGAGCCTGCGGAGGAGTTCCTTTGATGTCTTAGGAATGGGGACAGAACTTTATAACTCCTGTTGTTGCATTTCTGCGGGCTTATATGATAGATGTTAGGCTTGGGAATAGTGGAGCGAGGTCCAAATCATTTATTTGAGGATTAAATATTTATATTGTATCAGGTTTTTCAAAGAGCTCCGTACTTTACTGTTCCCATATAAAACCTTAAATGAATGTAGTCATTAAGAAAAAAGGTTCCCTTAATACTGCCAAAAGATAAAACACAGTATTTTTAATATATACTTGGTGGCAGAGAAGAAGCCTAGTTTCTCCAGTCCTAACATCATTACACATGTGAAGGCAGTCTGAGGCTTTTCACAGATTCTGCCAGATGTGGCTTTCCAGCAAATTCTTATTTCTAACTATATGCATTTCTGAATTACAACAACCATAAAACTAGGCTTTGATTTGTGGGAGCAATTGACTCGGGAGCCTGCCTAGGCCTGCCCAGAGCTCAGCTCCAGATGGGGGACACACCACATGAGGCAGTTTGGGATCAGCACCTCCAGAGCAGCTTCACTGGCAGTAAGCATCAAGCTTTTCAATCTTCTTGAGTTTCTGGGTGAATGCTGTTGAACCACTCTTATTTTCTCTCTGTCATGTATCTCCCCACCTTGCCGCCTGCTCTCCTTATCCTTCTATGCTCCCTTTCCCTAACATAGCCTTAATGTAATACCTGTGCTTCATGCTGCGTGGCAGAGCAAGCTCCCCTTCCCGGTGTCCGGATAAATTCATCTTGAAGAGAGGGGCAGCCTAAGAACAGGTTTGACGCTCCAAGTGAACTGAAGGAAACATCACTTTGATGTCACTGTGCCTTAATGTTATTTTATTTTTAGCACCTACACTTTTTCCTTTTGCCACTGCTAAGTTCGATAAGATCTGCTCCTCTACCAAATATCTGAGAGTACCAGCAGCCTTGCCGAGTAGGAAGAGCTCCAGATACAGCATTGTTCTGGATGACTGGTTTAAGTGTGAGTAATGTCTCTTGACTGTAGCATGTTAACCAGAACATCGTGTGAGGAAATCCTGCTTCAGATGATAATTATTTGGTATAGGTTGCAGCTGAGCACTGATCTGTGTTGCCACCTTTCTCAACTAAGTCTGGCTTTGGAGAAAGAATGGACAAACCAGTACATATGCTGCCCAGCTGCATTGGCAATCTTGGCTATTTCAGTTTCAGAGTTAGAAGAAGTAGGGTACACAAATCTCAGCCTCTACCACTACAGAACTCTGGTACCTAATATTGGAAAATCATGAGTCATGGTATCATCCTGTTCCCATTTTCCTCCCTCCAAAGAGATCTACAGTGATAAGAAGCTGCATGCGTAATGATGCCTTTTGAGCTTATTAACTTCGCAGGACAGGCTCTTTAACTGATCTTTGTACATTTAGAAAATACGTTTTTCAAGCGCACGGAAAAATGCTTTTTTTTCCTGAAGACTCCTCAGAGGTCAGGGACTTTACTTACTCTCCCTTTACCCCAGAGCTTCACTTAGTCCCCAGCAAGCTCTGGCAGCACTCGTAGCCACCCTCTCTTTTCCTCTCCTCTCACTCTGCAGCCTTCTGCCCTCTCCTCACAGCTCCCCAAAGTGCACAGCTGGTGTGTTAAACTGCCTGCCCTCTTAACACTTCCTTGACCTCTGCTTCTCACTCCAGATTTGTTCCTCTTCCAGCTTACTCTGGAAGCCCTCCTTAAAACCGTGTTTCTTGAACAGCAGGCTCTTTCTCTGTCCAAAGCCTCCCTGTTTCACACCACATCCCGCCCCAGTAGGATATTATCCTCGGTCTTTGTCCACAAATTCTCAGTTTCTGCAGTATCATTCCCTACTACTGCACAGATACTCTCACTGTCTTCTGTCTGGGCTGTAAACAGATAAGAACAAGCCTGGATTTACAGTAACTGAGAAATGTATGTTAAGATTTTTCTTAATAGGGTAGATTCCATCCTCTTGTAGAAGCTGTAAGGGAGTCAAAGCTTGTTTGGCCGTTTGACCAAAGGTGACCTACTTCAATCACATGTAGAAGAAAAAAAAAAAAGAGGATACAGTGGGCATTTGGGATATGTATGGGAAGAAATAATAAGCTCTTTTCTTTATCAATAGCAGAAATAGTAACAAAAACCACTGCCTAAAAGCAGAGATGTGCAAGGGGTCACTATGAGGGGTCAGTGTGGAGCTGATTCTAAGCCAATTTTGCATATTTTTATCTTTTCTGATCTCAAATGTCTTCTGTGGACCCTGTTTACAGCTGTAATTTGGGAATAAAGATGTAGGGTAGCACATTTACTTTGACTACCATTATGTGTTAGTCTTTCTGCACTTTTTCCCTTGTCTTCCTTCTGTTGTCTATGCAGGATGCAGCCTGATTTTGTTAATTACCGTCAGTATTTTACCCAAAAATTCCTTGGCATCTTTAGCAACTCTGGCAGCTGTTTTAATTTTCACTATTTTCTCTGAGCAGCTAAGAAGGAGAATTTGCTTGTAATTGGGCAGCAACTAAGAAATTGTTTTGTGTATGCTTTGCAGAAGTTTCTTGCTTTACAGTGTTCCTAATAAATCAAACGGAATGCACCCAAATGCAGGTACATCCTCATTTCAGCCTGAATTACTAGGCACTGAATGGATCCTGTAGAATGAAATTCACTGTAGCAGATCTTTTCTGCTGCATTTTCTCCTGTTTGGTTTCCAACTGTCTCCTGGACAATTTCTGTGCATCTTTGATCAGATCCCTTAACATCCCAGTGCCTAAATCTAAATTAAATACAACACTACTTTTCTACCTTACAATGATGCAATGAGCTGGAAATTGCTTCACATTGCTTAGATTAGAAAAGAACAAAATATGAGAGAAATTAGGAAAAATCACAAGCTTTTTGTGGATTTGGCTTTGTGTAAGGTTGTCCACAAATTGTGTCATGGATAAAATTGGAGCCTAGTTGTTGTAGGGTGTGGTCTAGCAGAGGCAATTCTTGAAGTAAAAGCCCAACCCACATCATGAAGTTAAATTCATTGCTACAGTGTATATTGTAATAAATATAGGCAGCTATCTTGTGTCTTTAACAGTTCTGAAAGTAGATGGACATGTCTTCCCTTATTCCTTAAATGTGAAATTCTTCAGAATATGTGGGAAAGTCAGAGGGTGAAAATTTGAAGCTGTAGAGTGATATGATTTTTATGGAAGTCACATTCCAGTGCATACCGTCACAATTCTTAACAACAAAGATGTGTTTTGTGCATTTTAAAGTAATTTAATTAAAGTCTACGAAAGCTACTCAGGCTACCTGGAAACTCAGCTTTCATAATTTATTATTGCACCATTTCTCTGCAGTTGCCTTTTGCTGAGAATCCAAGAGTTCCACATTTCAGCCATGCAGGTTTCCTACTTCAGGGCTTTTAAAATGTTGCATCTTTTCTGGTTTTACTTGACGAAGAAAAGAAAAAATGAAAGGGAACAAAAAAAAGTCAGGTCAGGCTGATGACCCAGGAAGCAGCATTTCATTGAAACTTCTATATAGCTGTCCCTGGGAATGCTCTAGGGAAGCAGTGGTTTCTATATATTTATTTTTCAAGTGGAATATCACAGAGCCAAGGGAAAAGGCACTCAAGGGAGAAGCAAAGAGATCTCCAGAAAAGGAGAGAGAAGCTCAGAGCAGCAGAATTATGACAGACAGTAGAAAGGCAGAGAACGACCAAGACAACTAATAAGTATTTCACAAAACAAAGGCAAAATATCTTTTTATTTATGTTTTACTGGTCAGGAAAATAGTTTTCCTTAAAAAAAAAAAAACTTCTCAGGATTACTCAGAAAAAAACTTGCTGACCAATATCTTTTAGCTTTTGTTTTTTGACACATCATCAGAATATGTTCAATTAAACCTCTTCGTTTATTTATATAGTATCTATCTGAAACTCTCCACTGGAAAATTAATCTCTAATCATCTCTCTGCTCTAGGTGAGACAAAAACTGATTTATTTCTTCTGTTAGCAGTTAAAGGTCAGCATACCCTGGCAGTTTTGTTGATAGCATTATCTTCATAGAAAATAATTCCTTTGTGCCAAATCCCTTTTGTTCTTTTTTTGCTTCAATAAAAGATCTTTCCTTTTTAACATATGTGTTGAGTGAGGAACAATGGTCCTTCATTCCCAGCTCTCAGTGAAAAGCTCAGGCATAACTGAGGAGACAAATTCCCCCTGGATGTCCTTTCAGAGGTGGACTGTGGGATGGTTTGCTGCCTGGAGGTCATATTCTCATTCTCTTATTTTATGTACTCTTTCCTTCTCACTTTTTAGCCTTTTGGGGCCAGTGTCTGTAACAGTAGAATAGTATAATGTTGTCACTGACCATGCATCTGAGGCACCTTAGAGTTAAGGGTCAAATAGTCCTTGCTCCCCATGTATTCAGTGGGGAGAGACAGGAATATCCAACAAGGAGAGTCAGAGTCTCTTTCCGTCAGTTTTTGCTGTCCTTTTTTGTATTTTGGGGTCTGTCCCCATTACTGACCTTGAGGGAGCTATTGACACAGGTGGCCCGGAGAAGGAAGAGGCCAGAAGTGGCGGCCTCTCATCCTGACTTCCCACAGAAACCTGCACAGAAATATGACTGGAGTAGTAAGAGTACATTTTGGGTTATCATTCTGATAAAATGGCACTTCAGAGGGACATAAAAATCTGCTGCCAGGGTGAAAGGAATAGAAAAAGCCAGCTCATAGGCTGTGGCTTCCACAGGGCAAAGGCAAAGCCTTTTTCTTGCTGAATCAATCGGCCTGCTTGGACACTCCCTAATTTTAGTCATCCGGTAGCTATTTGGAGGCTTTCCTGATGCTGGAAAGATAAAAATATTTCATGTGGGTTTTCATAAGCCTGTCATTAAGCAGGCAGCATTGCCTTGATGAAAAGGAATTGTTTTCTGGGGAGCAGGTTTAGGCAGGAGACTTGAGACATCTCAGGAAAGCCTCTCCGGCCAAAATAATTATTAGGCTCCATGGTAATCTATTGTCCAAAACCAGGGTTTGCTGTACTAAGAAATTAGTTGTTTGATTAGTGCAATAAGAAAAAATGTATAAGGATGTTGCATAACTCCAGGAAATGCAGTGTTTTAAGTTATTTTTATTTCTTTCTTTAAAGAGTTCTTTATATAACTTGGAAAAATAAGCTACATTTATGTCCATCTATAATGGCTAAGGTAATCTTCAGCTCCCCTTTTATGTGTTTTTCTTACTCCTTGTCTTATTCTAAGGAAAAATTATATGAAACGTGGTTATAATCTTAATAATCAATTATTATAGAAACCTAGAATGCTTGATCTAGAAGGCACCTCTGGAAGTTCCTTTCTTTTTGCCCATCCTGAAGTTGGTCTCAACATTTGCCTTTTACTGTCCATGGGTCTGTCAATGTCCATGACCTTCTCAAAACACTATTTTCTCCCAATGACATTGGCAAGCTCTTTCAGCCCCCTTGGATACATCCCATCCAGTCTCATGGAGTTGTGTAGATCTGCTATGCCTGAGTCCCTCTCTCCATATTCCTGTGCCAGGGGTAACATTTTGCTGTACCAGACTGTGCCATGAGACACAGGCACCTGCGAGGTCTGAGCGCAGAACTTGCAAATAAAGACTAAATTTGTATTTTCTACACAGACTTAACAGAAATTTAGAATACTTCCTCTACTGAAGTTATGGTTTGCTATCTAAATCTCTGTGTATGGTCATTAGGACTTCAGTAACCAAGCAGGAAACAAAATAATAAAGTGATAGAACCCCAGTTTCTCAGATCCCATGCATTAGGGTTTGGCATTTTTTGCAAATAACCTGAGTTATTTTTCTCAAACTGGACAAGATTATCTGTTACTTCATCAGATTTTTTTGAAAGGAATTATTCCATTATACTGGAATGTCATACGTGAGTTGCCACAGTGCATAAGCAAAAGGGAATGACAGAAGGGGAAATGGGGAAGCAAGAAAGGCAGCCAATTAGAAAAACCTCTTATGTTAAGTGTGTTTTCATATATTGTATAAAAATATACAATGTAAAATATTGTATATTGAATGTACACATTTCTGTTTGAAGTTGGTCTAAAGAAACTTGCAAAATGAAGAATTTTATTTGACCTCTAGGTTGCAGGAAACACGAAGCGGATTTAAAAGGCTTGTGAAGATTTTATTTATTTGTTTATTTATTCATTTATTTACTTCCAAGGTGTAGAGTTTTAGCTTAATCTGCTTTCACAGTTCTGTCTAATTTTACTTCTGTGATAGTGCTATGCCAGGAGAACACAGTGCTCAGAGCATCTCCTGCCCTAGGATTCCCCAGTCCCCGTAACTTGTATCTTACCTGTCATGAGAGAGGAAATGCCACTCTGAGGGAATGAGCAACCTAAACCAATTTTACTTCCTACACAGGCACTCCAAAGAAGTTAAGGGTTGACAGTGGGTAATAAAATGAAGTTCGGCTTTGTGGCATCATGGTGAGAGAGAGGGAGGAAGGATGAGAAAAAGGCAGATGCAGCTCAGTGATAACTGAGAATGAGAAAGGCTTCTGAAAGCAAAATGTGAAATGGAAATTAACCCAATGTAGTTTTGCCTGTTTAGGAAAAAATATGATGCTTTTCCATGAGGGAGACTCATAATGCTCTGTCCATCTCTCTCTGCTAACAAGCCAGAGGGAGTTTTTGAAGAACTTAAGTAAAACATTGGGCTGGGAAAGATATATGTGGAAAAAAATTCAATAGTAGAATACACAGCAAGCACTGATTGAGATGAAATGAGGAGGAGGAATAACTAAAGCTGATTTAACACTCGGTATTTCCTTCCCTCAGGGAATTCTGCTAACTTCAGCATTTATCTTCATGTTTGATAGGAATAAAAAAAAAATAAAATCTAATTTTTGTGCTAGAATGGAGGGTTATGAAAAATTTTGGTTTTCAAAAGGATGGTGTGGGGTTTTTTTAAAAGACCGATTTGACATTATGTCTTCCTCCATGCTTTTTATGAGTCCTGGGAACGGCAATTCAGAGATGTCTTCATTGATCACTACAAGCTGGCATCACTGGCCAAGCACTCTTGTTCTGGTGAATCACATTTGTGTGCCTCCTGCTCAGCATCCAAAGAGCTCAAGCAGAGTGGAGGTCACGGCATACACCAGGATTTGCACAAGTGTGTGTCTCTTAGGAGATACAGTCCATCAAGAGGCCCACCTGATATAGTGATAATGAGAGGAAGACCTACGTAAGCTAGAACTGTCCTTTGGAGTAGTGGCAGTACAGGTCAACGCAGATCAATGGCAAAATGAGACAAGATTTGACAAAATGGCAGATCCCATTTGATTCTGAGTGTCCTTGGTTCCAGGATAAACATTTTCCTTCACGATTTTTGATGCAAAGAAACCTAGATATTTCAGTAAAATGACTGAAAATATGTTTGTAAATTAAAAAAAAAAAAAAAAAAGAGAGAAAATTACCCATCAGTTGCTAAACTGGCTTTCCCATGTAAATGTAGCATCAGCAAAGTTACTGTATGTTGTGACATGGTGCAATATTTTCATGTTGTGTATGACAAGTTGAGGAAGCTGTGTGTGCTCTCAAAGGAAAACTGCAGCATGTGTTGAGGCCTAGGTAGAAAGAGGAAAGTAAAATAGATTACTGAAGCTTATTGAGATGAAAAGTAGGTTTTATAGAGAGAGAAGCAGAACATTTATGCAACACTTTATAATGTTCAGGTTTAATTCAGCTGTGTCATGAAGATCTGCAGATCAGTATGTATACTTCATTCATTGGCTGTACAACAGTCATCAGCTATTACCCTGCAAGGAATACTTCTGTGAAAGGGATATTTATTCAAGTGGGATAGTGTTTACTCAGGATGGTTTTTATGTAATTTTGAGGGAGAAAAGGCCTCCATAGTAGCTCACACAAATTTCTCTTTTTGTTGGCAGTCTATAAAACACCTGCTCTAGGAGTCATGATAACAGGAAAGAAAACAGTTAGCTCATTTCAAGTGTCATGCTGCAAAGAGATCAAACTGGTATTTGATTATTTTTTTAGCCTGTGGGCTAAAGTGACTCCCGCATGAGAAATGAAGTTACGGTGGGTATGGAATAATGAAGTGCAGGCAGGTCAGAGCTGGTCCCTCAATAGACACCTTTGCTGGAGTGGACCAGCTTTCAACCAGCTGTCAGGAGCCCCAGAGGAAACAAGGGCCCTTCCTGGGTCTCTGAGGGAGAAGGTTCCCCACGCCGGTGGGGAGCACAAACAGGAGACCCCAGGGTGGAGATCATTGAGCTCCTTTCTGTTTGAGGGGATTTGTGGCCTTCTCCTCCTGTCTTCCTCCCTACAACCCCCTGGGAGTCAAGGGAGCTACTCCGTCTGTTTGCTTAGGATTGTGGTTTAAGGTCCGTATATAAAAAAGTTTGTCACTTTTACTATGTCTTGACTGTGTCAATAATGTCCTTTGTAAGCTGGGGGAGAAGTTGTATGAATAACACATACATATTTTCACTTGTAGTTTACCAGGCTTTTCAAGAAAAAAATGATGGACACAGCTGAGATACCTTATATCTTCCATGGGGAGTGAAAGTAATTTTTATTCTGAGTTTCTTCTGCTCTCGGTTTTCTTGCTGGACTGATTTGTTTTGCTTTAGCATAGGGCATGAGGAAGAACTGCAGCCTGAAATCTGTTTGCTGTGATATGTGGAGAATATCACGAAAGTATCATATTAGGCTATTTCAGTGAAAATGAAGATGTAATAAACTCTGGAACGAAGGGGCTCTGTTTCCTAGGCATTAGGAAAGGAGCGCTAAATTGTCTTAATGTATTGTGTTGTGTGCACAGCAGTTCTGCTCTCACAGGCTGAAACCTGAGTTATGATGAAGTAGTTTTGTGATAAAGTGAATCACCTTTCCATTCAACTGCAAATTAACAAAAATGCTAAACCCGTTGAGCAAAGAACAGGCTATATTTTCTAGAAATAAGTGTCAAATAAAAACTGGCCATGTTGCTTCATCTTAGCTATTGTGTCAACTTGTCTGTAGCTGTTGAAATTCTTCTACTTTGTTTTATAGTGTGCCATGACTCTGTGTCCAATGTATCTCAGAGCTATTTCATTTCCTAATAACTAAAGGCTTCTCTACTTCCTGCAAACCTTTCAGTACCTCCCTTCTAGCAAATAGAAAGGAGGGACTAGTTGGTCCCCATCCTATGCTGTAAAATTTCCCATGCTCCTAGAGAGTTTTGCTGACCTCCCTGACTAAACTAACTATATGCAGACAAACTTTGCAAGAGCTGATTTTTTCAGGTAAGCCACCGTACTAAATCCTTGCTTTGTGAGTAATGCTAGATCTTCTTTTCCATGCTGGGCTGGGATTCTCCCTCTTAAGTGATCCCCCCAGTCCTTGCTTCTCCATTACCATCTTCTCAGACAGGACTATCTCATCAAAGTGGTGGATTAAGGCTGATGGTCGCTACCAGGGTGGTGTTTTACTCCTCCTTGCTTGGTTACCTTGGAAGACCTGTTCCTGTTATAAGCTTCCCAGTTCAGATGACAACACTGCAGGTTGGACTGAAACATAAATAAGGGGAAAGAAAAGAAAGAGTTTGAAAGGGAATAGCAGAATATTGGCAAGACACCCCCAAGGAGTTGGAGAGATGGCCTGAGATTATTCAGGTGAGACTTCATGCAAATCCTGGGGAAAGTTGCTTGTAACTGTTACAATTGCTAAATTTTAACATTTGAGTACTTCCTAAAAAAGGTAGATTAAATGTTCCTGCCAAGAGGCCAGAATTTAACAGTGTGAAGGCCTTGGCAGTGATACAGGATGAATGAATTCTCGCTTTTTCCTGCTCCTGCTTCTCATCCCACCACTGTCTCACAACGCCTTCAGCGGTGCTGACACAACTCTTTATCTAGCTGCATCATAAACCAGTCCAGTGAATTTGTTTAACTCTCAACTTGATCCCACAAGAATTCTTCCTGCACAAGAGGAAAAAAAACTTGGCCTGAGTTACTAAAGGTAAGAATTTATAAAAAAAACCTTAAAGCTGCTGCCAAAACCTCTGCATTTAGTCACAGTGCAAGTGCAGAGATTCATGAAAGACAGCAATTGAGGATTAGCGGTGAAATGCAGGGCATTGATTGTTTTAGTCTTACTGTCAGAACTGAAGAATGTTGCAGTTACGGCTTATGATTGTTCAGATTCAGCAAATTAATTGGCCCAGGCTCTGCCTCAGCGTTAAACTTCAGGTGTTGTAAATTTGGAAGAATCAACCTGCTATAAAAAAATTGTTCCTGTAGGGTAAAGATGATTTAAGAGCTTCGGTATCACCGGTGAGTATCTCTGTGCTATACAGTGATTAGTGGCACTAATAGCTTCTGTGGAGCATTTGACACCTGGCTAATCTGACATCTCACCACCAACTGGGAAGCCTGGCAGTGCAAAGGTGCCTTTCTTTTCCTTTTCCTTGCAGTTCATCATTTGTCTTTTACATCATAGATAGCAGTTTTAATTTTCTGTCACTGTTTCTAAAGATGATCTACTTGTTCTATAAAATACAACTTCTCTCTCTCCTGCTAAACACGTAGGACTTTCTAACCTGAATTCAGATGCTGAAGCTTCCTAAAGTTCTTGAAAATCTAAAAAATAAATGCCTGATTTTTACTTGTAAGAAACAGGTCATTCAGATTCTTTAGAAGTGGTCTCTTTATGCTCTTTTACTTTTTGGGTACACAAGATCACTATATTGCGTTCATTCTTCAGCTCCTCAACTTGTTTATGTGAAATGTGTGCCTTGAGAGCAGCCTTTTTATGCTCTGAGTTATTAGAAGATTTCTAGAAGACTTCGACTAGATCAAATAATTTGCAAGTACGTAGCGTCTAAATTGATTATTTTTTCCAAGCATGGGTTGCCTACCATGTACCTACTGTATCTATGATTAAGCTTCCTTATGTCAAAAGACTCACACTGTATTCATGAGCATGATTTCTTTTCCTTGTCTGGTTATTTAGGACTGTATCTCCTGCAGGACATCTCTGCCATTCAGTTGTTAAGATCCAGATTTCTTGGCATGTGTTCAAAGAGGATGGATGTGGTGGCAAAACCATTAAATCTCCACAAACCTATGTCGGCTTCCAGTACAAATCAAGGTCACCTGCTTGCATTGTTTTCTGTGCCTTCAAGCACCTCTCTGATAAACCGAGGATCCTTGGGTCATACCGTTTCTCTGTCTGCCACCTTTTTTCTCTAGTCGTCCCATTGGGAAGGTGTCAAGAAAAGGAATTGGCAAAAGTTATAACAGAGAGCCTCTGTAGACTGTGAGTACTCGTCCAGGAAAAATTCTCAGGAAGCCAAGTGTGCTGAGTTTTAGTCTGTTTTGCACTGCCAAGGGGAAAAAAGAGTTTCTCCTAAAATAGGATTTTATTTCAAGAAATAAAATTTTGACCAGAGTGAAACACCCCTCCTGTTTTGTTTTCCTTTGCTTTCACAAGCAACAGGGTGGTGCCACTTTTATGCCATTAAACTGGAGAGAAAAAAAAAATTGTTGCTCCCTGTAGGCATGTTTGTTCCCTACTACTCTTTTCCCTAAGAGATGTGATTGAGTGGAAGCCTTACTCTGTGTGTTGATTTGGGTAAAAATCTCTATTGCAGGAAGTGTCCTCCCTCAACAACTACTTTTTGGCAAGGTCAACGTGTGTTCTGGCTGTTAATAATACAACTTTTTTCTTTCTTGTGGCAAGCCTAGTGCCAGATACACATTACATGTTATGTCCCCGCCCAATTAAGCTGTGTATTTTGGCAATGAATTTCCAGCCTGGCAATGTGCATGTAACTGACTTCAACCATTCTTTACTAGGACTCTTATCTGGACTAAAGATTAGCAGTAAAAAATACAAGATGAGAGATATCCAACGAATGTTGCAAGACTTGAATGCGAATGATTTGTGTCTGAAGAATCGTGTCAGTAATTGAATTCATGATACCTTGAAGAAGACATTGCACCTTTTGGCTACAGTTTGGAGAAGCAGGGACTAATAACAGTTTATTTATCGAGAGGTAGCCTGCCACGCACATATGTTATTACACCAAGTCCCCTAATGATTATTTTCACAGTATCTCTGGGGTTTGGGCTGAGGACAGACTCCTCAGCGGCAATTGGGCTCTGAACCCACCTGGGACTTTCAACGCATTGCAAAAATCTGGGGCTGGAGAGACCTGACTTAAGATGCAAATCTTTTGTGTTCTGCTTGGCACAAATTAATTAACAGGGTGGCTGAGCTTGTTCTGATTCTCAAAATTTGAAGTACACAAAATAGAGAGATGTAAGATAGAGTGAGCTTGCTCTGGGTGTCTTAGTGCAATGGAGCTAAAAGCACCAAAGCACCTTGCTAGAGTTTCAATTTCAGAACTAGTAACGTTTGCTTGATATTTATAACCTCAGACAGTGAGCTTTGTTTCCAAGATCATGAGGTGATGCAAAAGTCAAAAAGAGCATAATTTATTGGAAAATATAAGGAGAAATTATAAACAGCAATTGAGTCATAAGTTGTTTTTTCTTAAATGATATGGATAAATCCTTTCTTTTTAGAAGGGTACTCAACGTCCTTTTATTTCTTTATTTCTATTGTTATGTTTGATCCAACATTAATGCTTATGTAGTCACAACATAGCTAAATGGCTTTACCTTGGAACATAACAATTTCCTGTCTCTACCAGAGAGGAAAAGGCTTAAAAAAAATAAAAATAAAAAAAAATAATTGGGAGTCACCAACTCTCTAGTTGCACCTAAGCTTGAAATCACTGGTGCGCAACAGCACAGTATTTACTGCAGTGTTTTATAGTAACGTAATGTAACTAATTAAGTGACGTGCATCTATTTTGAGATATTGCATCTTGTGTATTTTGTTACTAACTTTCTGAAACATCAGTAATCCCATCTGTGTCAGACTGCTATCAGAGAAAAAAATGCTGCATTTTGGTGGACAGCTAGCTGTGAGGCTCAGCACACCTGTAGATTGGATGCTGCAAGGAAAAATCTGGGAGCGTATCTGACTTCATCTGAAACATGTCATACGCCTTTGCATATTTATTTCCGTACTTCTCTGGGCTACACGAAGCTATGCTAATATACCAGCTTTGGGTGGTCTTGTGCATTTTGAGAGCAGGTACTTACTACTCAGTCCAGAGTCATTACTGCTAGGTAGGCTGTACGGCTTGACATCTTCCTGCAAAGGGAAGGAGCAAGGGAGCAAAGAGGGTGAAGATCATGGTAGTGGCAGGAGGCTTGCTGGGTGCTGCACCACAGGGTTGTGCCTCATGAGCGGTGTGAAGTCAACGCATGTATCTCATTTTCAGGATGTATTCCTGGGTCTGTAACTAACCTGAATTAAAATTATTCCGAAACTTAAACTGTGGGTTGACTTTAAGAGGACTGTGTGGGATCCCCTGGAAATAGGAAGAATTTCTTTATTTTGTAGATCATGGTAGGATGAGATTTGGGGGTGGGGGGAAGCCAGCATTTCAAAATTTGTAGGTATTTTCAGTTACCAGATAGTTGAGATTTTAACTGTTAGTCACTTGAGGGAGGAGGGTGGGGTAGAAAAAAGTAATGAAAAAACTTTATTTAGTATAAGAACATGTAAATTTTGAATGCAGAGCTTCTTAAGGATGAGGAGGTAATTTCTGATTCAGAAAAACACGTGCAGTAATTTGAACCTGGTACTGAGCGCAACAGGATTATTCAAATGCTTTAAACTTAACTTTTCTTAAATGTTTAGAACCAAATCATCATTGAATTATTTCTTTCCATTCCCTCCTTGCATTTCAGTGCACAGAGGATGTATTAGATGACATTAGTGCAGCCTGACCGTCCTTTTCTGATGCTGCACTTAGGTTTTATTCAATGCTGGATTTTTTTGAACTTCTGTAAATTTGCTTTGTCATCTTTCATCAACTTGTCTTCTAAGTATTGGAGAAGGGGGAAGAAAAAATTGGTCCCTGTATGTGAAAAGGAGGAAAGATTTTCTCTGCGACGGTATGTGCCAGCCAAGAGGCATTTTCTATTTACATTTTATTGTCTCTTCTTTCTGGAGAAGTGTGTTTCAAAGGCTCCCAGTGCTGCAGAGCTCTCTGCTGCCTCATTATTCAGAGCCACTGATGTGCTGAGCAAAATTCCTTAATGCAGCTTTCAGTAACTCCAGGGAGTTCTCTTTAGTTTCCTCTTCCTGTTCTTTTCCCTTTATCTGAAGAGTAAATGTTTGTGTTTCTTGGAGAACTTTGGGGAGAGAAAACTGCAGGCTGTGCTGCTTGTCTTCCACAGAAACCACATGAGGAGATTTAAGAAGTGCATTTTCCTTGCAGTTTGTGAGAAGATCTAATTGGGAAGGGTATTATTTTGATCTTCTAGTTTAGCTTCTTCCACGTATAATTAACAATTCCCTCGTGAATCCACAGTTTGGTCTGTGTGCTCTTGAGTGAGAGCAATAACTACATGACAAAAAAACCCACAACAAACCAAAGCCGACCAAAAAACAAAATACCCGCCTCCGCCAAGAATTTTTTAAAATACTTTTTTTTTTATTTATATATGGACAGGATACTGATGAAATTGCGATACTGCTACGATTATTTTGTATCTTACCGCATTTATGGTCTTTCTTGCTGTTGTGCTCTTTGGGTTGTGAAATGCAAGTTACTTCTGATGTTTGTCATAGTATGACCTAAACAATTTCAGAGCTAAACACAGCTCACAAAAAGAGCAAAAAAGTGTCTTCTTGGCACTGCATCATTAACGCTAATTCATTAAGAGCCCCTGTGAATTGCTTTGCTTCTGATTATGGGAATAATAAAATACGCATTTACTTTGTTTCTCTGGGGTATTTCAGAGATCATTAGTTAATGTGTATAAAACAGGGTATGAGCAAATACACTAATACAACAAAAGAAACAATTTTTAACAGCATAAGGGAGGGATAAATATTGCTCTGCTATGCTGTGTTTGCTTTGACTGTATTTGCTATATTACTGATTTACATATACAAATCCAGAAAAAATATTTCCACTCCGGTAACTTCTAGGTGACTCATCTGTGGTCAGAGACCTGCTCCGACTGGTACTATGGCACTTGCAAAGTTCCCATCCCAAAGCGCTTGGGATGTAGGAAATCTGTAGTCTCTGCTGGAGGCATATATGTTTCAGAATATTGCATCTCTCTCGGTATTTTAAAACAACATACTTGGACCCACTTCACATTTGCTTTTTTGTTTTATTTCTGTTTTCACAGTCTGTTTATCCTGGTAGAAGAGGGAAAGATACACTAATTAGAAGAGTCAGAAATCCTTAAAGCCATCTGATGAGGATCAGGGGTAGCAAAACTACCTCCTGAGAGTCAGTAAACTCTTAGAAGTTAAGCAAAGATAATATTTAGTATCAAGAATGCAATCAGTTGGATTATGAAAGATTTTGTGAAAATGTTCTCGCTGTTAGTAGAATGAGTTCTGATTGCTCATAGCTGGGTTTCAGGTAAGGCAAGAGCTAATGGAGAGTAGAAAAAAGAAGTTTTAATACATTTATTAGACCATAGTTTCTGTGTTTTGTTGATACCTCCTTACAAACTGCACCTTTAAACTATATGTCAAAATATTATGGCAGTGGCTTTCAGATATCAAGAAATGAGAGGCTCTCAGTCCGTCTCCTACTGAACTCTCCTGCTTGACAATAGCCTACCTTCTCTGCAAGCTTTGGTTGGCACCCGTGTTAGTAGACTCCATTGCCAGCTAGCCACAGCATGCCAGTTGGCAAATTCTACAAGAAGTACAAAATTTCCAAGGCCCATGAGGAGACCTTTGTAAGTTGTTTTTAATTTCTTTCAGCTATTGGTCTCAGTCTTAAGGAAACTGTTTTTTGGAAGAGTTCAGTTTCCATGCCATCGGCATTGAAGATTGCTAGGGTATCACCCACGAGTAATTTGGCTTGGTGCGTTTAGGGATCACAGAACTACTGTAAGTTTTAAGCTGCTGGGAGTAGTTTCAGGCATGGACCAGTGACGGGGTCTCTTGGATTTGCACACTTGGTTCATTGTGAGATGTAGGCCTACTGATAGAAGCTGAATTGGGAAGCCCTTCATAAACAGATTGACTTGGATACTAATCACAGAGAGTCCTACAAATGCTTCTCTTTGCTACTGTCTTCTTTGAAACCTTTTTCTTATTTTTTTTAAAAAGCAGCTACGTTTTGCAGCCTTATCTTTCTGTTGGTAGAAGTTAGCATCCAAGATACATTCACCCTCAGCCTACCCATGTTCAGTAGATTTCCTTTAGTTTTCCTCTTTAATCAAACACTGGTTCACTGTCTTGAAAATCCTATCAGCTACCTTGGAGCTACGTATTAATACACACCGCTTGTTTTTGTACGTGTTGTGGCTTGACCCCAAGTGGCAACCAGGACCATGCAGCCATTCACTCAGTTGCCCTCCCACCCAGTGGAATAGGGGAGGAGAAATGGAAAAAAAGGAAACCTCCTGGGCTGAGAGAAAGACAATTTAATAGAACGGTAATGGAAGAGAAGATCATAATAAGAATAACGATAAAAGAATATACAAAATGAGTGATGCAATACAGCTGCTCACCACCTGATGATCGATTGCTCAGCCCATCCCAAACAGAAATCTTGGATTCCTGGCCCCCAGCCAACCCCCATTTATATTCTGAGCATGATGTCTATGGTATGGAATATTGCTTTGGCCACCTTGTCCTGTCTATGCTCCTTCTCAGCCTCTATGAGAAGGAGAAAAAGTCCTTGACTTAATATANTGCCCTCCCACCCAGTGGAATAGGGGAGGAGAAATGGAAAAAAAGGAAACCTCCTGGGCTGAGAGAAAGACAATTTAATAGAACGGTAATGGAAGAGAAGATCATAATAAGAATAACGATAAAAGAATATACAAAATGAGTGATGCAATACAGCTGCTCACCACCTGATGATCGATTGCTCAGCCCATCCCAAACAGAAATCTTGGATTCCTGGCCCCCAGCCAACCCCCATTTATATTCTGAGCATGATGTCTATGGTATGGAATATTGCTTTGGCCACCTTGTCCTGTCTATGCTCCTTCTCAGCCTCTATGAGAAGGAGAAAAAGTCCTTGACTTAATATAAGCATTACCTAGCAACAACTAAAACAATATATTATCAATTATTCTCATACTAACTAACTAAATGGTTATTCTCATACTAAATCCAAAACACAGATGCTACTAGGAAGAAAATTAACTCTATCCCGTCTGCAACCAGGACGGGATGGCTAATCAAGCTTCTGGCTTAGCTGGGTTTCTTTTGTATTCCTTGTTTAAGTTTCAAGAGGAGGAGGCCTTCTTGGTCATGCTGCCTGCATGCCATGTTTGTTGATCCGAAGAAAAAAATCTCCCAAACCTTTAGGATGACATTTGCTGTCAGAAGGGGCAGAGGCAGAACTAGTAGTCTGGCTGTGCACTTCTGGCCTCTGAAGCTTTCATCCCCTGGCCAAAACCTATCCTACAGCCTCGGGAGGGACAGCAGGAATCAGCTGTGCATTGTAATGCCATGTTTCTCTTGTCTTGCTAGAAGCAATACATCAAGGATTAAAGAGATTGGGAGTGCATCCCCACAGGGACAGGCAACAAAGCCAGGGAAAGTCTACCCAGAATGGTGAGGTGTAATGGGAAGCAGAAGCACCGGTCAATCTCTCTGAAACTCCTTCTGTCTCACTGACTTGTGTCTTAGAACTTAATAAGAACTATATTTTTTCTGTATTTTATATATAAAGTCTACTTTTTTTTTTTTTTTTTTTGCTGTTGCGTTTCCTCACCCCCTCCTCAGAAGCAGGCAAGCCCTGTACCGGTGTCTCTGTTGCCCCCCTCCCAGTGCTTCATTCCTGGGTCTTTGTAGGAGAAAGTGTCTGGCTAGGTTCTCCTTGCTGTGTTATTTGTGCATTTCCAAAGGTAGAATGAGATGTTTTTCTGTCAATCACATGTGCATGGTGACAGTCACGACATGGCAGCATCCTGCCAAAATGGGAAGCAGCTGCAGCGCTGCTACTGTAGCTGCCTTCGTGTACACCCTTATGCTGCCTGTGTCAGGTCGTTATTTCAGTGCCAGGGACTCTGGCGGCAAGTATGTCAGTGTATCATGGTTCAGATTCAGGTAGTGCCAGAATTGTTTTCAACAAAACAGGAGATGCAGAGAATTATTGGAGAGCTGGTCACTGCTGCTGGTGTTCTGGCTTGCTGCAGAATAAGCCAGTTAGCAGCATGCACTAAGCAGTGTAAAATTCCCTGTGGACTTCCCGGAACAAAATAAGCTTTGGCTGCATTTCTTCCCTGTTCCTGCAGGGCTTGATCCGGCTCTGTCTGCTGAGAACTTCACCTGACGGGAGAATTTTGCATAGCAAAAGCCTGGATAGCTTCTGTCCTATTTCAGTAGCTGGACAGAACAAATGAGACTGCTGTTTTTGTCTGATGGATTGCCAGGTGCCATCAAATGCTCTAAGCATGGACAATAGAGAAATGTGGAAGAAATGAAAAAAAGAAATAATTACTTTTTGATGGTATTTAGCCTGCATCTTGATGCAATGATAAGGTAAAAGATATACAGGCAAAACTGTGGTATTTCCATTGAGAATGCTCCCTTTTAGCTTTCAATATGAAAAGAAGACTTGATGGTGTCTTAAATCTTTGATTTTGAAAACATATGTCTGCATTCATATATGTTTTGCTATGAAATTGATAGTATAGGCTCTCACGTCCATCTGGTCATCCTTTTAAGGAGATTTCTTTTGGTGGGAAATATTCTAAGCAATTTCACTTTTCAGCCCCAACAGAGGCAGGAGTAGGGTTCTAGGCTGCACTTCTTAATAAAACCTGAATACAAAAATGCTCAGACTGCTGAGCTTAGCTTTCTATTGGAAAGATAAATAATTACAGTTATTTAATTAACCTTAAATCTGAGGCCAAACACAGCAGTTAATTTTTTCCACTTGGTTAGATCTGAGATCTAAAGTGTGAAATTTCATTTTACCTTGCTGTCACAGGACTGCTAGACTTCTTAGTATAGTCACCACATTTTTCTGTTAAGCAGCAGCATGCGACTATATTATCTGAGTTCATCAAGAGGTTTCACTGACAACATGTCAAAAGCTTCTCAGCTCATAAGTAGTTTCCTCTGCCTTATGGGGGAGGTATTAGCATATTTGGACATTATGGAGGCATGGAGGAATAGAATATTTGTTCTGTTACAGCTTGTAAAAGTTAGAGGTGTTCTGTAGGCACTAGCATGTAAAACACAGTGGTCTTGATGACCCAAAAATGGTTGCAACTCAAGGAGAAACGCAGTTAACAGATTGTTGCGCCTAGAACCTTAAACTGGTTTTCTATGCATGTTTGCATGTACAAACACAGGTACGTACAAACACATTACTAGAGGAAAGTCTTCAGTAGAAGGCTGTATGGTTTGGAAAATGCAGACAAATTGAATGGAGGACTTTGAGGTCATCAGACACTGGAGAGTGTAAGCACATGTACATTTGAATCCCTACAGCTCTTTGTTTTGTTTTTTTTTCTCCAGTTAGAGTCATTCAGTTATTTATTAAATACTTTACATTTGTTTTGAAGCTTAATATCAACAAAAATATGTATGTATTCTGATAAATCTGCACAGGAGTACAAAGCTATTCATCTTTTCTATATACAACTTCTACTGGACATAGCTCTAAAAAAAGTTGCAACAATAGGCAGGTAGCATGGCTTAATAAGCATTTCTTAATGACCACAAACGGGTTATCATTTTGAACACCTTCCTGGTACATTGTACTCAGTTTCTTCTTTTGTTGTTTCCTGCATCTTTTAGGGTTTGTTACAAAAATACATAAATGTGTTTTCACTTGATTTCATTAAGATTTTTAAACTTCCGCCTAACTTGGTGTCTCCAAATCCAACTCTTCCCACAAATGCTGTAAATGATAGTGACACTATTTTTGATGAGGAGCAAGAACAAGTGGTAGAAAAGGACAGAAAAACTTCAAATACTATATGCTTGGAGATGCTAGATGCTAATACAAAGTTATCAAATGAGATCTCTAAAAGAAAATAAATGTGCCAGACAACTCTGATATCATGGAGAGATTCATAGACCTTTGACTTAATCACCAAGACCTCACTTTTGCAATGCTAAGATGCAGTGTGATGGGCGTGCAATGGGTATGGCAAGGGGTTTGATTTAGTGGTTTGAGAGAGGACTGCTAGTTGTAGAAATCCCAGTCACAGCTAAAGGAGAAAGGGCAAGGTGACGATGGCTGTGAAGATTGCGTTAGTAGAAAGAGAAGGGAAAGGATCGCCTGCAGAAATGCTCTTGTTGCAGGAAGTCTGCATTTAATTATTCTGAGGCAGAGCAAAAACTCTGTTCATGTCCTCACCTGTGCACAGCACCTCAGCTTTGATCCTGCAACCTGCTTAATGGCCTGGAAAGTGCTACCTCCAAGATAAAATAAAGGGACAGTGAGCACAGTTGATGACCTGCCTAATATGGAGAGGAGCCTGCAGAAGCCACTCCTTTGATGTCTCTGGGAGCTGCTCTTCATACCAGTAGGCTAACTAAACAGGGGCAAGGCAGAATACATCCATATTTGGGCTACTGAGAAATATTTATTCTTTAAAACCCCGTATCACATATGTGAGTATGTCCTTAGCACAATTGCCCCATCTTAGCTCTAAAACACTTATGGGCTTGTTTTCATCAGTTTTAGAGAGAGAATAGTGAGAGAGACTAACAAGCTTCACTGAAAAATCAAGAGGCTGCTTCCGGGTTTCATTACATCGGTGGCCCTTCTGCTTCATTCGTTCTTTAATTCTTAACGGCGATCAAACAGTTCGGACTACTTAGGACAGTCAGCCGATCTGTCAAGCTGTACAGGTTATGCTTAAGCAATGACCAAATCTTGAAATTCAAGCTTTTGCCCTATATTTGGGTTGTGTTCTGTAGGCAGATCTCTAGCCCAGAAACCACGATTCCCAGTAGTTTCCAAAGGATCGAGAGCTTCTGTCCGCATGTCGTAATGTTCGGCAGTTTGCGGGGTTGCATACTGCTCGTTGTCTCTAGCTCTCAATTATGCTGTCACACTGCACTGTCTCTTTAGATTTAACTGTTATAAATGGAAATGGATTGAAAAACTGGTGTCATTTTTCAAGTCATGAAGGGTTTCCGGGAGCAATGAGAGCTTCTCTTTGCTTTTCGCTACTTGGGTGTGCTGTTATAGAATCGAGTCAGTACTGTTGGCAAACAAAAAATGATTTGAAATATATTAGCTGGAGAAAAGTGATTTAACCTTCAGGCTGCTAGCAACAACATTTATATTTGGTGTAAATTGCTTAGAGCAAAATCTCTTTTGTAAAGAGGATTATCATTAGGAGTTCGGTCTGGCTGTAAATGTGCCCATCTTCAAATCAAAGGATTTTATTTCTTTGAGCTGTATTAGCATCCATAGTGTCTCTACAAAGGATGGATTATGACCTTCCTTTTAATCCTGTAGCTAAGTGAGAGAAGATTTATCTTTGCCAGTTTTTTATTTTTGTTAGGTTGTTAGTGCTATTAAATAACTATGGAAGTTTAGCGAACCGTAAGGATCTTTTAATTTGTCCCTAGATCAGCCATTTTAACAACCTCTTTGCTTCATTTTCTGCCATCAGTAAATTCTGCCCTCCCTCTTACCAAATGTCATGTGCTACGGAAATCTTCGTGCCCAAAGACCTTTGAAAATATATTATGTATCTTCAGTGCATCATTGTTGGCACTATCTGCTTGTTGGTATTAGCAGCGCTGTTGTCAAAAATGTCATGCAGTGTTGAACTACAGCCCTTTTCGTGCTGAGTCACTGTTATTTATTACTGAAAATGCAGAAAATATTTCAAATATAAAGGCTCAAATCTAAGCTAATTCTTGCTAATTCCAGCTGAAATGCTGGTCATTGCAGTGGAACTACCCTGATGGTGTTTGGCTCAGTAAATCAAATCAGTGAAGCTGAGTGACATAAGCGTCCTCTCGGTGCTACCAAGAAGCCAGCACTTGAGTCACTATGATGAAAAGCAAGTCACTGCTTCGACTGTTTCAAGTGTGCGTGGTTGTTGGACTCTGCTCTGTGACTCCAAGGCCACAGCATATTCTATTACTTCCAGATGTCCAGGGGCTAAAAATAATCTGTGAAATCTCTGAAGCAGAGCCTGGTGCTCAACAAAACCTTGACATCCATATAAAGTTATCTCAAATGTCAGAGCATGCACCACTAATGCACCTGCATACGCTTGAGATTTCACTGTGCATTGACAGTTGCTGTTATATCCCGTGTTTCTAGTCCCAGCACATAAATGAAACTTCTAGATGCTTATGGTCTTATCCTTTGTGGTTTAAATTTTTATTCTTTAAACATGGAACGGAGCATTCTGTAACTCCAGGAATCAGAAGGTTGGAAAGTTGCTTTGTTTCAGACTGGACTTTGCTCCACAGGAGGTGGTGCGCAGGTATTGAACTTTTAACCCTATTCCTGCCTCTTCATCCGTGTACATGCTCTCCTTGGATTATACTGATTTGCTTCAAACCATACGATTGTTATATATGCATTAGTGTTGGAGAAAACCTGCTTGTTTTTCAAGTACCCACCTCTACTGGCCACCAAAGTGAATAGATGACATTCTCCTGCTACAGTCACAGTGGTGGGATTATTTACTTGTTGATGATAGTTAACAAAATATTATACAAAATGCTTTCAGGCAAAGAACACATAGTAGAAAAAAATGGTTTTATGTATTCAATTATGTGCATAGTTTGTGGAGTCTCTGTCACACGTCCTGGAGGAAAAAAAATAATAAAATAATTATATGAAGATAAATTGTTTAGGCATCCCAAGTGTTCAGTCCATTTTAAACTCATAAAATAATTAACAGATTGAGGAAGCGAACTGATGAGATTGAAATAGTCTGTGACCACGTTATATTGCTTCTGACCTCAGCTGTACAAGTCCTCTGAAGCGAGAGAGGATTTTTTCTTTCTCTGCATGTCCCAGGTGAATTATGCCTCCTCCAGAATACTGATTAAAGAAAGCTGTCTTATGTATGATTGGATATTTGTACCCAAGATTAAAAATTTATGTTCGGAAAGTGGCCAAAATTATTTTGTCTTCAAGGACTTTTGCTGTCTGTAACTTTGTTTCAAAAAAATGTTATTTGTCATTAATTGTAATTTTAGTTGAAGCTAGTTCATTTAATACGATGTCTAAAAGATTCATCTGAACAGTCTGACCCTCTTATTTACAGAAATTACATACTTGTGTAAAGTTGTGAAAGTGCACCGGATATGAGAAAACTCAACAAAATCAGACTAAGTAGAAGGAGATGCCAAAGAGGCCGTTTGTGAATCTAGACATATATTTGATAGCCATACAGTCCTTTGCTCTCGCACAAAACTAAATCTCTTTTTTTTTTTTTTTTTTTAGTTTTTATTTTGTTGAGTTGAAAAGGCATGTATCTCAACAGATAAGCTTTTGCAAAGGCTGCAGTCCTAGTTGAGTAGAGCATGGAAATCCTACTACTGGTCCAAACCATAGTGAAATATTAACCTGCTTCAGTGTAGCCATTGCTTGTGCTCTGTTTTGCCATCTCTTGTTAACACTCTGCAGCCATGGACCTGCTCTGGGCAGCAGTAGCATTCCATGAGGTTCAGATATGCATTTCCCTTCCCATTACTATGGCTTTCATAGCAATCTAACTCTTGGCATTACACCATTGTAATCTGAATGTAGATTTGGCATCAATGAAGTATGCGGAAGATGAGAACAGTGTATTAGCTGTTTGGTTAAACGTCAGCTCAATTGTGTCTACTCTTGGTGGGGGAAAGCTCTCTTTTACCCCTCTGTTGGGGATATGAGGCTTTTCTTTTCCAGAAGCAAAGTATTGGGTTGGTCGAATTCCCAGTTTTCCCTTTGCTTGTCCTTTGGCATATGCCACAAGCACAAGACCGTGTCTTGCTTTGTAATGCAGCACTGTAGGTCGTCCTTTATGACTGCTCCAGAGGAGGCTGCTACAGGCATCAGTAACAGAGCTTTACCCTTAAAGCAGCTTGTGTGCTTGTGTCTGCAGAGATGCTCAGTGTGATTCCTGGCTGGCTGGCCAAAAGGTGTTTTTTCCACACTACGGCTGGAGATGAGTCAGCATCAGCGAGATGTATACTGCTGCAAAGATGCTGTGTTCAGTAATTCAGATGGCATCAGTGATTGCTTTCCTGCTCTGATTACTGCCTAAGCAGTCAGAGTTGCCTATAATCACTCAGTTGAGCTAGGCTTCAGGAAGCCCATGTGTGGGCTTTTCTCCACCATTCAGTGGCTTTCTCACCTCCAGTCAGTTTTGGAAGAGAAAGGAACCACAGGCTCTGAAATGGTCTTTATCTATCTGCACCTCGATAAGGATCAGTTCACTGCACCTGCTGACCATGGTTCAGACTTAAATAGTTTTCTCTTACCAGATGCATAGTCCTTTGCAGCTTAATTGACTGGGAAATAGTTAATGCCCAGCATTGTCTGTCTATTCCTTAAAATGAAAAGCAAGTATAAGCTTCTGCAGAAAACACTTTTTTCTTCATTTGACTGACTGTAAAAAGTCAAAAAGAAATACATATAGTTCTTCGTATTTTGAAGGCGACACCCAAAGGGTCAGGTCAGCAGGCATTACTTGGATCACACCTTTTCACCTTAGAAATGCTCTGGTTCCTTAAAATCTCCATAACTTCTTCAGTACATTCTTTACAAAGACCAAGCAAAATCAATTAAAAGAGAGAAGAATAAATTCTGTTTTAATCTCACACTCTTAAAAATATAAAACCCAAAGATGGTTCTGAGACATAAAAAAAGTCATTATTCCCTAAGTTGAAAGGAAAATATTTTAGCAATCCTGAATATAAACTAGAATCTGCTTTTGAATTTGGAATCTAGTAAAAGCCTCTTTAAATTTGCTTGGACAGTGGAGATTCAGGGATCTGTCTAAACACAGCAGATTGCAGAATTGTGGCTTTTGTGTCCTGATCTCAAAACATCAGGTTTTTTGTTCACATTAAACAAATACATAGATTTTCTTGGCTGATATTAGCATGGCATCAGATGGGTGCAAGATTATTGTGTTTTCTTCTAAAGCTGACTTAGGAAAGCGGAAAAAAAAGTACTGCAAGGAGACACAAATATGACCCTGTAATAAGCAAAAACCATCTAATTCCTCATGGCTTTTTAGTGTGGATGAGGCCCTGAGCAACTGGATCCAACTCTGAAACTGGCCCTGCAAACTGTGTGCTGGTTGACTTGGACAGCTTTATTATAGAAAATAGAAAGGAAGTGGGTTTTCTTACCTTTTCTTTTAACCCTGTAGGGTTAAGCCAATACTCAAGAGGAAGAGCAGATTGCCTTAGAAGTTCAGTTTTTCTGTGGCTGTGTTTGGTGCTTCCATTGTCATCATACCAGAATGGTTTGGGAGATGCCGTTGTTTTCCTGACTTTTTGGAGACAAATGTTTAAAATGCTCTCAGACTACATGGGGAAAAACTGTCTGTTATGTGTGTGTAGTCCATGCCAGAAATACTGAATGAAATGTGGCTGCATGGCTAATTTTAGGGACACTTTAAAGTAGTGTGAGTTTTGTGATTTTTTTTTTTTCTTTTTTTTTTACTATTCTAGTAGGCATTGAAGTAGGCATTGAACATCTGGCCAAAACAACTGAAGCGTCATTTGGATAACTCAGACAACTGAAATGAAACAGCATAATAAATTGATGTCCACATTCGGAAATCTTAAGTTATTTTTGCAGTAGTCTAGAACTATAATGCAAAGCACTAATGTTGAGTGGTGCAAGTTGGAAATATTCTGTGTTACTGAAGGAACAGTAATTCCTGTGTTAATCTGCAAGTCTGTAGCGCAAATCACTTTATAAATGTACCATTTCTCTATCAGACTATTAGGTGAGGTTAGGTAGATACGATCTTATGATTATCAGTTCAAAACAAGAATCCAGTGACTGGAAGTGGTCTTTCATCTTTTTGTTCCCGTATGTTCAGTAGAATTCGTATGGCCTCTAGTGACTAAGGACTTCTGTCATTATTTTTTCTGCTTTGCAGGGCATATCTCACACAAAATTTCTTCAGTTTTTTGTCACCTCAATCTTCATGGGGCTAAACTACTGTCTACTTTTGGATGCACACACCTTTTCCTACACTTCCAGATTCTGCAAGTTGCTGTCTTCCAATATCACTCAGTTTTTCCAAACCTGAATGAGATGTCACATTTTATTATAAATAAGTTAATTATCTAATAGTTTAACCTGTTTGTTTAGCATCCCAAGTGGCCAGCTCTTTGATAAGAACAGGTTTTTAATAGGCCTAGGCGAGCCTGTTACATTCATTTAAATTGTGATCTAGGCTATATCTGAAAGTAGGCTAATACTCGAATTCACTGAGCCAGAATCCCCACAGCTATTAATTTGTAAAATAGTGTCCTTCAGAAGTTATTCTGCTTGACCCACTTTCTAAATTGGATGGCACACCTGATGATTCGTTATGGATAAAGAAATTTGGGGATTTTCATTTGTTTGATGCTGTGTACTGCAGTCCCAGTCAGCACTGGGAAAGAACAGTATTTTGTTGGGCTTGAGTCTCTTGTTTATATGTCTGGGCTATAGCCTGTTAGAAATACACATTCAGTGTTTCCACGTAGCAGTACAGTGATTGTGAAAACTGGCAGATTGGTAGGAATGTCTGGAGAGATGCATCAGCTGTAGACCCAGGTAATGACAGCACATTGACACAGACTGTGGATCGCTTTTCACTGGTGGGAATGGTGACACCTTGTAAGGGTTGATCTGTGGGTGCCTCTTTCATTTCACACAGCTGGTGGTCAGTTTTGGGGGTAAGATACCTCACTCCATCCTGAGGAAGGCATGGGCTGTAGGACAAGCTATGTTTTCCTCATGGCCCCACGTGGTGAAGGGAATTTAACGTACCACCACATGTAGCCAGGGTTCTTACAGTACTTTGAACTCTTTGCTGTTGTTCAGTTTTGTTGGTCCGAGCCAAAGACTCATATAAGATGTTTGTATATGAAGGCTTGCGGTGTTGCTCTAAGTTAGGCTACATCACTGTCCCTGAATGGTTTATTAGTTTCAGAAATTCAAAAGGCTTAGTGAGAACAGGGAATCTTCACAGACTGCACAAATGCAGCAAATGCTATATTTCTGTTTTGTCAAATTTGAATTCTATTAGCATTCTGCTTCACGTTGAGAAACTTGAAATGGCCGACAGAGACTCTGAAGCTTCTGCAGGACGAAGAGAAGTTTTTTCTAGGATACCTGAAGATTGTTCTCTAGGTTGTTGAGTGCTTGATTGACGTCGTTCTACTGTTCTTGTTTCTTCGTTTCCAATTTAGTAGGCTTTTTCAAAACATATATTTATATTTTTCATGAGCCTTTCCCTTGCAGTGGAAGTGGTTTGTGCACGCTGTGTTCTGCAGCACTTCAAAGATAGGAGGAAGTTTTTTCCTCCAGTTAGCCTAATAGAGAGAGGGGCTATTCTAGGAGGATTCAGTCAGCCTCGTTTGTCATTTAATCAACTTAGAGTTTGAATCAGCATGGCTGGAGGCATGGAGGCCTGAAACCATTGTATCTAATTAAAATACTTAACTGGGACACTTCATATGGGAGCCTAGTCATGTCATATATATATATAGTCATATATATATATGACCCCTTATATAGTCAATGGATCTCCAAAGGGCAGTTCAAGCAACGTAAACTCTCCAGTGAAAGCGTGTGACATGCATGTTCCTTAGAGTTAAGTGGGATGCATTTTGGCCTTAGCAGCCAATAATGGCTGATGACCTACACGCAGGGGCATGCTTTTGCAGTCTTGCAGAGCAATGTCACCTGTATCTTCTGTGCTGAAGATCTTTCTTCATGGATTTGTTCCAAGCCAAGGCAATAAGAAAAGGCTGAGTACATTGCAAAGTGATGGTTGACAAGAAATGGAACTGCTTGTCACAGTGGAATTAAAGTGGAAACCACAGCATTTGTACCTGTAGTGTTTGTGATAAGATCTGTTTCTACTATGTCTTGAAGGGATAACTGCATATCTTTATGGCTGCTACTTCACAGTGTGTGAGAAATGCTATTCAACGCTGCAGTGAGCAACTGCTGCTAGGAGTCTTGGACAGCACAAGCTGTGTTCTGAACTGTGACTGCTGGATGCAGCTATGGTATAATTTGGAGGATAAGGCTGAGCTTGATTTTTTTAAGCTTCTCGGATTAACCTTTTTAATTTTTGTCGTTTATTTTCATAATAAAGGCTTTTTAAAAAATCATCTTCAAAATTGCCATGGACTGAACTAATGTGGGCTGCCATAGCCGACTCATTATCTCAGACTGTAGCTTCCCAATAACTGATCTATGTCTTGATTTAAAAGCCCTTAAAGCTTTATTTCTGCATCTTCTCAGGTACCTCCTGCAGGAAGTTAAAGGAAGGACAGAACAAGGAAGCACCATGTCTTCAGTCTCAGCTTATTACAATGGAAAGACCGTGCTTATCACAGGAGCTACAGGTTTCATGGGCAAAGTACTGGTGGAAAAGCTTCTGCGCTCCAGCCCTGAAGTTAAAGCAGTTTATATACTTGTCAGGCCGAAGGCTGGACAATCAATGCAAGAGAGAGTAGCCAACATGTTAAAATGCAAGGTAAGATTCTATATTTTATTTGAGAGTCTAATCTGAAATCCATTTAGCTGGGTGAAGCAGAGGACTTCTGTTATACTCTATTTATCTAGAACAAAATACCATCTTCTGCAGTAACTGTGTATTTTTGTCGTGTCTAAAGCAAACAAAAAAAATGTACATAAATGAACCTGGATCTGTCTGATTTGATAGGTGATGCAGCATTTTATACTGTAGTGATGTAATTGCTTTTCTTCCTTTTTGCATTGCTGTTTGTTGAGAACTAATTTTTTCAAAAGCAAGCAAAGTTACCCTAGCAAATTTCCTCTTTGCAAGAAGAGGAGCATCTTGCTTTTGTGAACTCTTTTCCTTCTTCCACTTTTAAAACTTAATATTCCAATATTAGCATTCAAAAATAAAACTGAATGTGAGCCCATCACACACTACTCCTTGCTCTTATTGGGACATTAAATTATTTTCGTAAGACAATCTATAGCGGGCTGTGCATTGCTGCACTATAGTAGGGCATCTGCCATCTTCTGATGTCAGGTCCAGTTTAACCTTACTTATGAAGTGATAAAATACTGTTGCATTTGAAAAGGGTGTTTTCCAAAACTGCTTTCAGCAGAACACAAAGGCTAAGACAGACCTGTGAGCTGAAAAACAGACCTGTATGACCTCCACCCATGTGGCTTGTTTCTGTCAAGCTTTTAGCTTTTATGTCCTCCTGGTGAGGAAATACAGATCTCTGGCATCAAGAAGGATGTCAAAGCCCTTTGCTGCATTTAATGTAAAGATTTGTAAGGAGAAACTGCTAGACCAGTTATCTAGAGTGGATTTGGCTAAAGGGCCTCAAGGTCCTCAGGAGCTTAGGCCAGTGGCGAGGTCATGAACTTGCTCAGACTCCTCTATGATAAGTGCCAGTGTTCAAGCTAATGCTTACTGCTAGTGTGAATTTGTACACAGCTGATGTGAAGTGAGGGGAAGGGACAGGTCTGACCCTAGTAGGCAAGGAACTACATGGAATTAATCTGAGAAATGTCAACTTATCTTTAGAGTATTGGCCTAAAACTTTGAACAAAACTTTACTGGAAAAGTACTCCTCCTCCTACTGGACTTAGAGGTACAATAGGGCCATCGATAACTTATTTAGAGACAAGTAGGTTTGGAAGAAGGCATGTGATTTTTCCGCCTCATGTTTTAAGGCATCAAGCTAGAAAAATCCAACAAAAGAATTGTATGTCCAACAACAATGTATGTTGAATGTCCAACAACAGAGTTTCATTTTTTTGTGTTTTCAACAGAGGACAGGTTATTTTCCTGTTAAGGAAAATTTGGAAGTGAGCTAAAAGCAAACTTTTTGGTTGCTTTTTGCAAGTCTGTCAAGTGCACGATTTTTCATTAATTTTCCTTTCAATAAACATTCTTTAGCTGTTTCTACAGCTTTCATCACTGATGACTGTGGGCAGTGGTTTTCATCAGCAGACAACAAAATGCCAAATGTTTGCATGGTTTTGTTTTTTTGGTTTTTTTTAACCCACTAAGAAAAATGACAAATCAAGCTAATTTTCAAGACTGCTATGAGCTTTGTTTGCATTTTCTGTATGAATATAACTGACTTATCTCTTCAGTTGTCCAGCACTGTTGTCGTTAGTTCTAGGTGAGGTTCCCTAGTAGCTCTTTTATTGTTGCAGCTGTACTAGATGTACCCTTTTTTTTCCTAGCAATGTGTCAGCAGTTTTAGACATGCCAACAGCAAACAGGACTTGATATCCTCTCCTTGAACCTCTGACAGCCTGCCTCAACGTGTTTCAAGTGAACGAAAGATGGAGGCAAGTCTATAAGTTAGGTTGCTGCAGCCTTGAAAAGAAAAAAATTCTAAGGGTACACTCACAATTCTTTCAGGTCCCCTAAAGGAAGAAGGTGTCTTTTTGATGCTGATCTTTTTAAATAAAGCACAAATACTTCTCTAAGGCAGAAACTCGACTCTTCAAAGGTTATTTCCACGTGACAATGTTGTCTCCCTTTGTTTTTTTTCTAGAAGTGAAACTGTTAATTCCAGTAACTGTTAATTTCTTGGCAGATGAAGAGGGCAAGAAGCATTATCCTTAACATTTTTGCAGATTGTTTCCAGTTAAGTTTCCTCTATGTCTTTAAGCCACATAATCAGTCATTCACAATCTAGAGACTACACTTTCATTTACAGTTGTGGTTTGCATGCTCCAGTTTGGGAAACCCCTGAGCTATATAACAAATAAAAAACTCAGCAAAAGCTTATGCCAAGTCTTCAGGCAACATTTGTATCTAACATTCCTGCTCATAATCACTGATGAAGAATGCATATATTTGAGCATGCACAGGAAAATTCAGAATAAAATCCCCTCTCTTCCGTACATGTACATATATAATTTCTAATCTCTACTGTGTAATTATTCTTTTTCCCCACAAACTGTTGGATTTAATGCAATCAATATTTGTATCTGGTTTTAGGAGAAAATACTTTATTTCTAATTTGATATTCTACCCTATGTAATCTTCTCTACTGACCCATCACACATTCACTTTGAAAGTAACTATTTCTTTTTTTACATTAGGCCTTGACCCAGTATTAACCTCTGGAATTTCTCATTTTCACATCCAGAAGGGAACTTTCCCAGGAACCAGAGGAACAGAGGAAAACAGGTTGCCAGATTCTAAAGATTCTAAACAAACAGATAAAAATAGTATTTGGGATGAAATAAGATGAAAGCAGAGAGACAGAAGACTGGCAGGAATTAGTTGCACTGTATAGGTTCTTCAGATAAGGTCCTCTGTGGACTCCTGATTTTTGGTAGTACTTCATATTTTGAAAGAAATTGCCTATTATTTTTGATCTCTCTTCATATATCTCTGTGAGATTTTTGTGGTTTCTATCATTATATCTACAAGGGTTTAAACTTTGAGGTATCACATTTCTGAACTGTCTTGTTCACAATGTGTACATGTGACTATGCTGGAAGATGACTCCTGTTAAATAAAAAAACAATTGTAAGTCATGAAAGGGTGATGAGGTGTGAAGGGGCAAAATGCCTTAGTCTGTGCTTTTAAAATTTTTCTTATCTGGAATTTTTCAAATTCTGAAACCAACATGAAGAGTAAAATGTCAAAAATAATTTGGACATAAATCAGATTTCTTCTACTGTATTCTGGAGTAGCTGAACAGATGGCATTGAAATTTAATATAATACTGTTTTTCCTCAGATCTTGTAAAATTAGTTTTACATGAAGATGCCTTATTGCATTAATATGAAATGTATAATGAACTGATACTCAATTATCTCAGCATCAACTCCAAAATGAACATGTGCATTGAGGAATGTGTGGTGCATGGTGACCTTGCCTATTTATGAAAGGAGATGTTCTATTTTCTAAAAGTGAGTCCCTAAGGGAATCAAGCTATTATCCTGTGCTTGATGAAGTGGCATGTCTGCATGGAACAGAGCACAGCTCTTACACAAAAAAACACATTTCAGTATTTGCTTCACCCTGGATGTGTCCGTTGTTGTGGATCACAAGGCAAATCTTGACCCTGCTGTTTACTCATTAGTTGATGGGAGGTGTATATTTGTCAGAGGTAGGGAATTGTTTTAAGGAGTATTTTTCTGTTGTCTGATTCCCTCCATGTGCAGAAATAGGCAGGAGTGCTTGGAGGAGTTGTCTCTGATTCCCTGGAGAGCAGTTACTGGGCTAACGCTGAGTCACTGGTTGTAGCTTCCACATTGTCCCTGGGAGAGCAGAGCTTTTTCCATGCCCTGCGTGCCGTGAAACAAGGCTGCTTGCTGCTGCTGGGCTGTTTTCTCAGATCTGTTTGTTCAGGGCTCCTAATTAGAAAGGTCAGTCTTTCAAAGTGGGGAGTGGAAAAGACTCTTGTTAACATCTCTGATAATTCAGAGAGAAAATGGGGAGGCTGTGAGGCTGCTGAAAATGGGGAGCAGATACTGCCTGGGTGTGACCAGAAATACTGTAAAATGCTATTGCTTTTGTCCAACCACAGTTAACCCCTATGGTTAGCCCTTACAGTTGCAGTGTAGACCACCTTCTCTTCCGTGCAAAGCTTTGTCTGGAACTACACATTATGATGAGACTAACCATGGAAAACAGCAGAAGTCCAATATTATCAGACACCGTTGCCTTTTCAGTATTTTCTTGTCAAGTGTGCTGTGCTTATCAACAAATATACAGCAAGACCCTCTGCAAGCCCTACGGACTTCACCAAATCATGCCAGATTTCTCTTTTTCCACCTCCCTTGGTTATCCCTTTCTCCACTCTCTCGCTCACGCGTCTTGCTCATCACCATAGGCAGTAAAGATTCTCCACACCAAACCAGTGCAGCGTCACTCTGTCTGGAACAGCGTCCCCTAAATCTGCTGTGACCACTGCAATGGTGCAGGGATTGGTACTCAGAACAGAATAATGAGGTTTTTTGGTTGACGGTATAGGATCCCACTTGCTCAGTAAGAGGTCTGGAAACCGCTAGTTGGAGTGAAATTGGAGCTAAAGATGTTTTCTTTTTTTATTATTTATTTATATTTGTCTCAGTTTTGTTACTAAATAATCAGAAATAACTCTGGTATTTGTGTACCAAAGGAAGAAAATCTGTCATTTTAACAAAAACTTGTTTCTTCCTTGACCCCATGATTTGTAAACCATGTGGTGGAGAGGAGCTAAATCCTAAGGCTGGTAGTGTAACTGACATGAACGCAGGCAAAGGTCCTGAACCATCCTGTTCCGCTTCCCTAAGCTAACACCATCTGTTGCCTTGTTCCATTTAATTTCTTTCTCTTCTCCGATTTGTGTTTCTGTTTGAAGAAGGCTGGTAAGGTTTTGCTTTATATGTTAGCAGCTAATAGCCTGCTTTCTACAGCACAAGGGAGGGCCAACAAGGCGGCTGGGCCTTCCAGCAAGATAACCTTTCATGCTGGAGAAAAAAGAAGCCACCATTAGTCCTGAGCTCAAGCACATGTCACTGGTGTCACTTTCTGCTGTTGGATGTTTGCAACCGTGCCGCTCCTTGGCTCTAGGCTCTGCTGAAATATGGGCATCTGGAGCAAGCAAAGTGCAATGGCACTGCCTTTTTGGGTGCTGCACCAAAGCTGCAGCTTTGTATGGTGACAGTTCCTCCTCATTTGATGGACATCCAACCCACGTCACGACTCGGGGTCTAAAACGTCACCCGTCAGCTATCAGCTAAGTTGGGTGATCTGTCAGTCCTATCTACTCGTTCATCTGTTCTGCATGCAAAGCCATGCCTCCCAGGAGGCTAATGGAGAAGCTGAGAAGCACAAAGGCCCATCTTATTATCAATTAGCATCAGCAGAACTTTCTTTCCTATACCTTCTCTCTCCTGTGCACTTGCACAGCTCTCAGCTGGGTGGAAATGGCAGGGGTTTTTTTTGAATTCTTTTTAATGCATACTTAGATGTCAGAGGAAGAGGGAAAGAAAGGTGGTGGTTGAAATTGTCCCCTCCATTGCATCAGTCAGATGAATTCAGGCCACAGTCTGCTGAGGAAGAAAGAATGTCTTTGTATGACTGGGGCAATTCCCAGAGAAAATAGGCTTATCGCACAATTTCATAGTCATAATGCAGTTTCCATCACTACTTAGTATACATGGATGCTGCACAGTAATTTAGAATTTCTGCACACACTGTGTAAGTTGATCAGGGATGCATTCGGAGTTATGGATTTAGAACAACCCTAAATCTTCTTTGCTCTGTGTGTTTTGTTACGCTTACATGTGACTAATGACAGTACTAGAAATACTAACAACTATACTTTTCTGTATATAATGTATTTCTTCGCTAAAAATTTCCAATGTGTCTGGTGAGTCTGATTCATCTCGGTGCCCTTTTGCAGACTGATTCCCTTTGGTATACTTTAATTTAGAAATGTTAAAAATGGAGCACCTCATATCGATAGTCAGTTTGAAAATGCTTGCATAGTTGAAAACTCTGTGTCCATACTCCTTTTTTAGGACCACAAACTTGTTCTGTAAGGTTCTATATACATACAAAAGCAGACATGAAAAAAACTGTGGGGAGGTATCTGTGTACCATTCTCAAAAGATAAGCCCTCATTTTTTTAGTGAAGCTGGAGACAAAATGTGGGTGACAAGATGGTGATGCAAATTAGACATCTAGGGACAGAGAGACGAAGCAGTTAAATAGTCAGTTGGTGATATGGCTAAAGAAAGGGTTTGGGTATGAGAAGTTGCAATAAACATCAAGATATCCAAAAGGAGGGATGTCAGCTAAGTTCAAAGATGGCACAGAGAGAAAAAAGTGGGTCAGGAACAGAAGAGTAAGGGGTAAGTTTATGACATAATGGTGACACCAGTGGAAATCCTAGTAACAGAGGAAAAACAGTACAGACACAGAAGATAAAAAGCTAATAAAAGGCTGCAGTAATATGAAAACTTAAGAACAAATTCTGAAGAAACAATTAGAGGAAAGAAGACAAGAGAGCAGGTCTGCCCAGGCTATCAGAGATACCATTTGGAAAAAAAGGTTTTACAAAGCCTCAGAAGGAAATTGTGCGGAGTAGGGCATTATCATTGGTGAAAATCAGGGCAAGGGTCTGAAAGAGAATGAGGTTGAAGAGCTCCAGGGAGGAAAAAAGAAATGGAGAACTACTAGAAAATGATGTTGGTAGGGATGAGGGAGAAGAGGAAACCTTCTTTTCCTATACTGATATATTGTAAATTTGATTTGCTTTATCTTGGCATTCAGAAGACCTATGCAAGCACAGGTCTTTGGCCAAAAAGCCTTTCTGTCCAAATGAAAACCTGGTAAGGTCATGAGCAGAAAGGGAGAAGTAGTTTAGGGTGATCAGAGAACTCACGGGAATGAATCAATACCGTGACTTCTGAGTTATAAAAAGGATTATGCCAGATTTAAAGCTGAAACCCTTGTGCCTGTCATATAGCCTTGTTTAATTCGTCATTTCTCTTATATCAAGGTGATCATACAATGTTTTCCTGCTTACCCCAAATTTTGCCAAATATTTTAATCTTCACTGAGTTTTTAGGAGCATGTGAGAGGAGTTTTTAGGCCCTATTTAAGACATTATGGAAAAAAAATATAATTTTCCTTTCACTTAGATATTACTTTTAAAAATTTTTGTAGTCGTTTATTGAAAAGGCAAAGCAATTTGTTGATGAACATCTGTCAGACTACACAGAGGTTATTCTCTGCCCCTCAGTCTTAATTGTGTTGCAGAACAGATGAGGTTAAATATAGGAACTATCCATCCTGTTCTCCCTTCTCTGCAGTTTCTGAAAGTTAGGCAGAACTTACATTTTATTTTGCAGAACAAGTTCTAAACTCTTCCTTCTTCCTTTGACCGGTTAAATTGTCCATTTCTCTCTTGCTCTCCACCTGTGTCGTGTCAACAGGTAGTCATCCGTGTGGCGTAAGTAATTTTCTGTTCCTCCCAGCCACTAATATCGCAGTCTGAAAGAGGTACTGTTCTGCAGTGTCAGGGGAAAAAAAGTCTCCTCTTTGTCTTCTAATTAAGATCAATCTCTGATACTGTCACAGTACACTATCTATTCCCAGGAAATTTCATCTTCTATTTTCATCAGTAGGGAATACGATAAAACCTCAGTAGTGTCCTTTATTATTTCAAAAGTAATAATTCTATTGACTGCAGTTTCAGCTAGGTTTTTATGAGCTTGAAAATGTAAATCTTTTTTCTTTCTAACTTATTTTCACATTCCTTTCTATACACCTTTTCACAGGATCACAGAACTACTGAGGCCGGCAGGGACCTCTGGAGATTGTCTAGTCCAATCTTCTGCTCAGAGCAGATCAGATAGAGCCAGCTGCCCAGGACAATGTCCAGCTGGGTTTTGAATCTCCAAGGAGGGAGATGCCACAACCTATCTAGGCACCTGTGCCAGCGCTCCATCAGTCTCACAGTAAAAAAGTGTTTTCTTATATTCAGGCAGAATTTCACGTGTGTAATTTTTTGCCTCTTGTCTCTTGTCCTATCACTGGATACCCCTTGAGAAGAACCTGTCTCTACCTTCTTTACCTGCTGCTATAGGGTATTTATAAACATCAGTAAGATCCCCCTGAGCCTTTTATTCTGCAGGCTGAACACCCCCAGCTCTCTCAGCCTTTCCTCATAGAGAGGTGCCTGCCGTTTGTCTGCTGGGCACGAGCTCTCCTAGGTGGTACAGGGTAGAAACCTCACTTTTGTCACTGCCAAAGAGAGTTCACAGCTTAGTGCTCCAGCTTTGCAAACGGTCTTCGGTACTTCAGCTCCTGGGCGTATTCATAGTTGTAAAGTCAAGTTGTGTTTCTTTTTTTTTTAAATAGACTGCAATTTTAAATTTACCCCAGTTATACATAACTCGCAGTATTTACACAGTAAATCACAATGAAATTAACATTGTTTAATTAACATAAACTGCTAAAGGAAAACCAAGGAGACAGTGCTAAATGAAACTGCAGAATCAAGGCGAATTATTCTCAAATGAGTAACGTTTTGAAAGCAAAAATGCTTCACAATTCATTTCAAGAGTGTTTGTCTTTCATTTTCTGAATTAAAATGTTTTGGTGTCAAAATCTGACACATCAGTTTCCTCGCCTTTCACTGGAAACAGCTGTTACAGGTGTTGATGTGGCATGTCCACGGAGACCAGCAGAATGACAATAACAGTGATGCTTGGCCAGGTGCTTAGCCACTTGCAAGACAAAGCCAGCTTGGTGGCCCCACCATCACTGTCTGCCCAGAGGCCACCTGCCTGGCGGCAGCTGCCACCTCAGCAGGATGCTGCTTTGCAGCCCTGATGTGCACGCATCCATCGCTCTTACCAGCCTCTTACCACAAGGTGTGTGTCATCTTTGCTAGGTGCATGCACAGAAAATACGTTTTGTGCAAAGGATCAAGCAAAATCGCTTTCTGGAGGTCAGCTTTCCCTGCACCTGCTTGCTCAGCTGCGACAGCAAGGGAGTTACTGGTTTCTGTCTTGCATGTCATTATCCTACACAAATACCCACCACCTACAGAATGATAGGTAAAAGCTGGCCTTCATTTTTCTCTTTACTTCTTGTTTTCATACAACTTTTCTTTGGCCTGGACTGGACTCACAATAAATCGTCATATTTCAAAAGGGTTTTTCGGTTGGTTGGTTTTTTACTTAAAATCACTTCATAAGAAGTGATCATAATCTAAGCAGCAACACTTACAGGGAGAATACAGAGCCTCAAATATAAACATTCCAGAAAGATCCCTCTAGCCAATTGTATGCTAATGCATGTGTTGCTAATGCAATAAAGTAAAAAAAAAAAACAACCCAAACCCAAAAAAACCCCCCAAAACCCCATGCTGAAAAGAAAGGAGCAATCTCTTAGTTTCACATCAGATCTCTAGCAAGACACTTATGCACAATTTTGAATATAAACATTCAAGTATTCTGCTAAATTTGTAAAGATATCATGGCTAAATTTATGCAGTTCTTTCAGAATTCTGATGGCCGGGGACCTCATTTTATCGAAGGAACACTATGGACAAGCTTCTTTCTTATGCAGTAAACTCAAAACTGTGCTCTGCACTCCAGTTGATATGTACACATTTGTATACACACAAATGTACACAGAGGTATCCTCTTTCAAGCTGGCTGGTTTTGTTTTACTTAATGGTGGATATGCCAAAGGATTCGTGTGTTAATGATGATATCTGCAGTGAAGAATTCTGCCAGCCGATAAATGACAAAATAAAGGAAAGGTTCAGTCCTTGAAGCAAATGAGTAGGCAGCATGTTTAGAATGATGCAGTTTAAAAAACCCTCAAAAGTAAGATTTTCTCTTGTCAGTAACAGCCTTGAGATTGCAGTCAGGCTGCACGTGCTACCATATGTAAAATGAAATGCATTTTTAGTTTTCCATAAACAGTGATATTTTGGGACACTTGTAGCCTTTATCTACCTCAGAATATTTTTTCTTTAATGTGCAAGGATGTCTTACAGAAGAAAAAGGGAATCTCATCAGGGAGTTGGCAAACTAAGATTGCAGTTGAGTCACAACTTTAAAGGATCTTCATAACATTGCTTGAATTTGCATTTATGCCTATGTACTTTCTGGTTTGCAGCCAGGGCCCACTTCGTGAAATCTTCTTGGCATCTTCATTTACCTTTGGTTGAGCATCTCATGAAGGGTGGATTTCAAAGAAGTGATGCGCCCAAATAAGTAATTTACAGTTGTTCTTTCAATTATGTGTCATTGTGTTGGATTTTCTTTTTGCTCTGGATAGTTTTGTTTCTTATAGAAAAAATATGTGTGTGAGTTTGATTTCAGTCAGTATTTCAACTTCAGAGGACAGCGATTTAAACATAGTAATAAGTGCTTGATACAGGAATGCAAATACATTTAATCACTCTTCTTTATCTGGGAAACCAATACTGTTTGACTCCAGCCTAAAAGCCTTGGAGGATAAGCAAGCTAGACAGCTTCTGGGTTTGGAAGTTACCAAAACCAAGAAGCAATGCTTTTATTGATAGTGATGACTCTCATCTGCTTCTTTTGCCCATGTGATTGCATCTGAACTTGACCTTGACCTTTCTAGTTGGAAATGGAAATAGTATCGTAATATTAGACTTTTGCAAGCGAGTCAAGGGAAGATTTAGATTCTCTAATCCACAAAATTCACTTTTATGCTAGTCAGAGATGTCCCCATCCAGAAATTCATCCCTTTTTGGATGTCGGTGTCCTTGCCAGGAGAAAGCTTTCAGCATTGCCGCCGCTGCTGTCTGCATATCATAAGTGGTAGAAGTCGAGGAAGTGAGAAAGCGTGCATTAGAGGTATGGAAGAAACATGGTGCGGGGGAGAGTGAGGGTAAAGAGTTCAGCACAGCATTTTCAAAGAGGACAGGAAAAGTACAGAGAGCATTCAAGGGAAAATCTCCGCCTCACAGGCTCAAGAGTTTACGTCAGTACCAGAAATCAGAGCTATTTCCCGTGATGCTTTTGCCGGCATCAAGGCCGTGGAGCAACATCATTAGAGAAGCCCTGTCGGGCATCCTTTGTAACCCTCTGATTTCTCCTGTATCCTGGTTTTGCTCAGGCACACAGGAGAGCTGAGTTTTTAGGCAGCTGCACAGCATGCCTTGTGTTCACAGTTTTGCCAAGTGACCCGTTCACCAACAAGGCCTTCAGCAAACATGTTTTTAAACAATGTTTGTCATTTTGCTGGAGCCTGTGACTTGGCTCTTGACGTGTGCGAGTTGGCACAATTCTTTTTTGGGCTATTGCACTTCAGAACAAGTCTGGATATCGATGGAGCTGCTGATGTACCAAAGCTCATACACAGGCTTAGGTACTTTGCTTTGAACTGGGGATGAATAAGGACGCCTAACCTCAGGCAACCTCTTTTGGGAACATCTTGGCCTGCAAATCGTACTTAAGAATGGAGGCTTACCTTTTTCTTATATGGGTTGGTAATGGAGCGATCAGTCAGCACTCAAAGAGCAGAAATTGCTATTTGGTCATTCAACAAAATATAAAGTTAAGTCATGTTTCATCTTTCATGTCTGATTTTATTAATTCTGTCCCCAGCTGTTTCTTTCTTTTTTTCTTAAAGAAAGCTTTTCTGTTTTCCTAAATTTAACCCTGGCCTTCCTTACCCGTGTGTTTTCTTACTTGGCAGCTGACAATGAATGATGGAAGCTAAAACCAATTTTATGTCAGAAGACTTTGCAAAGAAATGAAGTTTGTTGTAAACAAAACATTGCCATTTAAGAAGAACTCCTAGATGTAGTGGGGCAGAGTCTTTAGTCTTCGGTTTTGACTTTTCAGTCAAAACCTTCAGACCTGATCACCGCATAATACTTTCTACAAACAATGTTGTTAAAATATTGGGGCAATGGAGGCAGGGGAATATTCTGAGCCTTAGGACCCCTGAGAGAGAGGTCGCGGTTGTGACACAGTGGTCTATCTTGATATGCACAGTCCAGAGCATTTGATCTTCTAGGCCTCTTGCCTGCAAAGAAGAATCGCTGGGTCATGCATCATCTTTCTTCCAGTCCCTGACATTGAGCTATGACTCTGTAAGAGTGAAAACAAATTCAGGGTATCCCTGCATACCAGAATATCATGGTTACCAGAAGGCACTCATAAGGCCATTCGTACAGGTGCTGCATTATGTACCAAACCATTGACCCCAAACTGGTCCTCCAAAAGATCAGAGACCTCCAAAGTTGGCTGAAAGTCACCTTCCACTGCAGTTTCCCCTAGCAAATCCAGCCTATTGTTTTTATTTCATTTACCGAACCCATTAGGACCGTCAAGTATATGAGGGAGAATGCTTTAAAAAAATGTGAAGTTCTGGCTTGCATCATTGCATACAGAAATCAAAATGTCTGAATTGTGCCAAGGAACCCAGGCATGAAAATTGGGTTTTGGTAATTTTCTGGGTGATTGTATTAGGCCTTTTGTTTTCTTTTAAGGGAGCCAGGAGTGGGGGTATTATTAGTTTTAGACTGTTGTAAATTAATTTTGCTTCTCAAAAGAAAAACCGCTGTAACAAAGCAGCTCTTCTGATCATAGTTAAATGTGAATGACAGTGTGATTATGGACAGCAACTGGTTGACTGCAGCCAAACATTCAGAGTAAGCTGGTCTGATTTTACAGAGAGAAACCCTGTTAATTCTGTGAATATGGATGATTCACTGCCACACTCGGTACCGTGGAGGTGTCTGTCCACAGCTGGTTGGTTGTGACCAGATTTATGTTTGATCTGGAGTTGGCGTAGGGAAAGGGTTACTGGTCTAGCTAAATATTTTTAAAATCAAGGCATGCCTTATGCACTCTGTCGACAATTATCATTAGACTGGTTTGTGCTGGTGGAGGCGCGGATACTGAGGTACCTGAAGAAGAGTCTGGGTGTTGTGACGACAAATCTTTTATGAGCCTTGCAGTATTCGTTTTCTGTGAAGAAAGCTGTTGCATCTTTCACTGGCGTGTTGGTCTCGTGCTTTAATTTGGGTCGGTTTTATCCTAAACTCAAGGAGGTTGTGTTGCAGCAGGTGCTGCTGAAGAGTTAACAGAATCTTGCGTTGCATTGATGCAGACTGAATTGGGTGAGTTTTGCCAAATGTATGGCTCATTATTTACAGATGTGATTTAAATGAGAGAAAATTCAGAATGATCTCCTTCACATACATTAAGCTTTGGCATAATCACACTGGATTAAGTAACTAGTTTGCCTCTCAGTTCCTAAAGTATCCCAGCAGGCATGTGATGGGCAGTGGTAGTGGACGACTTCAGATGTGCCAAAAAATAAGCTGGTAGCTTTAAGAAGTAACCACCTGATCTATCCATCCACAAATAATTTGAACTCTGGAAAGGGCATTTTAATACAAAGCGTGACAAAATTTTCAACGGCAGAGCAGGGGGAAAAAAGTTTATGTGTAGATTTCTGTTTGGGGAGGCTGCTTGCATAAAGAAAATAACCTATTAAAAAATCTGCTCTGTTACTTGTTGTGTTGTATCCATGCTTGAAGACACACTGTCTCCTGATGTTTGACTCCCCATTGTATGTGGGCAGTTCCCAAGCTGCTGTCCTTGCTGTGATCTCCAGGCAGTTGACTTTATGAAAAATGTGTATGTTTGTATGTTTTGCAGCAATTTTCTTTGCCACAAGGGCAAAGAGAGTATAAAAAACTATATATTTCATTTCTTTCGGAAGCCTCCAGGCTTTCTAGTTTCTAGAGGACACTTGTGGCTGGAGAAAGGCAAATGTTGGACCTATTGTCAGAAAGGGCAAGAGGGACAATTCAGGCAGCTGCAGACCAGGCAGTTTGACTTCTGTCCCTGGAAAAATCATGGAGTAAGTTTTCTTGGGGCACACTTCGGGATATGTAAAGGCGAATAAGGTAATTGAGAATGGTCAGCATGGGTTTACCCTTGGTACCCTTGACTTGACTAACCTGATAGTGCTTGGTGATAAAATGACTGAATTTGTGGATGAGGGGAAAGCCATGGATATCATTACCTCAACATTAGCAAAGCTTTCAGCGTAGTCTTCCAACAGTATGCCAACATCCAGATTAGGGTGTTACAGTCAACGTGGGGAAAAGAAACCTGGTTGGACAGTCTGACTGCAAGGGTTCATGCTCTGTCCGGAGGCCAGTTATATGTGGAATTGCCTAGGGGGTTATCTGGGGACATGCCCTGCTTAATACCTTAAAAAAAAAAATCTCCGGGCTATACTGCATTTTTTGTGCTAGGCTACTGATAACTGGCAGTGCTTTCATAAATAATATCTAACTTAGGAAGCTGGAGAAGGCAAACAGAGGAATAACCCTATTCTGCATGTCCGTGCTCCTGAGGGCTGGAAGCTTTCCCTGGTCTTTTTATACATCTCTTGGCTTTTACTCTCTTGCCACTGATGTGCAGCGTTCAGTACGAGGAAGTTTCTCTGTGCAAGAGGTCACTCACTAAAGAAACCTTAGTCAGATAAGCACTTCCAAGTGCGTCAGGCAGATCCTGGCAGGGCGTTTTAAGTCACAGGAATTACTGCAATTGGTGATAGCGAAGCAAATGAGCGGCTGGTAGCAAATGGATTAAAATAGATGCCGTGCCATTAACAATACTAATATGTAGCTTCCAACCAAAGGTGTCAATGGCATACTGGAGGCCTGGTGTGATTAGAGGTCTGGTATAATTAAATGTCTGATTCAGTGAAGGAGGTATGCACCTGCTTTAATAAGAAAGATACATATCAGGACTTCATATTCTTCCTTTAGGACAACTACTTAAACATCTAGATGATTCATAATTTCAGTCTACCCCTTCTGTCAAATAAATTAGTATTACTTTCCCTGTTTTAATGAGGGACAAAACAGATGCACAGCTTCCAGACCCAGTGTGTCACAAGCTGACCTAATATGAAACTTGCAGTGAGTTACCATTACAACAAACGTGCTTTAAATAAAATACCTGCATTTCCCAAAGCAAGGTTTAATTGACGAGTGCCAAGCTCCACAGCCTGTCAGCAGAAAGCAAGCACGAGAGCTTCTGTCTCACGAGTTCTGATTTGTGGCTGTAACTCAAAGACCTTTAAGAGCAGGGTTAATCTTCCCTGGCTTTAGCTTCTAAAAGTGGCATTTACTTAAAGGGTGCAGTTTCATGATTGACCTGAGCCAACCAAAGTCCCTTCTGACTCCACCAAAAAGGATGGTTTCACCATGTGCAATATGATCTACTTCCCATATGCTGCTATTATCCCCCATACACAGCAACAGTAAATCAGGTAAGAAAGTGGTCTGACCAAAAACCCACAGGCAAGCCCCTCCATCCCCCACACAAAAACCAGCCCCCAAACCTGGCTGCAATAACCAAAAAACCCCAAACCCTCTGGATGAAAATGTAACTCCTGCCTGTACCAGGTCAGTTCCTGATGTGCCCATCAAACACTGGTAGCAGCAGACAGGAAGGCAAGGGAGAGGCTTGGACTGTCACTGGCAATATGGAGTTGGACTTAGGCTCTCATAACAATGAGCATAAGTACACACATGTTTAGTTTTAAGTATTTAGCCTAAACTGGGCAGCATTTTAGACTGAATGCCTAGCTTTTAGATGCCTAAATCTAGAAAAGATGGTCCAGATGCATGAGAGACATGGAGAAGAATACCACCACTGAAAGAATATAAAGCCGTGATATCTCTTCCTATGCTGTGGGTAGGAGCTCTTACCCAGCCACAGAATTCCACATTGCACAGTTAAAGAAAACCAGAATGTGTTTCAGAGCTCATTCATGTGGCTGCTTATTCAAGTATGCTCTTACCAGCTCGTTTCTCTATCAAACCTCATACCTAAGATGCAGCTCAGCTTTCTAGGTACGCTGTTCAAAGGAAGTTATGCAAGTTTCTAAGAACACAGAGGTGGAGCTAGTAACTTCTTGTGAAATATTACCATCATTATCACTTGACTACCTACCATGTCACACACTTCCCACATACATATATGAGGAGAATGGTGCATCCTTTTGAGAGCTAAGTCCTAAACCCACAGGATGCCTTCTCTGAGTTACTCAATAATTCCTCTGTGAAAACGGCACTTGCTATTTTATAGTTCTTCAGGGAAGGGATTGTCTCTGCATAGGGCTTATGCTATTTTCATTAAAGAAAAGACACTCAGGTTTTGAATATTGTCTTTCCATTTATTTAAAGTACTAGTCCTTACCTTTTCACATCAGTTATCAAAATACATGAGCATCTTTTTTTCTTTTACTTTTTCTTTTTTTTTTAATCTGTGTGCAGTAAATAGTAGATTTTAATCACTTTATAAATATGTGCCAAAATATTGCTTTCACATCTCTTTGAAGCATCAAGTAAGTAGTTCCTTAAATGTAATCCATTTGAAGGATTTACTCTTAAGAAAGGATGCACAAGAGCTCAAGGTATGGAAGTTCAGAAGGGGAAAAAATATTATATATGAAGACTTATATGTGCTAAAAATACATTGTGGCATGTTTTCTGTAGGTATTACTCTCATTCTAGTATTTTTAACCCAGTCTATCTGATCCTTTAAAAGCCTGATGTCTGCTGCAAATCCCGAGTGCTGATTTTGCTTGTCTCTGTTTCAGCATGAGCAGAAATACAAACTGCGATCAAAGTCAATGTGCTAGTTTTGGTAGTGACGTCCAAAGGGCATCAGGACTCTGTACACTGTATCTTGAATACCAAAGAAATAATGAATAAATCAAGTTTACTGCAATTCAGAATTGTTAAAGTAGTGCCTGTATGATTTTGAGGGAGTTTTATCAATGGAAAGTCTCTGAGCCTTTAGGGAATGGTAATTAGATTCTTCTCTGTCAAGTTTTTCCATGTGCACAGTACATTGAGTGAGAGGACAGTAACCATTCTTAGCAGCACAGAGACCTTGAGCTTCAGTAGGGCATGGAAGCAGTAAATCATTTTGTCATCCTTCCAAAATTCTTCCTTTTGGTCTTTCCTTTTGAAGCTTGGAAGATTATCATTCTTTCTGCCCTTCCCCTATTACTCCTTCCATGTCTTTCTGATAGGCAGGGTTTGCTGCTTTGGGGCCTAGCAACCCATTTCCCCACTTTCCACTAGCCGCAGAAATCTCCAGCAGAGGTTTTGATCACAACATCACTCTAACATCAGCGATTCTGGCTGCACCATTACATTTCCAAGTCAACCCTGACACAAATCCTGTGTCCAGCTCTACTTCTACCTTCTGTTTAATGACCTGTAAAGCATTACAGCCATCATCTCTTCAGTTCCTTCCTCACATATGTCCTTCAGCTCCCAGTGTTGTCAGGTCACCTGTCCTTCCCATATATCCCAGCAACTAGAGTCAACAGTAAATAAATTATTCGCCATTTTAGCACATCATTGCAGATGCAGAAAGGGGGAAAATTAGAGGCGAATTTGCCAAGGTTCCGGGCGTGCTGACTATGTGGTCCTGTTGAGAGTGAGCCATCACCACATTTGGGTGATGGCCAACGACTGTCTTTCCTCACCAGCCTACACTTCCACAGCTCACTTTTCACTAGCAACAACGCAGATGCTTTCAGAGGTCACACTTTAAACAGGGTGGTAGAGCTGCATTCTTTCCTATACCAGCAACCTGGAGTGTTAAGCGCAGTCTTTGTGAAAGTTGGAAGAAATGGGTGTACATCTTGTATCTTGGATTTGGGCTCGAGAGTGCTGTTCATTATGCACAGCTGATGGTTTGCACCTGCTTGTCCACTCGCATTCAGAGTCTGGAGAACTGAAGGAAAGCAGCTTGCCTGAAGCGCTCATGACCAGACAGCTTTCACAGCCACTGCTGACTTGTTTAGGGATGGCCACTCTGAGTGTGCCTGCCCCAGAGGGGAGGTTCCCCAAAAACCTTCCTGGCTCTTTGATATGCTGGAAGGCCTGCTGGCCAGGGATGTTCAGAAGGAGAATGTTTGGTTATATTGAAGGTCTCTTCCAACCTAAGTGATTCTATGATTCTATGATCTTAACTTGGTAGTTGTCTCAACTTGTGGGCTCTTCACTTATGGCTGCACATAAGTCATGCTTGGAATGAGGTGACTGAGCGATGGCAGTAAACGTGCTGCCGGGCAGTGTGCTGTCCCATGGTCCAGACACGGTACACCATCCACCACCACACTTGCTGAAGAGACTGCTGTACACTGGTGCCCATGCCCTGGTGAGTGTTGAATAATGTTTTTAATAGCCTAGCTTGCAAAGCAAGAGGCAGCCATTATCTTCTCTGATACCTTTTGAGGCTTGAGTTAAATACATTTAGTAGAGGTACCTCAGTTGTTCAACAGCAGTCTCTTGTTAGAAAGAAAGTGTTAAAATAGTGTTTTTACAGCTATATCAGATGTCTTCTATAAGACAGTGCTAACTCATTTCATGCTTACTGTCAGGGATACTGGTCAATACATACCCAATAGGAGCCTGTCCAGGAGGACCTGGCCAACTGACCTTAAAAGCCATCTTCCTTTAGGAAGCAAAGTTCTTTATTCTGTACCCCTTTATAAGTCTTTTCTCCCTGTCAGCATAATACACATCCCATACTCCTGAATGCCTGCCTTTTTCTAAATGGGATTAACTATTTTCTCTCTCTTTCTCCCTCCCTCAGGTAGAGTTTTCTGTGTGCCTGGGCAACCATGCTAGAAACTTATTTCTGACCTTCCTTTTCATCCTCCTCTTTTAGTTCCTATTTTAATTATTTTGGTTTGGGGCTGCCTAACCTGTATGAACTGGTTATTTCCTGGTTTTATGTATTTCGCTACAGAGTACAAGCACCCAGATTGGTGTTTCAGGATAGAATGAGATCTGAACTAGCATGGTAATCTCAACAAATCAACCAGCTTAAGTACATTTGGATTTTCTAGTTGCAGCTGTAACATGAACCCCGTATTCAACAGTATCAGAATCTGGTATCTCACTAGGACAGAGGAAGATCTTACAAAGTCCCTTCCATGCCCATTTTTCTTCATTTCTACCTGTGAATGATAAACGGTGAGTTTTGGGTGGTTTTTCTTTAGAGAGCACATGCACACAGATGCCCCAGTCTACCCATGCAAGATGCTGTGTCACTTCCCTGAATGACATAATAGTAATTTGAGAGTCCTTAGCAGTTCTGGTGGGTGAAAAAAAAAAAAGAGAGAGAACTAGAACTTAAAAATTTACTGCCCCATAGAAAGCAAAACAACAAAACAGCAAGTCAAATACACAGCTGAAGTGCACTGCAGGTGTAGTCGCCATGCAGCCCTTGGGTGCTAACCAGTGTAATCCTATGTGTTTCTGGTTTTGTTCGGTCAGGAAGACTTCCCAGAAGAACCACATCAGTATCTTGATATGCTGAGCTAACCCCACTTGAGAGCCTAGAACGACTTTTTCGCTTTTGCTTGTGTCTTTCTAGAAGTGGTTTAGGTGATATATATCTCTATAATGAGAAGTTGTACTCATATAGATCAGTTGTTAAACTGCCAGGTGGAGACAGTTCTCAGTTTTTACATCAGGCAGCTGACGCGTTTCAAAGGTTATCATTTTACTGGGAGCCTTGAAAGAGAAGGTGTTGCCCTCAGATTGTTATCTTATCAGAGAGGAGTGCATTTTATGTTAATTTGCTGTAAAATATTAACCATAAATAAACTACAGTGGAATTTGTTGATGGACATGTTCCCATATCCAGAGGTGCACTGCAAATACACTCACATCTCCAGATAGAAAGCATGTCACGCTGAGAACTGAAATGCATAAAATAAATGAACTTGTGTAATGTTCACTTTGCTATCAACCAAGCAAATTTTGCTGCAGGCTTTAAGCAAAATGACAGCTTCTTATTTCTCTAGCAATTTCAGTGTTTCATTGTTGATTAGCATCAAAGGATTATACTGCTCTTATTCTATCCCAAATTTTTTTCATAATATTGTAATACCTCCACCTAGTTAACTTCAGGAGAGGAAGGTGAACCCTTTTGATGTTCTGACATTCCAGTTTGGATGACATGATTGGAAAAGTTTCACCTTTATGCCAGGTGATCTAAATTGGATCAATCTAAGTGGATTCATACTAGAAGGAAATGAAAGCAACATTAGAATTTATAAGTACCTCGATTTTTCATTATGCTGCCATTGTGTCAGAATTTGATAGATCAGCCCCCAGACCCACATAGATTCCTTAAAACTCGTTGTGTGAAGACCGGTAAATCAAGCATAGAGCGCTGCCACTGGTAACATTAGGACAACAGTTAAAAGAGAAAAGGTTGCTAAGCAGCATCTCAGCGAACCATCGACAGTTCTGTCCATAGGACGTTTTCCCTTGCTTTTGTCTGCCTCAAGTCCATGTTCTTTAAGTCCTGGGAGCAAAATCTAACCCCACATCACTGCTGTGGTCCAGCCCTCCTGCACCTTGTGCCCTCCCAGCACCATCACACACCTGCTGCAAAGGAAATGGGTCATAAAATAGTGTTTATTACACTGAAACAGAGCAGTAACAAGGACAGTAAGGGAGGAGTATCCTGGATCAACAACAAAAAAAGCAAGAACCAGCCACAAGTGAAGGTGCTGGGAGCCTCGGCACACTGTGCTGCAGGAGCTGCTGCTGGCAGGGACCTGGCTGGGTGGCACTGGGGAAGTGCCAGGGGTGGGACTAGTCAACTCCCAGTCTCCTGGGCACGTGAAGGTCAGGAGGGTAAAAGGTGGGAACAGTGGTGCCATGAAGCAGTCCCCATCTAGGTCACAAGCAGCCTTTCTTCTGTGCTGCCTCCTGATGCAGGCTGTCTGCTGTCAAAGTTACAGAAATGTGCTAATTCTGTCATCATCCTGTGACACAAAGTGCCGACATCAGGTACCCCCTTGGCACCTCCAGCCTGCACTCGTTATCAGCCATCCTCCTGAGAGCACCCACCATTATTGTTTGCATTTCCTTCAGTGTCTAGCAGCACATCTTCAGAGGAAGATATCTTGCAGAAATTAAATAAATATTATCCTTTCTTCCCTTCCATTATTTTCCTAATTTCAGCATAGACCGCAAAGGAAGGAATTAAATCTGTTTATATATAATAGGAAGGAAGGGATGGGAAATCAGATCACAAGTTTTAAGGAAAATGTCATAGAATGCTTTTTATTTAAATTATGAATGTCAAAAGGGAAAAGTAACAGAGTACATGTTGCTCTAGGAATCAAGGTGGCCATTTCACAAGGTCGGGTTCAGCTCATAGAAGCATTGGTTGTGCTTTTACACAAGCAGGGCATGTCTCGCTCCAATTTTGAGGCTATTAGCCCTGGTTCATTACCCAATTATTAACATAAAGCATAGTCCTTAATCTCTTCTGGTTGCCATGATCGTGCAGGGTGCACGAGCTGAAGGTATCCTGGAAGGTAGGATGGAAGGACACTGGAGTTGTTGTGTATGGCCCAAGAAGAGAATTTTAGAAATTTTGAGCTTTTTGATCAAATGTATGCAGAAGTGCTCCATATGCAACAGAGGAAGGTGCTTACTAGTATGAAGTTTAGATAGGAGGAGAGGAGTAGAGAAAGCATGAGCTGGGGCAATTGCAGTGCAAGGCACTTAGGGAGAAGAGCATCTTCACTCGGATAAAGATGAAGTATAGCTGTCTAAAAAAACCAACATGCTCCTGCATGTCCTTATTTTATGACTGACATGGCTTAGGAAGGAAACTGGGTATTGCAGGGAAGGAGTAGCTCCTAGAAATCTTCTCTAGTGTCTGAAGGATATTATTAATAGTGTCCTTAAAAAAAGCCATGTCCAGCCTTCTGGCAGTAGAGAAGTTTAGAAAAAGTAAAAGAGGAGAAAAAAATGCTGTGGTATGGGCTCATATGACTGTCCTGGGAAGAGGAGGGAGTCCTGGGAAGGAGAGGGGAACCACCATGATTCCCCATATATATTTTCCTTGCCAAGGCACAGAGAAAGAGCAAGTAGAAACATGAGTAAGAACAAAAGTAGATGCAGCAGCAGTGATACATCAGTGAGTCTGTGCAATTTCATTAAGCATTACAAGCAAGACTTCATTTCTGCATATTCTTCATATTCAGCTGCCCTCCGTCCTCTGGTACCAACCACTTTTTGGGTAAGAAGCAAAGCCATGAAGGGCCCAGGCCAAGGAATCCTGCCTCCAGCCCAAGCCAGTGCCAGCCTGGGAGGCTGGGACCTCTTTTCTGTACTATGTATGCACCCTGGTGTGTACTGCCCCTTGTCTTCAAAAGCAATGACAGAGGTGATTGATCTTTTGTGGTCCTCATCACCTCCTAATGCTGCAGGTATAAAATCTCACCTTTGGCACAATTGGTTAAAAAACCTGCATGCGTGGTCTTAAACTCCTCCTTGTTTCGTTTTTGTTTTTGAAATGTGTTTGTACTCCTGGAAATGGCAATGTGGGAGCCCATCTGCTTGTTAGGGATAAATAGTAAAATTGTAGATTATCTCCAGTAGATATTTATCAACATTGCGCAGACTTGTACATATACAAATCTGGGTATCACGTTTGAAATTAATTTGAATACGTTCATTTAGTGTATTCTCCCTTAATCTTTGCTACCACTTTTTAAGTGTCTCTCTTTTGGGGACGCTGTTTGGGAAATAGTGAGTATTTCACACGCATTAAGAAACCCTTCCCCCTATATTAGCATATATTTCAGTAGGGAAGACCAGATGATAAAAGAAATCAGATTGATGGACCAGGAACAAAGGAAATTGTGGGTTTGACAGTCAACCTGTAACCTCCACCAGTAGTAGCTGGAAATGTTTCCTTGGAAACCAGGCTGAAAACCAAAGTCTGTCATCAAATTTTCAATTTAACTGAAAAGCCAATTGTACATGGTATTAACTCTCCATGTATGCCATTGTGTATTTTAAATAGCAGCAAATAACTTGGAGTAGGTGCATAAAAGTGGGGGCATGTTTCTGTGAATCTGTACATTGTCTTTGATTCAAGGGTGAACATTTCCCCCGTGACAGAACAAGAAAGCAAATAATCTAAGTAGAAGTCACAACTTTTACACAGAGATACGTGCTGTTAAATTACTCTCTGTGCTAGACTGACTCAGTTGCAGAAGAAATGCATTTGAATTTAATTTGTCAAAATAAAATGTATGCTTAGTTTCCTTGGGAGGTTCCAGAAAGATATTTTAGAGAATGTGCTTGATTCATTATTTAGTGGGAGGGGGAGAAAGGGGGACACGGGTGCAACTGAGAAACTATTGAAGACCGAGCAAACATTTTTGATGCTAGCGGCCCAAAGGTGTGGCTAAACTTAAGCCTTGCTTATGTCTGTAATAAAGTGCAAAGATTAACCTCCTGCTGAAGGGGACAGGAAGACACAAGCTCTAGCAATCCTAAGGCACTGGTTCCCTGCTGCTGTCTATAGCAGTGACATACATTTAGCCTAATCCAATTGAATGTTATCCAGCCGTTTACACAAAATGGGCAATATTAAAAGCTCTTGATGAGGTGCTTTGGAGGTCTGAGATGGTTTCTGTAAATGTTTTTTGTGTACCATTACGCGCCTGCTTCAGCGCTGATTTGGGATCTGTACTGTATCAAATGAGAGTTGACACAGCTGCCTCCATGTTGATCTGTGAATTGCAGAGAAGATTCTTTTGATTTTCTACCTAGGTAGAATGATTTTCCACCTGTACAATTATTTATTTCATTTGCCAGTGTCTGCCTCGGTCCCACATCAGTCACTCCTCCGTCCCTCTCAGATGTGCCCTTTGAGGACAGTTTTCACCGCTTTCCTTTTGTTTAGATGAAATCCTTGGATTCACGTGGCAGTTTCCATGTTTCATAACTATGTTAACTCTGCAGGACACGTTAGGATTGCTACCTCTAGGCTGCGTTCCTCCAGATAAATGTTTGCTCCTGATTAGAATGGGTCAAAAACAGTTGGTGGGGGGGGTGGATGGGCATGAAGAGCAAAGCAGTTACTTGTACTCCCTTCCTATGTAAGCTTGGAGATGGAAGGAGTGATCTTCCCAGTCTGCTTGGAGGCAAGCAGAGGCATTCTCCAGTTAACACCACCTTTAATTGTTTCCCGTAGGGCTGGTACTCTCTTGGGCTGGCATTGCTCTGCCATCTGCTTTCCCCTTCCTTCTCCCTGGGGGCCTGTGGTCTCCCCGCAGTGGGGCAGAAAAACAATGAACAGGGAGAGAGGAGAGCATGCCGTACCTACAAAAAGAATAGATTCTTTCAGGGGCCCATCACCCGAGTTCATTACTATTCACCTCAATGTATCCTGCCTTTATTAAACACAACTTCTTATGCTCTAGTTACAAAGAGATAATATTCCTAATCCTAAAATGTGTGTATTGTATTTTTTTAAAAATATAAGTTTGACTTGGAGTCAGTGCCATAATTTTAATGTTAATTTGGCACTCAAGCGGCAGCTCTCAGGAAAGGAGTATCACCTCTTAAAGGGCTTTAAAATAGCTAGGTTCTCCTCCCAGTTCTTCCGCTGCTTAGTTATGTGACCTTGGGTAAATCACTTCAAATCTAGGTGTCTGTTTCCTCCCCTGAAAAATTATGTGGCTCTTCTTTATAAAGAACTTACTGAAGAAAAAGGCTATGTAATAGTTAGGTATTAATGGAATACTTAATCAAAAGAAGGATTTGCAGTCCAAAAGATATGTCTAGAGACCTTTAGTTATTCTTCTGTTCCTCCTGTTCCAAATCTAATCTGGAAGGTTCAGGGACATTTAATCAATTTCATTGCTCGGCCACTCATCTAACTAAGACCATCCTCTTAAAATTTGCTCTATGTGGGCCTTGTGTGTATGGAAACGGTGAGTTCCTTGGAATGCAGATGCTCTTGAGGAAAGCAATCAGCTTTGTATGCTTGACAAGAGATCACTTATACACTAATAGATGATCAAATCCCTGGCATCGGGAGAATCAGCAGAACAAGAAACCAGAGTGGCCAAAAACATCTATGCTAAAAATAAATAAAACTAAAATAAGATAAACTCGGTGCCCAGCAAAGGGGACATTCAGTGAAAGTAAAAGCACATTCAGCAATGAAAAGGAAAGATTGTTTTACTGAAGAATAATTGGATTTTGAAATTAATTGTATATGTTGTTATTGAGGCAATGAAATGAGGTTTCAAGCTGTCCTAAACATTTGTATCAATAAAAATATATTACGAGTAAAATATATATAGAAAGATAGTGTTGTAACTTAAACATTAAACCAATCCCTGCATCCTGTAAACCAGGATGAGACCTAACTGGGAAGATGTAATATACATTGTTATATTCCTGGCTGCCTGATGCAGGCAAATTACATCTTTCTGTGGAACATCCCTTGTAGCTGTTGTCAGACAGGGGCTAAGAACAGATACACCTTAGGTCTGCTCCTGCAAGGTAGTTCTTGAGCTCCTGGATAATTTCTCTGCCTATACCTTGCTTTGTGCTCCTGTCGTTGGGCAGGAGCTGCATTTAATTTGCTCAGTGGTCCTTTTCCCTTCTTTTCATTAGCTGCAACACTGGAAGAAGGGAGAGCCAAGAAATGCCATAGCCATTCTGAAAACTTAAGCATTTTGTTAAAAGATACTAGACTTTCTCAGCAGCATGCTTTCAGGGGGGTGGTTCAGCAGGTCACTTGAGAGACTGCGTGAAAATGCTGTATAGGTAAAGCGCAAGAGCAATGCTGTTTCTTCGATGGTATCCCCTTTAATCTGAAAACAGCAATAGGTTTTCTCATGCCTTCCCAATTTGTTTTCTGTTGAAGGCATGGTGTGTATTTATTCACTCACTTCTCCCCTGCAATTTGTCTTCTTGCTTGAGTGACATAAGTGAAGGTGACAGCTACCCAGGGTGAACTTGATCCTGGTATTTGGTGAAGCAGGATGCATAGCGCAGGCTGCAGTCTTGCTTCTCGGCTCTCCTCTACATCCTGCACTTTGGATGAGGCTTGCAAGATAAGGCCCGCATTTTGTTGTTATTATTTGGCAGATGTAACAGATTTGATGCGAGATGATACCTTCATTATAGATCTGTTAGCTCCTTTAGTTTAATCTGATTAAACTCTCCTAGACACGTGCTTAGGTAAGGTAGATGGGATGAGTCTGACTCAGAAAGATTAGGTGACTCCTGCATGATCACGAAAAGGTCAGAGGCAGAAGAAGGAATTTGAGGGTCATCATCCCTAACTTGCACATAAACACACTCAATGAAATTAGGGCCTGGGGTGTGGAAGGGGAAGGAGGGCTGGTACAACCTCAATCGTTCTCTCCCCATCCCCACTTCTTGCACAGGTCTTGAGTTCTGGTACTGTAGCATGAGAGTGGGAATCAGCAATCAGTAGGGAGCAGGGAGCTGAAGCTGGTAAATCCGTATCTAAATCTTGGGTCAGTGTGTTAACCTCTGAGCCAGCTGCCCTCTCTAACTGAAGTGTCAATATTGTACCTCGGGGAAACCTTCAATATGAACTTTCACATAAAAAGAAATACCAACTATGTCCTCAGCTGAAATACGTGGTGTCAGTGGAGCTATTCCTGTTTGCACTGACCAAACATTGACACAGGTTGTGTGATCAGACTGTCTCCATTTTGCATGAAGGGGAAGACAATAAAAAAACCATTTTCCTCTCCTAAATGTTTCTCAGGTGACTGACAAACAGAAGTTGGACAGATTTCCTCATTTGTTGCTTGTCATGTTACCACCATAGCTTAGAGCATCATTTCTAGGATTAAGCTCTGACTCTGGGAGGGAAGGGTAGACAGGTTCACTTACCCTCCAGAGTCAGTCCTTGAGTAATGGGTATTGCACATAAACACTTTATAATAATGATGAACAATGGCATCAGTACTTGTGTTGTCTCCCTGGGGACTCGTGTCACCTAGCTTGTTATAGTCATTTCTTTCCTAATACAAGAAACTTATTGTAGGCGTAATTCTACCATGGTGTGTGGGAGGGAAATCTTGGGGAACAGATGGTTCTTGGTGAACAGACTCTAGTGACTAAGACCGACTCTCAAAAAAGAATGAATCTATCAAGCTGATTTGCTGAAGAATAGAAATATGAAAGATAACCATAATATAAACACAAAAATGAACTATGAAGCAAGGCTGTCTGTTGTATACTTGACGGTGGTATTTCTCCCTGGTAAAGAAATTGCTTTTTAATAGCTCTCCTATGAAAAGGATTCTCTCAGCTGTTTCTTTTTAAAATGCTGATGAGCACAGAAGGCTAGAAAACAAGGCACTTGAAACTCAGAAAGAAAATAGAAGAGTTCCGTGCTAACAGAAATGTTGCCTCTACAAATTTGCGTCTATCTACTTGAAGGTGGTGTAGGAAACCATTGAGAATTTCTGAGGGAGGTCAGCCCAAGTCTAGTTTTTACACAGTATCTCCAAAGGTCTTGAGAGAAAAAACAGACTGATAAACCATACCTGGCGTGACCAGTAGGTACTTTTGAGCCATTGGTAGCGATTCAGATGTGGTTGCCTTTCCTGGGCTTCTGGCCACCTTCTGCAGCCAGCAGCACAGGCCTGTTCACTAGCCAACTGCCCTTTTATGTGGATCCTCAAACGTGGCAGGAATTGAAGCAGCAGGAGACTGTGCTGCCCACCTGTCCCACGTGTGTCCTGCTGCAGAGTGGTGGGAACCATAAAGGTGTGATAGTAATTGCCTGCCTGTGAGACTAGAAGTGCCCCTCTCTGCAGCTCCCCAGGGAGGTGGTAGTTGGCATAAAGAAAGATTTCAGAAAACATCGTCCTGTAGACCCACCAATACGTACGGTTAAAATGGACAAATTCTTCACTTAAGCTCATTTCAGTCCACTAGTGCTGATAAAAACATACGTATTCCTTAAAGGTCATGGTTTGATTATTGGTGCTGATAATGATTTTGTGACCGATACAGAATGATTTCTGACACCAGGTTGCTGAGTGGGTGGATTAAAGTCTCTCTCCATTAAATAGATTTTCCTTTACAAAAGAAGTAGCCAGTACCGTGGGCTATTTGCTCAGTCATGACTAATCTCTTAAGAGTTCCTTGCCAGCCATTTCATACACTGGTGTTTCATTTTCAGGGTGTTTAGCCATCCCACCAGCTGGGAATTAGATAAACAGCATCTCAGTTTTACCAGTGCAAGAAGTGAATGTGGTTGAATAAGTGGCCCCTTCTTACTTGGCAGTATTTTTTCAGGACTCATTTGATCACTATATTGACTGAAATGCAATTTTAGGTCTGTTAGCCCTTCAGACCCAGCATAGCTCAGGGGGACATTATTTTAAAGTCCATATCTACAGCGAACTTTTTAATTTATAGCTGGCCAGACTGTAGTGGCAAATTGTCAACCAGACCTATAAACCAGTTATCGAAGATACTCTGCTACTACTAACTATGAGGCGGACAAGGCAGAGTTTCACTTGGGTTTAACAGAAGCAGTACTAATAAGTTTGAGACGTAATTCTGCTTCCCTTTGGCATTACAGTAAAAATGTCCATTTTTTAAAAAAATGACTGTACGTGCTCTGAACCATTCTTAGCTACAATAACTGATACTTAACTGCAGAGCTAAAGGCTATCCGTACAAAACATTCTGCATTAATGTTTCAGAATTGGCATCTAGCCTTGTAAAACCATATTCTAAGCTGGCAAGGTCTTTTGAGCAACATGCAAGGAACTGCGTATCTCCATGGCTGCAACCCCAAACGTAGATTAGCATCCCTTCGGAAGTGGGCTTTAATCTTGGAGATGATCTCCTGAGCTTCTTTTGCTATAATGGCACAGCGCTGATCTGCATACCTCATAGGACGTAGCCAGCATTGTCAGTGTCATTGTTCATTAGTTGTTATTTCTCTTGGTTCAGAGACTGATGATCAGATACTATTATATAATTTGAGCCTCTTCAGGAGATGCTTTTAGGCATGTGGGAGGTAAGGAAACACAGTGTTTTGGAGAGTCATCTTTTCCAGTGTAAAAAGGAAGATATTCTTGGTTTAGTACGTTTTTACTCTCTCTGAATTAGATAAAATTGCAATGCTCTGAGTGATGAATTGAGTAAATGACGGGGACATAATAGCTGTGCTATTATCCCTGGAGAGAAGATGCCAAAACTGAATGCTTTTCATTTGAAAAGGATGAGCTGCCATAAAATGTTCAATGTAAAGAAAATTGCACGGGCTAGGATTTTCCTCCCAATACTGCTTTCCTCAGAGCCCTGCTAACCTGGTGAGTTAAAAACACTTTTGCTGGAGAAATGAGTCTGAAAACAGCCTATGTCCAAAGTTAGAGGAATCCATACATGAGATACTTGGCCATTAGCCCACATACTACTGGAGAATCCAAGACACAAATTTACCATTAGGGCATGTGCTACCTCAGAAACCTGCACAGCTGTGCTTCCACTTTCCTGCTTTGGCACCCCATGTATCTGCTCAGGGCAGCATTCATCTGGACATGATGTGAAGGCTGCCCCTGTTGGTTAATGGATAGAGCTGGTCCTTCAGCCCGGTAAGCCAAAGCTGGTAGCTGTATGTTGCTTTATGAGTCTGACTCTCCCCTTCACGTTGCAGGCTTGAAGTATAACTGAATTAAGAGACTATGATGTTTTTAAATTAAGCAATAAACTACTAAGAGACTAATAAGGCAATTAAATAATAATTAATCTAAAAGCACACACAGCTATAAAGCTACTAATTATCATTCTTAAGTGTTTTGAATCACACCCAACTACTATTGAATTATGATTCTATCTTCTTTCTCACTATAAGTCTATCCCTCCTTTTTCCACTCTCAACACCAGATCTTTCAGAGAAAGACGTGATGGGGGCTCCAGCAGGTTGGGGTCCTTCTGGCATCTTTCTGAACTTGGATTCTAAGATCACCTTCGTCACCATCTGTAGGTGTCCACACTCTTACTGACAAAAAAATCCTGCCCTCCTTCATTCTGTACCTGATTGTATATCATATCTCCCAGTTTTCTATTTCTGAATGAGATTTTTCACTACCCTTGCACCTCTCTTTCTACATCCAAACCCCTCTCAAATTAACAGTGTGTCCCCAGTTACATTTTCCTGGTTGATCCCATTTCTGCTGCATCCATACCCAAGTTTGGTGGGTTTTTTCAGTGCTGTTACTTAGGCAATCTTGACTTTGTATAGTATTACTTACATGGTTGCCTGGGTACAGGTGACTTTGGAAGACTTTGCACCCCAAAACTCCCCTCCCAGTATCCAGTTCATACGGTATCCAGTTCATACTGCCATCATATTGTTTACCATAAACACTCAATAACACAAATCATTTTATTTTAGCCTTCACTCTTCTACCTAGTTGCAATTAAGCACGAGCAGTTTCTTATCTAGTGCACAGTCTGCTTACCGAGAGTAACACGTTTTTCACACTCTGGTTTTGTGCCCATGAAGTCTTGTTGACCGTGGACTGTTTTAATCACTTTTCTCATTCCCAGTAGAGGTATTACCTAGTTATGAGCCTTGGTGCTTCATCAGGACCTCCTGCTTACACCTTGTCACTCTGTAGTAGTGGCTACAGAAACTTGTATGTGCTAAAGATACTGACTTTAGGGGACGCGTAGTTTGAGACAGATCCTTAAGCATTGGGAAATAGTTTTTTTCCCCAGGGAATCTGGAAGATTGATGGGCTGCCTCTACTGAATATGGCAGAGCAGGTGGAGACTTAATGTAAAGATGGTTTGTATTTCCCCCGGTTGTATTTATAGTTAGGATGTATAGCCTCATGCAAGTAGTTCTGTTCAGAACATTGAGTATCTCTTATTTGTGAAACCACTGTGTGAGATAAGAGGTGTACGCATAGTTGGTTTTCATGTGTTTTGCTTGTTTCTTCTCCACTCCTTCAGCCAGGGTTTTTCACTGGTACATTAAAGCATTAAAGTAATTTATAAGCTCATAGGACTAGGGCCAAGGACACAGGCTCATTAGCAGTAATCCCTACTCAGACAGATGGGAAGACTTTTGTATACAAACAACTTTTTGTTGTTCAACCTAGTTGAAAATGTTGCTCATCCTGGTTACACATGGGCAAGTGATTTGTTACACCTGAAGCATAATTAGCCCGAGTGCTCATTTTTCTGCCTTGCATGAACGGAGTAGCATAAAACTAATTGGTGAAATCTAGACTTGCCCTGCCAAGGGCAGGCCATTCAGAAAACATTAATTCATTTCAGCTTACATGAATTCTGCTCTTTTGTCTCCATTGGAAGGAGTATGAGCTGAAAATATACTCGCAGAGAAAAGTCTATTAACAGAGCAGGGTATTTGGGGTATTTTGTGACTGAGTTGAAGACTGTATCTTGAGTCACAGATCCTCTTATCGGGAAGTTCTAACATTATGGCTTTAGCTGGAACAATTAAGAGTGCCAGAGATGGTAGGTCTGGCTTGTAATGGTTGACTACCCTTCAACAGCCTCTGAAAGATGCCAGAGCGAACTAAAACCTGAGTCTGGCTTAAGGACACTTGATATGGCTTTCCTGATCCTCTTTAAAATGCATGTGTGTTTCCTTCCATACCTGGATTTCTCTGCCATTAAATGGGGGGGGGGGGGGGNAGAAGAGAAGAGAAACTCCTACCTGACTGCAAACAAAACTCATTCTTATCTTTTACTGCCTGAAAGAGGAAAAGTCTTGCAGGATGCATGAAGCATCATCTGGCTTGTCTCTTACCATCAGCCTTGTTGCAGCATTCTAGTCAAGTACAACTGCAACGACAGGGTAGGGAGAAAATTTTCACATGATCTAACTGAGCCATCTGTGGCAGCACTCTGATCTTTGTACCGGGAAGAGAGCGACATCTGCTCCTGGTAGAAGTGTTACTATCACAAGCTGACGTTAAATGGCCCTCCTAACAACAGGTATTTTTATTCTGAAACAAGACTACACCTCCTGCTTGACGAGACACAAGCGAGTGGAAAAGGGAGTAAACATGCCAAAAGGCTGGCATGGACTTCATGGGCCAAATTTGCCTTTTCCTTGCATCAGGATAATTTGACACAGTTCAGTGGGGCTGCTTGTATTTTTTTTTATACCCATGCCAGGGAGACATGAATTTTGTTTATTTTGGTCAGAACCAGTTGATCCAAGCCCTGTCAAAAGAAGTCTCAAATACACTAAGTGGTCCATATTTTATATAACATGCAAAGAGGTTGGGCTCAGAGGGAAAGTCTGAGCTGTGAATCCAGCTGTCAGGCTTGCATGTGGGCTTCTGCAAGCATTTTTGAAGGGCTTCCAGGGACTCTTGTGAGAACTGGCAGTAATCAGAGGCATTAATTACAGCTGGTCTCTGGTAAGAACGGTACTTGCAGAGCCACACTGCATTGTAAGTAGCTGGACACTATTTGGACAGATGGTTCTATCTTCTTAAAGAAGTTTTAAATTCCCTAAGCTGAAGGCTCCTTGGATGGAAATCAAGGATTACTTGTAACTCTCTACTTCCTTGCTTGCTTGGAATAGTGACACTACAGAAAATCGGTTTATAATGGTTAAGTCATCCTTTCTTAGATGTTTTCTTAGAATCTCAACTATTTTCTTCTTCACTGAACTTGATCTCTTTTTCACAAGGGCCTTCACTTCTTGTAGTGTCCCTGCTCTTCCTATTAGTCTCATAAACTTCATTACCTTCTGATCATTAATTTTCCAGTTTGTTTACTTACTGTGTGGGCTACATGTAGCCTTACTCTGAGAATATGATTCTAGTTAAGTGACAACAAGGAAAGGAAGCAGATATTTGACAGGCTGAGGAACCTGGGCTTAGTGCTTTTCTTTTAAGAACAAATCAAAAAATTACATTGTCATGGTGAACATAACAAAAGTGTATGTGGAATGGCATAAGAAGGCTGAAATATTTATATTGGATGTGAACACAAAAGAAAAATGATGAAATGAGAAATTGTTCTAGGTAAATGCAAAACTTCCATGTTTAAATGATGGTACTGTTTGACAACATCCATAAATTGAATGTTCTTGGGATGAATTTCAGGCACTGAGGCCAGCTGGCATGAAATGGCTTGCATTCATGCCATTAAGCTTTCTTACCTTCCAAAACATCATGGCAACATATGGGATATCTTTTGGCAACAGCCCCTGTCCCAGGCTAACTCCTCACTTGTGACCAGGGACTTGTTCATCTTGCGGGTATTTGATTCAGGCCAAAATTGTACTAAGACCCTTGTAACAGTGGAACAATACAGATTATTGAGTTCTAGTGCCCAGGATGTAACCTGGCCCAGTTTAGTTTCCAGGCATAGATATTTCCACAGAATTCATTGCCTGTCTTGTGTGTTAGAGATTCAGCACAAGGCTCTTACAATTTGCTGACTGCCTGCTCCTCCATCCCAGAATCTTCTAGCATGGTTCATGGGATGATTCTGGGATGGTTCATGCTAGAAGAGCGACTTACTCTTCTGCTGTACACTGTACTCATTTCCCAGATGTTCAGCTCTCTACGCTTGAGTGCCATCTCACTACAATGTTTAAAGAGATTGCTTTTTTCATTTGAGTAGCTTTAAATATTTGTTGCATTTGTCTTGATTTGCTCAACTTCTGTTGTTTGTGACATCAAAGGATTTTTACCTCCCTTACACAAGGAGGCGAACTTTTGTGCCCACGTTACATGTGATTCTCTTCATGATGGCATTTTCTCATTTATGCCTCAGAAAGAGGTTAGGAATCTTAAAAGTGATTACAGAAGTGCAGGACTCCACTCTAGGTTGCCACAAGTGTTGCAGTCATTCCTTTGGAAGAGCTCTTTGGAGGGGCCCAAGTTCAGAGTGGAATATCTCAAGACTTTCCCAGATGTACTTAAAGGAGTTGTATAGCCCAGGTGGATCCATGGAGTTGTCCTTGAAACAAAATTTGGAATTGCATGCCAGCACTGTGTCTTATACGGGTTATGTGCTGGTTGCCTCAGCTGTATCTGTGTGACAGCCAGTGTGCCTGGTTATCCTCTTTGGAAACAGCATTGTAGCAGAAGGAGAGGTACCCTCAGGGTCTGGCTGAGATCAGGTTGCTTGAATGTCTCTAGTCATGGGAATCCCTCAGTGACTTTTCAGCAGAGCTCTTTTTTCACTAAAAAGTGACATTGTGAGTTACTGTGTGGTCTAACACATGGAGACATGGCCAGGCAGACCCCAAGACTTCTGTGGGGCTCAAACAGTTCCAGCCATCGGAAGATACAATTGTTTGTATAAACAAGGACTGCTAGGCAGAGCTGATGCTGATTGTGTTGTGCTGGGTCAGCTGTTTTTCAGCCGGCTGAGGCTGTCATCATGCTGTATTTCATCTGTGATGGCCACTGCTTTTTCACATCATTCCATCCTGTGAAGCTTCACAACTGAAAGTGACTCTTCTGCAGTCAGGACTGCATCTCACCCATTTGCCGGGCTGCACTGAGGCTTTTTTCCTTCTGTGTCATCTAATGAGCCAGGTCAGCTAGATGTGTAGTTGTGGGTAGCTCTGTCTGGCCTGTCTCTCCCTACTAGGGATCCGTGTGAAAGGGAGTCATATCTGCCAGCACACTTTGCAGCTGCTGCCTACACGTGGTCCCCTCACTTCCCCAAAACACCACTCCACACCATCTGCGTGACTACACACATGAAACTTAGATTTTCAGAGAGGAGGGACCTCAGAGTACTGCACCTGTGATATATAATGTGTTTTAATGTAATTCTAAGTGAGAATGCTTTAGAGATCCCACTGTCTAGCTGCTATATTAATCTCCATACACTGCTAAAAGTCAGCCTGATTTCAAATGGGAAAGTAATTTTTGGTTATTTTTTTAAATGTCTTTCCAAGTCTTTCTTGGTAATTTCTTTAAACGTCTCCAAGAAGTAGGCATCTATGTTTGACACAGCCCTTACTCCTTGCTGATTAGCCTTGGAAACTCAGCAAACACTCCTGAAGTTCCCCGGTGCCCAAGCAAATCTGGCAGTGAAACTTCAAGAATCTATAATTAAGGCAATGGGTGTGGAAAAGCAGGTTCAGATCCTATGTCTGGATAACTCTGTACTTATTAAGATTTCCCAGTACATACAGTGGTTCTCTAAGTAATCAGTAGTGAATTCTGCATGTCAGGAATCGAGGAAGGGAAGATGGACTCTGGTCATAGCCAAGTGCTCCTGCCATCTTTGGGCAACTGACTCCACTTGCACGTATGCTGCTATTGGGGCATATGGGAGGAGGGATGAGAAGGAAAACAGTTCTGGAAGATGCATGGGAAGAAACATATTAAATGGTTCCTGTAGGAAAAGCTCCAAGTATTACTAGCCTCCTTCCCTGCACTTAAATTCTTCCCCTGTTTTAAATGTCAAGCGTACCATCAAATGCTGGTAGTGATACCTGTCTAGGTACCATGCAGGAGCACAAGGAGCGTCTATGAAGAATGTAAGAAAGCTCCATATTCTGTCTGTGACTTGTCCACCCACCTATAAGATGATACTAGAGACCACAGAAAGCTTTTCCATGTCTGTCAAGTCCCTAATGCTCCTATTACAATGCCTGTCTCTGAAAGAGCTCCTTTTACTGTCCCAGATTAACTGACAAGTAACCCGAGTATTCTTGCTAGAAAACAGCAGGCTTTGTCAGCAGCCAATTTTCAAGGAAATTGGCCATTTAAAACCACATCTTAAGTAGCTGACTATACATATTAGCCTTAGCTGACCTATATTAAAATTTACTGTCTGTCATCTCTTTGTTTCTGTAGTCTTTATCTTTAAATAATCAGCTGTTTTGTTTACTAGATGTTGGTCACGGTACTGTATTTCCACTACATTAGCTCTACTCAAGGGAAAGTAATAGCTCTAGATTGAAGCATAAGCCATTTGTTTCCCTGTAATGAGGAACACTCTGCTGCATGCTTTCTAACTGATTAGATGAATTATGCTTTATTTGCCTTGAGAAGAAACACACTTAAAAGCAACTTTCTGAAGAGGAAATGAGGCAAGAGAGTGCACAAGGGGGAAAAAAGGCTCTATCCCGATTAATGCTTCCTGAGCTGCATCTTCACACATTTCTTGACTGAGCAATTCTGATGCTTATTGCTGTAAATGTACCAGGCTAAAAATTAATTGCAGGCTAATTACTTTATGTCAAGAAGCTGCCCAATTATTTCTCAGATTTTCTACAATGGCAATTCTAAAAGTAGTTATGTACCTACCTTCCTTCCTTCCTTCGAGACTGTATTGGAGGATTTTATCAGTGGCAAACACAAGTGCGAGAAGCCCTTTCACCAGAATAAAACTGCAGAGTTCAGGTGCTTTTTAAAGAGCTACTTTCATGACTTTGTTACCTGCAGTAGTTTAGATTTTTGGTGATCACTCATGTCCATTTATGATACTGCCATTGAAATCACAGGGGTTTAAATGCAGCAGGGTGTTACTCTGTGTATCTATATATAGGCTGTTCCCTCGCATTTCTACACCAACAAGCTGTTCAGAAGAAAGACTTTTAAAAATTATTCAACTCACCCAGTGGGACACCTTTTTCTTTAAAGGAACTGTTGCCATGATGTTTTGCCCCTTAGCCTAGGTCTTGCTTAGAATAAATTGTATTTCCTTTACAGAACAATTCATGCTTCTACTCTCCTGAATTATGCTAAACAGGCCCTTCCATTTCTTTATCTGAAAGGACAGAAGCTGTTTGCCTTTTTTTTTTTTTTAATTGAACTCTCTCAACCTTAATCTGCTCAGTAGATCCTCATATATGAGATTCATTTTGTGGGAGTTCTCCATTTTAAATGTTCTCATACAATAATGCCTTGAAATGTGCACACTAAAATGTAAGTTGCCATCTTTTGCTAATCCTCCTAGAGAAGCCTAATATCCCAGCAGGTATTAATCACACCTGGCCCCACTGTGCACCAGAGAAGATCATTATTTATTGAGCTTACCAAAAAAAAAAACAAAACCCCAAAACAAAAAAAAAACCCCAAAGAAGCTGGCAACATCTGGTTAAAGTAGTGTAATTCGGATGCCTCAACTCGTCATTGCTTTTGTACCACAGGAGGAAAAAAGGTTACCTTTCTAGGTGACACATGAAAACTTGATGCTTTCTGGGTCAGTCACCAAAGCATTTGGCCCTGGTGTGGCAGAAGGAGAGCCATGAGGGCTGTCACTGAAGAGGCAACCTGTTGCAGAAAGGAGCCACAGTGAGTTACAGACTCCCCTGATACCGTGGTGAAGAGCGGTAGCCCACCTTCCCCATGGCTTGCATTGCTGGGAGGTGTCTGGTCAGGTGTCTGGTGTCTCTTTGGAAGAGGAATCCTTCACATCAGGGGACAGAACAAGAAAGTGTTAGATAACATTACCAAGCAAACAGGAGAACTGCTTTTTCTCCTACTTTTGTTTCTCAATTAAGTGACATCCTGCATGGTGCCTGTTACAGTAAGTTGGTTTATTAGGGGTGAGGACTGGTAGGTCCAAAAAAGGAAGGGCTACCCAGGCTTCTCTGAAAGACAGTTATAAGACCAAACTCATGTGAGTTCCTTTTTAAAGTAGACCATGGCTTAGGCACTCTACTTTTCATTATTTTTTTATTTCCTTCACTGAAAATGTCTCCTGAGAAAGAAGCAAAGCCACTGGCATTTTACATTGTTCAGTGGTTCCTTTATTTTTCAGCTGCGCTGTTCCATAGATGTGCAATTTGCCCTTTCTTTGAGGGTTTTTTGTATCTTTGTGGTTTGAAAAAAAAATCTGATTGAAAGATTGATGGGCAGATATCTCTCTGAACTACTACATGTTTTAAGGCAAGAGCAGAGAACACAGAGAGTTACAGATGTCCTTTGGGAAGGGAGGTCAAAGCTTAAGTGGGCAGGAAAAGGGAGAGAGATGCCCATCAAACATACTCAAACATAATGTTTGGAGAAATTCTAAACGTCCTGTTTTCATAATGCGTGTTTGACAATGTACATTGTAATCACAGAGATTAGGTTTTCGTTATAAAAGGGAAATGCCTGATTATAACATAAGAAAGATTCACCAAATTTTAGAGTGAAATTTTCACCTCTGTTGAGGGATAGCACAGCCTATGCAGAACTTGCATCCTATTTTGAGCATTAAAATGAAAATAGCAGCTATTAGGTTCATTTATTCTGTTTTGGTTAAAGCAGCAGGGTTGGTCCTGGAATGCATTAGGATGCTCAAAAAGACACTGAAAGCAGGATATATTATTACTGATTTCCCTCAGTTTAATTAATATTGGACAACTTGAAATCAAACATCTTTACCTTTCTCTTCACTATAATTCTGTGGCAATTCATGTATCACTTCTGGAGTATTGCTGACTTGGCCAGTGTTTTCATGCAGTTCCCACAGTACAGCACGCCAGCCCACTTATATCCACTGAATGTGGTTTTTTATTGGCAGGCATCTTCTAAAAAGCAAAGATAGAACAATCTTTAGGCCTTATACAGTTCTTGGGGATTTATTATATATGCTATGTAGTTAATCAGAATTTAGAGGTGCAATTATTGTTTACCTGCACACTAAGCATCATCTTCATGTTAAGCACTTCTTGAGCTATAGGAAACAGTACAGAATAAGCTGCATTTGCTTTGTCTTTAAATCTCCTTGCACTTTCCTGTAAAGCACTGGCAAGTCTGAAATCTTCAGATGCCATAAAAGAGGCAGCAGACTTTGATTAAACAGCTGCTCCTGTTATCTGATTTAATGGTGACAGTGAACTGAATGTTCTTGTGATCCAGAAGGTTTCCAAAGCGGTATGCTGATTTGGGAGCTTGCATTTAGAAATTGTCTTCATCCTTCAGAGAAATGCAGTGAATCATTGGAGGGGGTGAAAAACTACAGCTGTTGAGTGGCGTGTGGGGCAGTAGGCAATACCTAGCAGTAGACATGGGAATATTGACGGGGATATTGTTTGCAGTGGGGCAGGAGATCCCACATCAGAAGGAGATGGCATGTAGGCAGAATATAACTGTCCAGGCTCAAGCAAGGCTGGCACTGCAGATATATTACTCTTCCTTTTATATACCATGACTGAAATGGAGAAAGGCTGATTCATTCTTTCTCTGCCTTTGCATTATTTATGCCAAAGTAAAACGGATATAAAATAACTCTCATTGGGTGCAGTTTTACACTCTCTTTGCAATAGAACAAACAACTGCAGAATTGTTCCTAAAATTCTTAAGAAGATAGCATTGGTCTTACATGGGTTCTCTGAGAAATCTTTCCTTTTTCTGTCTCACCAGGGTTTGCTTATGTGTGGTCTATCGTGAGATGATGCATATTTGGACAGCCACTCTAGCATCCTCCTGTTAGAAGACAATTTTTTATAGACATTAATGCTGCTAGTACCTGGTTCTGAAAATAAGTCGTTGGGAATTGAGTTCCAACAGTCCAGCTGGCTCTCACCAACATCTTTGTCCATGATTAGCTTTCTCTGTCTAGAACTCTATTCTCTGGCCTAGACTACATTGCTGAAATACGTATGCAGTTAGGTGCAACTGAGAGAAATTAATTGACGTTTTCATGTCCTAACTTTTAACTTGCTCAAGTTTCAGAATTATGAAGGATGTGCAACTGTGTGATAAATAAAAACAGATGAAGTCAAGTACACAATGTGCTGCATAGTGGGGAAGGCTGTTGATTTTCTTATCACTTCTTTATCCCTAAGAACACTGAGGTTTGTCTAGATTTGATTGTGTGATAAGCAGAAAGATGGTAATCTTTCTAAGATTACCAGTTTTCTGGTAAGTTTTCTAAGTTTTCTAAGAAACTATTGCCATTACTACCAATTTAATCTTTCATACGTCTTTTTCTTTTAGTATGTTTAATTTATGACACACAGTTCCTGCTCTTACCTAAGCACTGAACAAGTCAAATACAGAACAAGCTCTAGGAAGACAAGAAACCATGATAGTAAGGAGATTTACAAATCTGATGTTACTGGCGAGTAAGCTACAGAGTAGAGGAAATAACCAAAAAACACACAGCTACTGAGAAGCCAGCTGGCCCATCCTCCTGCCCCAAGGCGGGCTCAGCTATCATTCCCTGCCTCTCCTGGCAATGCTTATCTAGACAGTTCTTAAAATTGTCCAAAGGCGATGGCACACAGCTTCCACCAGCAGTCTGACCCAGTACATAGTCATTCCTGTCAGTAAACTACTTACCTTTGAAATCTAGATTATATTTCTTCAGATGCCACAGCCTCTCTACTCAATTTATTCTTTCTACCCTTCTTGTCACTCTGCCCCTAAAATGGAGCGGCTTTTTGGACTTCACTGTTACTGTTACTTCCGTTGAAGTTTTTCAAATACAATAATGCTGGCCAGCAATACAAAACCCTTAAAACAGACACTTCTAAAACTCAAGATGTTTTTTTCAAATCTTACCCCAGCAGACTCACATAGCATTGTGAAATTCAGGCTTCATCTTCTTTGCCTGTGGGATTTACCAAATAAAAAGTCTCCAGGTAGAAACTGCAATAGCTCTCTGCTTTCACGGACTGTACCCAGAACTGCTTTACTGTTATCAGGGACTCTGAGCAACTCGCACAGTAAAAATGGGAACTGAGGAAACTGCTCTTTTAGGCAGTTTTCAGGTGGTGACAGTACTGATTTCCTTTCAGAAGGATTGTGAACAGTTGTGTTGCTGTTCAGAGTACCTGCTATCTCGGATCTTAGGCAAAACAGTGTGCCAAATAGTGGGTTTGGACACGTCATCAGATAGAATGTATATGGAAATGTAGGGATCTTTTTAGTGGGCAGATGCACAGTCTTGTCATTCTACAGGAAAAAAAAAAAAAAGAGTAGAAAAAATAGGAAAAAAGCTTGAGACGCCAACTAACTTCACACTTGTCCAGTCGAGCAAAATTGCTGGTGGCAGTCAGCAGCCTTATCAGGATGGGTTATTGAGGTTCCCCATCTTTCCATCCCAAAGGCAGTTCCACACAGGACTAATCTGACATGAATGAAGAGTGACAATCGGCAAGGAGCAGCAAAGGAAGAGGAAGAGCTAGAGTGTGCCCTGGTCCCCTTCTCTCCTCAAGTCCTTTGTTGGACCACCGAGAAAACTGCTTGAATCTAACATGTCGCAGGCTTTCCCACTCCATGCTCTGCCCTCCTGCTCTTTAGCTCATGTTATGGTCCTACATGCAGGCTTTAAGGTCAAAGAACAAGTGATTGCAGGAGATGTGGAGATACAGGAATTTCAGTGGCTGTCCCAGGAAATGAGTGGTGCAGAGAAGATTCATTCATCTCTTCTGGACAATGCATTACCTCCTATATTTTTATTCTGTTTCCCCTGTGAAGTTTTCCCATGGGAGGGAACAAGTGAATTACCTATTTTATCATCTCACCTGTGTCCTCCCTCTGAAAGAACCAGGCATTCTCTTTTGTGCAAATTTCATGGATTGATGGCTGGCTACTAATCAAAGGGATCTCAGTAGCCTAATTCTGTACTTGATCTCTCTCTCTGTTTGTGCTTCAAGGTCTTTGACAGGGTCCGAGAAGATTGCCCTAATTTCCACGAGAAGATTAAGCCTATTAATGCTGAACTCACTCAACCTAAGCTGGCCATCAGTGCTGAAGATGAGGAGGAGCTTCTGACCCGGGTCAATATTGTCTTCCACTGTGCAGCAACAGTTCGCTTTGATGAACCGCTGAAGTATGTCCTGCTTTCTGTATTTGCTAAGCATGATTCAGAACGCACGATAGCCCACAACACACCATTCAGTGCACCTCTTGTATAGCTGCAGTAATCATTCTCCATTTACATTTTCATACTACGTGTGGTTCTGTGCTGAATGTGCAGCGTAAGTGCTCTGAAAATGTCATGTGCACATGCACATCAATAGTGAAGTATCTTGGCAGATTTCCATGGGAACAGAAGGAAGTACTGGAGGCTTGGGTTGTAATAGAGTAAGGGAGTTAAGTGTGACCTAAAATTGGGATAGGGAAAAATGTGTTTTAGGTCAAGAGGGAGATGTTTTGGCAGAACTAGCTGAAGACAGCTTGAAGTGAAACTATGTTGTGCCTGTCTCTCAAGCTACTGTTAATGGCCTTTCTTTGTCACTGAGTAACTGAAGAAGGAAATGAGATGTTGTTTAAGAAAATAGCCTATCACGAGCTTTAAAATACCCAGCGCTCGGTGTAATTAACTGTTTAAAATAAATGCTCAGTTTCTGAAGGAGTTCCCTTGGGAGTGCCTGTCCAGGCAGGCTTTCCATTAAGAAAGAACAGCAGAAATAAGACACTAAAGCAAGACTGGATGTGTAAGTGCTTCTATGCAAATAGTAAAGGTCAAGAAGCTGAGGTGGATGATGATGATCTGGATTGCCAGATCTTCACAGTTTTTTGAAAAATGCTACAGCTGTCAGAGTAGAAAACACAATTATTAATGTCATTCTTCATTAGCTCATATATAGGCTAAGTAGATAACTACTGTGTCCACCATAAATAATTGCTATTTGCAACATCTCTTATAGAGAACCTACCAGAAAGGAAGCAGCTCTTAATTTAACCTTGAGCCATATGTATGTAGAACCTGACTCAAGATATAAGTAGCAAAGCACTTCACTGCATTAATAGCCATAATTTTTTTAAAATCAATTCACGAGTGAACATGCTATAAAAATACATCGCAGTGGCATGTAACATCAAAGGGAAACTACAATCTTAATAAGGAGGATAGCTAGAAAGAAGTTAAAAGTTAAAATGGTCATCTGCTTGCTGGCAGCATAGAAACTATTTAAAGGCTGATTGCATGTGATCTGTCAAAAGCTCTCTAACAGAACAAGGAAAATCCAGGATGATTAAACGGCAAAGTATGAGAAGTTGTTGAAAATTGAATTATTCCTGTCTGAATGAGAAAATATGTCGTATGGGTAAAAGTTCTAGCAAATCAAATGGGAAAGCATAATACTGAAGCTCAAATAAAAATTTTGAGCAGTAATTTGCTAACAAAACAAAAAATAAAATTTTTTTTTAAACACAGCAGAAGCCCAAAGCCTACCACAGAATATGTAGAGCTGATAGATAAGGGAGGTGCAAAAGCAGTGCTGTCAAGATACTAGAAAAGCGGCAACAGAGAAACTAAGTGAATTACTGGCATCAACATGCAGTACGTTTAGGGAATTCTCCAGATGGAAACTGTGTTATATTGAAATATTAGTAGATGCAATTTAAATATAAATAGAAAAAATAAAGAGTAACAGATCGCCATGGTTAGATGACATTCACTGGGAAGGCTAAAGGAACTCCGAACATCTCGGCAGAAATCCATGCTGCGCCCATATTCTGAGCACAGTTCTGTTCACCCCATCTCAGAAGGTTACAATCAAAATACAAATGTACATGGAAGAGTAACTTTCATATGAAGGGAAGCTAAAATAGAAGTATTCATCCTGCTAGAAAGGCAGGAGGAAAGAGAAATCTATAGCAAATGCTATTCTTTAATAGCAGCATTATTAAAAAAAATTAGTATCTTTGGCTTTAGATATTGTGATTCAAACATTAATCATACTTTTAGCTTCTGTTTTCATTCATCTGGACTTAGAATTTCTCTTCATTGTTGGTGTAATTAATTTCTTTAGTGTACACTGTACCTGATAACATTTTTCATAATCTTGTACATGTTGTTGAAAGCTTCTACTCCTGGGCTGAGCAGATTGTATATTCCTTAGCCTTTTCCCTTCTGTCCAGGAAAGTGTCTTTCTTCCAGTACAAAACGTACAAAAAGTTGAATATCTGTTCACTGAGTTCCATTCCAGCTTGTCTCTTAACTTCTAGCTATGCTGGGTGCTTCAGGGTCAACCTTGCTAACCAGGACTTTTTCTCTTACGCTTATCAGTCCTCTTCTCCATTCCTTTGGAATTTAGGCTGTTATCTCTAATTGGGTCTTCTTTCAGTATGAACCTGGTTTTCTGGGCCCAAGGACCTTGTGCTGCTTACTGAAACCAATGTGTTTATCCGATTTAGCAGGGGCCCTTTAAGAAGCAAGTTGAAAGGGGACAGTAGGAACTGTAATGCTCCGTGGTCACGCATATTGCAAATATTTGTTCCAGGAGGGGGTGGCAAATATGTCAGATTTAGAGATTTTAGTGAAATGATACCTCTGATCCTTTGCTTTGAGTAAAAATATTTGAGACACATTTCTGTGGCCAGAACAGTGGGTCCAACAGCATTGCTCTGAAAGCTGGTTTAGCCCTTGCATTTCATTGAAGGTTTCCGCTCTGCTGTGACCCCTTCTCTTCCCTTACTTGCCTTTTCATTATTTGAGGTTTGGACAATGCTCAGCTTTCATATATTTTTTCCCATTAAATGCAATTATTTTTTTTTTCCTTGTTTCCCCTGCCCTCTTTAGACATGCCCTGCAACTGAATGCAATGGGCACCCAGCGGCTTCTAGAACTGGCCCGGCAGATGCAGAACCTCGAGGCCTTCATCCACATCTCCACCGCCTATGCAAACTGTGTCCGGAAATGCATCGATGAAGTCATCTACCCACCCCCAGCTGAACCCAAGAAGCTCTTCGATTTAGTAGAGTAAGTAAGAACCGCGTTGCCTCTCCTGACACTGGTTTTGCTTCGTTCTGCAGCAGACCTCTGAATTGTTCACATAACCTGACCGGTGGGGTTTCTGTTCATAGTTGTGGTTATTACCATATCACCTTGTCTGCACACACCCATGCCAGCAAAAAATGCGGGCCACGAGAGAGAGCAAGGGAAGAGAGAACTTTTCTTCTAGGTTGTTTTGAGGGGCACTGTTCACAGAAAGTCATCCCGTAAGCCTGTCCTTTCTGTGTTTTATCTTGAAACTAGCTTTACTGAGGTTTTTTGAAAATAGAAGAAATAGAGACTCGGTTTTGGAGCCTTTGTATCTGGAGAGCTGCTGAAGTCATCGTGCTTTATAAACATTTGGTTGAGCTTAAGAATATTTTTCCAAATATGAAAGTACTAGAAAATAGCATAAACCACACTTAATAATCCTGTGATTTCAGCTACCTCTAAGTATTTTTCACACACCATTTTTAAAAAGACTGTGATTTCATGAGAGTCCAGCATTCAGTATTTGCTTCCAGGAATAGAGTTGTGTTGCTGCTTTCTGTAAGGTCTGTTGCCAGCTCAGTAGAAACTGAAATTTTTCATATACCTTATATTCATTTCTTTATCTCTTCAGCTTCCCAACATTGTTTCCACTTATTTCAATAGTCCTGTGGTATTAAACGGGAGTTATGTGAGGCTGAGTCAGAAACAGACTGTTTTAGAAAGTTCAGTGTGAGAATCCAGGACTTTGAGGGAACAACAAAAGAGCTTGTTTAACTGAATTTACCGAAATAAAGAATAATTAGAAAGAATAACAAACCCTGCTGGTAAAGGCCCCAGGACACCTTCCCCTTAGAGAACTTTCCCACAGCTGTAACTTTGTTTTCATTTATTTTCTGGTAGTTTTCGACTTGTGTGATACAGGCAACTGACCTCTGAACTAGTAACCCAAAGTGCTGGCATAAAATCTTTCTTCTCCTTGATTTAGGGTAATAGGAGATGAGGTTAATTAGCATCCACTAGGAAAACCACTAGGTCTTTATTTCAAAAAATTGTTTGTCTGAAGAAATAATTTCACTGTCTAAGCACTACTCCAGAAAATTTAATACCAATCAGTGTTTTCTATTTGAATTTCTCCAGTAGCCCATATTCTTGGATCTTCCAGCTACTTACTTTCAGCTAGTAGTCATCTGCCATTTATCATTTATTCAGCAAGTGGAGCATGATAAAAAAGTAAGAAATGCCCTAGTGCATTAGACTGCCTGGCCCAATATCTTGCCCTCAGCAGTGGCACTGGGAGATGCTGTTTAAGGTAACTACACCAGCCCAGATACTTTTTGCAATCCATTCCCCTCATGCCCTCCCAGAAAACAGAACTGTTGTATGAGGGGTGTTATGTCCTATTCTTTTCTGAACTGCTTTTGAATGCACAAATTTGTTTAATCCCTTTTTTAACTTTCTGGTACTCTACCTCTGCAACCCCCTGTGACAGCAGGTTCCAGAAGTCTACTAACTAACTGTTGTGCAAAGACAAGCTTTCTTTTACCTGTTTCAAATGGTCATGCTGGTAGTTTTGTTGCATGTCCCATAGTTGTAGCGGTGCGCTCTCTGCAGTGTTTGCCCTATTCACTGCCTCTGCAGTTCTGTAAATCTGCATTGCATTCAGCCTAGACCTTCTCTTCTGCAGGCTGAAGAGTCTCAGCCTCTACTATCTCCTCATACGACTGTGCTGGTTTTGGCTGGGATAGAGTTAATTTTCTTCATAGAAGCTAGTATGAGGCTCTGTTTTGAATTTGTGCTGAAAACAGTGTTGGTAACACAGGGATGTTTTAGTTATTGCTGAGCAGTGCTTGCACAGCGTCAAAGCCTCTTCTGCTCCTCGCGCTGCCCCACCAGCAAGCAGGCTGGGGGTGCAACAAAAAGCTGGGAGGAGACACAGCTGGGACAGCTGACCCCACCGACCAAAGGGATATTCCATGCCATATGATGTCATGCTCAGCATATAACGCTGGGGGAAGAAGAAGGGGAGATGTTTGGAGTTTCGGCATTTGTCTTCCCAAGTATCCACTGAATGTGATGGAGCCCTGCTTTCCAGGAGATGGCTAGACACCTGCCTGCCCATGGGAAGCAGTGAATGAATTCCTTGTTGCTTGTGTGTGTGGCTTTTGCTTTCCCTGTTAAACTGTCTTCAGCTGTGTGGTGCTTAGTTGCTGGCTAGGGTTAAACCACAACGATGTCAATGGATCTGTCTCCTTGATGATTTTATTTTCCCTTCCCCTCTGCCTTTTTTTAACTCCACTCCTTCCCTGAGGTGCAGGGGGCAGACAGAACTTCATGCAGTACTCAAGGTGTGGTCACTCAGAGTTTTATTTAAACAGCCTCAAAATGACACCATCAGTCTTGTTCTCAGTACCTGATGATGGCCAACATTTCATTGACTTTTTTGTCTGCAGCTACTCATTGACTTGGAGATTTCAAAAAGCTGTCAGCTGTGCTTCCAAGAGTTGTTAATGAGCTGCAGCTGCCAGTTCTGAGTTCAGCAACCTCTAAGACCGGTTTAGACAGCTTTTCCCTAAATGTATAACCTTACCTTTATTTACACTGAAGCTAATATGCCACATTTTTGCCCACTGACTCTAGTTTTACTATGTCCTTTGGAGTTCATCACTATTGATATTACATTTCACTGCCCCAAAAAGCTTATCACTTGGAACTTTGGAAACAATTAGTGTTGATGGCTCAGATAAAAAAGACTTCAGCAAAGAACTGAGTGTTAATCAGAAACGTGCAGAAGTGCCTGGCTACCCCAGAGGTGGCTACTTCAGCTGCTTTGTATAATACACTTAAGAATTTATTTATTGTCATTTGCATGTGCAGCAGAGAGTATGATATTTTAAAGAGAGGTTGAGTGACAGAGGATGGGCTTTCAGATGTGTTCATCTTAGTTGTATGTTTGGTTCGGGTTTTTTAGTTGCATAATTAGAGATGGGTTTTCTTTTTTACTAGATTTTTGAATTTGTTTTCAAGCTTTTTCCTATGTGCCATACTCCAGAAGTTCACAACCTTCTGGTACTTTCAGTGAGACAAAAGTCACAGTATGCCTTCAGCTAGGATGGCATCTGTTTCTTTACATTGTTTGCAGGTAGCATTATAATTGTTCACTGCAAAGACAACCACTGCCTTCGAAAGCATTGAAATCAGGTGGGCCTTGTTGAAAATCACTGTCTTCAGGGTCACTGGTTTGGAAGACGTTCTGCAAATCAAAGGCAATGTATGAAGGAGATGCGTGGAGCTGCAGAGCGTGTGGAGGAGCAGGCTATCCCTGGGATGTTGGGATGACATGATACAGGCAGAATGAGATAGTGAAAACAGACCGTGGAGGGGATTACTTGGAAGGAGAGAGAAGACAAAGCAGGGTTGGAAGGAGAAGGGAGAGATGCACCTTTTATTATTCACTATGGAAGAAAGAATATGCAGATAATTGGGTACAGAAAGTTTCAGAGAAAGGCGATCAACAGATATCAGAATGTCACCTTCAAAAAGGTGGGTGAGGAAAAAAAGGAGACAAGGAAATTCAAACAACCCTTGTCTTAAGGTGCTCTTCTGCAAGTGCATTGAGAGGCATGATCACGCAATGGGATGCAATAACAGATCCATTTAATGATGCTTGTGGCTATGCAATTGATATATGCTTATTCAGTTGAAATCCAAAGTAGAACTCCTGGCTGTTTCTTCTTCTGTTCTTCCCCTGCTATTATATCCCTGCTTTTCAGTATTTTGCTACTTAACCTGCAAGTAAAGCCTTAGGCCTAATCTGTGTAAACCAAAAGTCACACTTCTAAGTGCTGTCAGGCCAATAGAGGAAACATATAATCTGCCACATCAAGCAAGGTTTGCCTTAATCTAAAGCTGAGGGAAATCAGCTTTGAGGTGTTTGCTGAGGTAAGGAACACAGTGCAGAGTGAAGTGTGGGCTGAAGCAAAACTGTTTTCGTTACTGCAGAAAATGTAGATTCGTCATCACTTACAAGAAAGAGTGTCTTATTAACGCAAAGTGATTAACACAGAAAGTTATGTTTTCCTGTGGCAGAGTAATTTGGTGCATATATGTGGTGAAAGATGAGGTTACTGATGGTTTAATTTGCATCTTGTGTTTCTAGGGGGCAATTGCAGCAGTGAGCAAAAGCAGTAGCTTTGTGATTTAGCATTTTGATATCTTCAAAGTAGGTCACAGAGGAGTTGGAACAGTTTGCCCTGCTGAATTGTCAGCTCAGCGCTCCTGTGATGGTAATGCTGGTAGATCAAATCACCTGGTAGGATGGTACCTTTGAGACAGGCAGGAGCATGGTTCTCTTGATGACCACTTAAAATAATGCAGAGGCCTGTCTGGGAGGATGAGGGCAAGGGGAAATTGCTTCTCCTTTTACTTCTACAACTGTCTCTGCTTTGTGAGAACCACTAACCTATAAGTTGCTATTATTATTAAAAAAAAAAAAAAATTAAAAAAAAAGAGGGGGGGGGAAAAGAGACTTGTATGCAGTTTAATCTGAGTTCCTGAATGAACCGAGTCTTCCTCCAGGCTCCACAGAAATAGACATCTCCTTTTTGTAGGCTCATAATTAATTACTCAACAGATTCAAACAATGGCAATTTATCTGAGACCCTGAGGAGGCTGGGTTCAATGGCTGCCTAAACAGGCTTTGTAAATTAAGTCAATATTGTATGCTGCTTAAAGCCTCTGCATAATTCAATTTCATATTTTATGCTTAAACCATTTTTCTGCCTTTTTTTTGAAATGTGGGACTAGAGTTGCAAAGGAAAGTATTTGTGCTTCCATAAGGCGCTTTTTTTTGTTTAAAAAAAATAATTTCTTTATACTAAAAACTCTCAGATTCTTTTTAACTCATTCCAAAGCTTAGAGATTCACTGGATTGAACCCTCCCCTGCAAACTGTTTTGCAGAATGTTTTCTCATACAACATTTTCCGTGTAATATTTCCATCTGTGTCTAATAAGAGCCATCTGAAAAGCAGTGTGCCACCTAAGCAATCAGGTGTTTGTATGTTCAGGTTGATACGATCAAGTAATTCTTTAGATGTGACAGTCTCCACCTTATTCCTCTCGCCTTGACCTCCACCTGTTTCTGAAATGCAAGATAAAGAGAGGTGAAGCGAGGATCCTTGCAATGCCCCTGGGAAGAGCATGCCCGTTCAGTCTGAACTATAAGTCCATTGACTTAATTACAAATTGGATTATAGGAGTTAATCTTCGATTCTGTGGTGTAACACCAGACTGCTGAAAGCCTGGCGGGGATTGGCAGTGGTGTGCAAGGGCTCTGGAAGTACAGCCAGTTCCTGTCCTTTAGACCTGAATGCTGGCAGGACCAGTGAAGTCTTGATGGTGTGCCAGGGAAGAGCCTTTGAGCCTTAGGTCCTTGCTGCAGCACTGCCGTGGTACGGGCCACTCTTTTAAAGGTATATATGTAACTACTTCTGATGGATTAGGTAATTGAATACCTTAAAAATTAAAAAAAACAACAACAAAAACAAACCTCAGTAGGATTTTTTTTGTTTGGTTGGTTTTGGGGTTGTTTTTTTAAGCAGCTAGCACTGATAGTTTCCTAACTTCCTCTGTCAACAAGCTGTGGAAAAGCAGTAGGAAGGAACACCTAACATTGTAAATGTTGCTGCTGGATTAATATCCCTGTAGTATGTTGTTCTAGCTTTTGAGACCTTTGTAATGCTACTTGACTACGTAACTTAAGGTTACCAAGAATCTCCCGAAATGTACTTGGGAGTATATAGGGACTGTGTTGACTAAGGATGGGCACTAATGAGTGAGAGTGCTAGGCTGGAAAGCTCCATGAATCTGGAGACCATTGCTATATTTACGCTACATATTGCAGTGAAGCGTAAAGCACACAAGCAAGAAATGGATTTAAAATTAGATTGTGTAGATACCTGAAGTTGAGCTGAACATCATGGGAAGAAGCTCACCGGGGTTATTTTGCACTTTGAAGACAAAAGTAACTTTTCTCCCACAGAGCTGTTCTAAATCCAAACCAGTTGTTCCTTGCTTTCTCTTAAATGGCTGTGACTTGCTTATCCTTTGTTTCAGGTGAGGATTCCTGTCTCACTGGTCCTTTTTGCCTCAGTCTTTTCTCTCTCTGCATGGTAGATAATGACGCTCTCCTTGTTTCCTGTAGGTGGTTGGATGAATCTATCATTCAAGACATCACACCCAAGCTGCTCGGGGATTGGCCCAACACTTACACCTACACCAAAGCCTTGTCAGAATACCTGATTCAGCAAGAGAAAGGAAACTTGAACATTGCTATCATCAGGCCATCCATCGTGGGAGCTAGCTGGCATGAGCCTTTCCCAGTAAGCATGAATACCTAGTAATTCCCTACCGAGAGCCCTTTGATACAGCCGTAGCTGCAGGACTGTCAGGAATCTCTCCCTACTTGTAGCAGTGTCCACTTGAGAAACATGCACTTCAGTTTGTGGGAAAGCATGTGGAAGAGGTGGAGGACCTGTGCTGGAGTAGAACAGCAAGCCTTCTTCAGCACCTTCAGGAAAGACTTTTGTCTCCAAGTGAAAAGAACATATTTAAGCAATAATAACAAGACTTGGGATAATAATGGTGCAAAATATTGGACTTGCAGCTGACAGCCTTACACGCAGAGGATTGTGCCCAGGTGGACACACAGGGGAGCTTCTGTACTAGCTAGGGAAACGTGAGATCTGAGGGTCAGTTGTAGTCCTAATGCGTTCTGGCTCAAGTCTTTCCATGGTCTAGTCAGACTACTAATGAGGTCCTGATGAGCACCCTTGACCTCACATGGTACTTGAAAGATTTGATAACATTGTGTGCCGTTACCTAATATCTCTGTCTTATGCTGGTAGTCGTTGAGTTCAGGGGATTCACACTTGTACGGGCCTGTTGCAGATGCAAATGTCAGCCATACGGTAATTAAATGCAGCTGCACTTTTTGGACTGAAATAATTCACTAAGCTAAACATACAGGTAGGAATAGTGTGCCCTAACATTGCAGCTAAATTGGAAAGGCACCATAAAGTTATCTTTGACTTTCATGCAGCTCGAAGCATGCCAAAGATGGCTGCGACACAGCCGAGCCTCTGGGCCAAGCTCCTCATCTTGGAAAGACAGAGCAAACTCTGTTAGATGTCATAACCTGTTTTGGGTCAGACTGCTCATCGCTGCTCTTAACTCCAGCTCCCATGAGTGGCAGTTTCCCTGACCTGAAGTAGGATGGGATTCAAAAGCGGAGTGGTATTTTTTTTTTCTTCCTTGCCTTAGAAATTATCTGGAGTAAGCAAATCAGCCTCAGTGGCATCTGCATGTTGCATGTCAGAAGGTATATAACATGCTGTTTTCACCATTGTGGCAGCACCAAGACACTGTAGTGTTTAAAGCCAGAGTTTATTCCTGTAGCCAAGTTATTATAGGAAAGAAGTGGTTTCTAAAAGCAAAATCAGATTCTGTTGTTGGTGGGTAAGTTGCAGACAGAACGAGGTGTCATACAATGCATCCCCTATTTAAAATCAATTAGGTGCTTCGTACTGGTTAGCTTCCTGGCAGCTGTCCCAGATCCAGATAGGCTTGCATCCATCTTAACTGGTGTCTCGTTGCATCTTTGTCTACACCACGGCATTACAGCCCTTTCACCATTTCAAAGCCTGTGTAAACAACATGTCATTGAAAGAAATAGTAATCATTCTTCTTTTTTGCAGGGTTGGATTGACAACTTCAACGGGACAAGTGGAATATTTATTGCGGTATGTCTAGTTACTATTTAAGCTCCCCTTAAAGCAGAGTTAGAGTTACTAAAATAACAACTCTAAAGTTACTCTACAGCTCCACTTTGAAATTGTTTGTAAAAACGGATCATAGCAATTTTCTGAATCTGGTAGAAAGATGTCACACGCTTGCTATACATCCATATGCCTGTAGGACCCAGAAGACTGTCTATTTATGCTGTACTCAAAGAAGGACGTTGAAAGAGTATTCATGTCACTGGTTCACTAAATATGAATTACAGTTCCCAAAAACTCAAAAAAAACCCCAGTGTTTTAGACAAATTTGGCCAAGCTTTCAAAGAAAGGGCAAAAGATAAGTCCTTGAAACTAGGGTAGTTCACAGATGTCAAAGCTTGAATCTTGTAACAGAACCTCATTTTCCAGGCGAGATTACCATACCATCAACACAAGGCAGCATTATTTATCCTTTCATTTATTTTCGTACCTATTGTTGCTAAGTCCACTGCTATAGTTTGTGACCGCTCCACAATAACAAAGATTCTGGGTCTCACTTGCCATTACTTTATACAGGATTTCTCAATGTGCAAAGCACACCTGAATAATGTGTGTAACTATGAATTCAGACTCTGCCAGTCACATGGATAACTCACTATATTCTTGCTTAACACTGTTGTAAATAGCTAATGTGCACACTGACGAGAAACAGAGACATAAGATAAATAACTAATAACTTAATAAAATATTCCCTTTGATATGAAAACAATCATTACAATTTAACAGATAAAAACAGTAAAGTTGCCTACCTTTTCTCCTGTTTTTTTTTTATTTTTCTGAACTAAAATCACTGCCTTAAGTCTATTTGTCAACGCGTAATGCTGGATAGCAATGGGCAGATATTTTTGTACATGTATCTTTGTCCAACTTGATTACTTTGGAAAAACTATATTGTAATCAGCCTGATGCAGTGTATAAAAGGATTAATAGTCTACAATCATAGGAGAGCAGAATAAAATCCAAATATCATCTTGTTAAAAAAGCTCATTTGTACCTGAAGTAGAGCATAAATAGAAACTGTTACAGTTACTTCTGGAATCTACAGGACTAGTGAAATTGGTGGGTATATTCCAGGTAATGCTTTTATGTGAAACCCCAGTTACACATTTCAGAGACATTCAAAAGCCCCCAAATGAATCATTTGTGTTCACAAAGTGCTATTAGCTCCTATTCAGCTCACATTTTCTTTAAAATAATTGTCTATCAGCCTTTTACTCATTGCTGACTGCTCATAAAGCTTGTACTGCCTATCTCTGTTCTACTCCCAGCATCTTGTGCTGTTTTCTCTGTTCTTTTATGACATTTTGTCATCATCATGATAAAGAAAGGATTTGCAAGTCCTCAATTTTGCAGATCCACTCCTTATATTTCATGTGACAGATTCTAATTTTTGTAATGATATCTGTGAGTTTTGATTTTCATGTGTTTACTTTGAGCATCAAAAATATCTATCACCAACATTTGTCCACAGTTAGTTTGTAAGAAAGATGTTATACAAAAGATTTCCATTGCATTGCTCTTTGTTCTCCACAAGTGAATTACCTGAGTAACAAATTAGAGCAGCTAGCTCTCATACATGTATATATGCTGGTGCGTTATGAAACATAGGCCAAATTCATATGCTTTCAGCCCTATAAAAAACATGCCAATCAAATCTTTTGTCATTTAAAAAAGCATTTTTCCTCCCTCTTTTTTTCTTTTCGTTTAATCTGTCAACAAGTAAAAAACATCTAATGGTTAGGTATTTGGAAATTTTGCATATGTATTCGTCTTTTTTAATAGTGCGTGCTTTAGAAACTTACACTGGAGCTTGCATATTTTACACGCTTATCTTTTGCCACTCATATCAGCAACTAACATTTTCTGTTCTTCAAAGCAAAAAAACAATTTGAGCCTTCCTGAATGCAACAGCAAACCTAACAGTGGTTTCACTCAAGCCAGGTTTCGCACGCAGATGCCAGCCTGTATCTTTATCTCCAGATTAACCTTATGGAAAGTAAAGATTTTGAAATTTGAGGATCACTGTAGTAAATAACTTTCCTTTTATATGAAAGCTTTCACTTGTGCTGAAATAGTTTTGAAATAGAAATGGTATTTTTTGGTTCAGGATTGAAGCTCTGAGGTTCTTCACTATAGGAAATACAGACAATGAAATTTGTGTAATCTGTACTGAGCTCTTCAGTGATGAAATATGATGATTTGAAATGTAACTATGTCGAGACTTAATCAAGTAGAAGACAAAGACCAAAGACGGTAGGTCCAGGATGTAGAGACCAGGTTGTTGTCTGTGTCCAATGGTTCTTTGGCCCTGCAGGCAGTGGTGTTGGCTGGCATCAGTCAGGAGCAGAGACTCCGTGATGTGGAGAAGCAAGGGGGGATTGCCAGTGCGGACAGACAGTGTTTGTCTTGTGCCATCTCCAGTTGCTACTGACCTTAGGTGGACTGGTACTAGTTATCTGGAATGAAAAGTGTTTGCTATTAGGGAGCCCGAGAGACTTTTGGTTTTCTGAGGGGGGGTGGGAAAACACACAACATGGTTTGAATTAATGTGCTTAGATATGGTGAATTGGTAATTCCTGTTTGGTAGTTTGAAAATTAACCCTTGAACATTCAAGTGATGCATTAGTTTGATTACCTGGAAATTACAACCAGCTCTCTCGGCCAACTGTATTTCAAAGTGTATTTTTTAGTCAAGTAGCTTTTATTTGCCTTAATTAAGCATGAAAAAAAGCAAAAGGGAAGTGTTTTGGTGTTTGTGGTTTTTTTAAGGTCACCCCCATATTTAAATATTCACTTTCTAACCCATGCTCATCCTATCTGGAGAACACACACCCCCTTCCNGGGCAGAATCTGAATTCCAAACCTTGCAAAGATTATTTTCTTTTTTTCCCCCTCAGTCGCTGCTCTAATATTTGGGTCTGATCATTTCATTCCACAACTAGATATATTTCTTTTAAATATTCATGAAATATGGGAGTTCAAGTTGTTCTTGATAGTCTCATTATGTTTCTTTTGCCTACAGTTGCTCCAGCTGCTGTGGGGAGAAGCTTTGTTTGTTGACTGAAAAACAAAATTAAATTAATTTCATTTTTTTTTACTGTAATTGAGGCATTTTGTTTCACTGTTCCATATTACATGTAAAGACCCTCCTCCCTACAAGGCAGTGAAGCTGTAGGGCAGAACCATGGTTTAATTCATGTTCTGGATAGTCACTGTCCCCAAAGCACTTCTGCTGAGAGGGTGTCCAGAAACATCAGACTGACAAGTGGTTTCAGAGGCTTCAGCTAAAGTAGCTTTTGTTTTACTAAAGAGAAGAAAGTCAGCAACTACAAACAGAAATCAAGCCATACCTGATAAAGAAGCATCAAACCATTTCCAATGTAAAAAGTAACTTAAAACACTCAAACCTGAAGTCTTTATTAAATACAGAATGCGTAATATATCTAATTCATCCATGTGTATATCACTGTAACATGCTGCTCTGAATATAGGCAACACATCCATCAAACCACCTATTTTTGAAGACCTCAAAAAGGTCTCCTCAAAAGTGTACCTGTGAAAATGTGATAGTTGATCATACAGTGGTCTGTAGTGGGCATGGGTTCACAGCAGTGGAAGATTTGTAGCTGAGTTTGATTGGTTGTTTTGGTTCTTTTTGCTTTTTTTCCCTTGAAAAATCAGTAGTAGGAACCAAAAAAAAAAAAAAAAACCCAAAAAAAACCCCCAGACCATAGTGATGTTGCAAGTTAAGGTTTTAAAGTTTAAGCATAACTGCAGTTCAGTGTAGGGTAGCAGAGGTTAACTGCATGCCATGGGTTTGAGGAGGATATCTGGAGTCACGTGGGGAAGCTTACATGGTTGCCTCCAAATCTATGATCCCTCTACCAGCTGCAACAAGGATGAGATGAGACTGCTCAGAAGTTCATGAAAATTAAATCGGTCATAAGTAGTGTTCCCTTACTTGCAAGATGTGAAATATAACAAAATTATCTTATTACAGAAGGGGAAAGGAGGAGGGAGAGAAAGAGAACAAAATAAACCAGTTAAACACCTCCCAAACAGGATGTGGTATGTCTTAAAATCCACTAATGACCAGCATGTGCTTTACAAGTTAATATCAAATCTTAAATGCTTTTTTCATCGCATCTTTCTTCTCCGCAGGCTTCAGGGAAGTGGTTTTGCACTACTAGGTACTTCCTGTCTTGTTGCTGTAGTAAAACTTCATCTTTCATAGCTGGAGAGCTATTTCATCATGAAGGGGAGTCTCAGGTTGGAAGAAAAAAAAAAAGCTGAAACATTTTCTTTGATTTTTCCCTGACTTTTAAATATTCATGGATCTGTAGAGCATATTCCTTTGCCCCTTCACTCAGTCCCTCCCTCTGGTTTTACACTGTTCTAAATTATGAGAACTTTTTTACTTCCTTGCTTCACTAGTGCTTTTATTCTCTCAGCTCTTTCACTGGGTCCTCAGCTTCTACATCAGTCTCAAATCCGTTGCAATTTTTTTCCCCACATGTTAGATAACTTGACTGCAACCTCCTGCCTGACACACTAGGTGAAGTTGCTTAACCCCATTTCACCTCCACGTTTCTATATTGCTGAATCATCCTGATTCAGTCTGCCATGTTGTTGCCATCTGTTGCCATGCCTCTCCTGTGGAACCTCCAAAGACTAACTGGTCATCAAGGAAACATTGTTAAGCATTCAGGCTAAATGTATGTATTTTAGGGAGCCTGATCTCCTGAAAAATGCACTTCCAACCAAAGCAAAATGAAAATCTTCTGTTCTTGCCTACCTCTTCTCTTTGGTTGTCAGTACTTTGTGTTTTCACTCAGTCTTTTCCTAAGACTGGTTGGGTGGCGAGCTCTTCAAGGCAAGGGCCATGTCTTGACTGTATCTCTGCTTAACAGACACAGCTTTGAAAAAGAGGAGGATGTGAATACATCCAAAGGAGAGGGAGTAAACTTTTCAGAAATCCTACTGGTGTCATTTCCAAAGTAACTATTGTCTTTGAGGGACAGTCAGACCTCTCTCTGCCTGGGTCATTTAGGAAAATGTAACTTCAGGTATCACTGGGAATTTTACTGCAGTAAATTCAAATATATCTCTTTCCTAAGGTATTTCTTTCATATTAAGTTAACTACGAGTCACAGCTTTTCTTGTTACACACAGCATAGACGTCACCATGTTTTAGACTTCCTCTACAAATGCAGAACAGTGGGATCCATCTTTGTTTTCACAGAAACCAAATAATCTTCTGCAGCAGGTGCCTGGCTTGACAAGTGCTAACGTGATGGTCTGTCCTCACTCCAAGCTGAAGAAATCTTACTTTGGTGTTACTGTCAGTGTCTGTTTTCCTTTGTCCCACAGGCGGGCAAAGGGATTCTGCGGACCGTCATCGCCAACAATGAAGCGGTGGCAGATATGATTCCAGTAGACGTCGCCATCAACCTGACCCTTGCGGCTGGGTGGTACACTGCTGTGCACAGGTGAGAAGGCTGAACTTGGGCATCTACTGCCTGCACCAGGACTTTAAAGGGCACCACTTTAAAGGGCTAATTGAAAACCTGTGCAAGAGCCTTATTGATCTGTTTTATGGTTCGTGTTTTCTTCCCCAGGTTGGCAAGGACTAGGAGTGTAGCAGAAACAATAAAGGCAGGCTTTAGAGTTAGGGAATCTCTAAAGCTACAGGTGGGACCTGTTTCTCAGTAGAACATAAGTTCAGCTGACAAGTCTCTCAGAAGTCACGTTTCTGAAGTCCAAGAGCTTTACTGCGGCTTCGCAGTAGCCCTTTTTTGGGCCTCCTTTCTCAGGCAGCTACACTGAGTCACTTTTCAAGTGGCTTCTAGAGTTTCGTTGGTGAATATGCTCTGAGTGTTTTCCTTGGAAAACACAGCACAATATAAATATTTTATGGGCTCATATGATAAGGAAGATGATTTAAAAAACCCCATTCTTTGTGCTGTTGAGAAGGGTATGTATAAGTCACATTAAGGTTTTAAGATCTTTTCCTGTGAACCTCTGGCTCTGACCTTTAATCATTAGTTAGGAAAGTGCTACAGAGTAAACCACATGAATTATTCTGGAGGTTTATGCAACTCTGAGAAATCAATACCAGGGAAATAAAAGGCAGAAATATTTTTCTTTGAAAGACAGAGTAAGCCCTCTGAGCTGAGGGTAGAGAACAGCTGCATACAGTAACCTAAATGCAGGGATCCTAAAACGATCTTAAAAGGCAGCTTACCAGCTCTTTAGATTTATTTTTTCTCATCATTTTGTCCCCCTCCATCAGCAACAGACAAAGCAGCAGGGAAAAATAAATACAGGTTCCCCTTACACACACACCCCTGAGAGCCTCCAGATGAAGAGAGCTATGGCCTGTCCATAAAGCTGGAAAAGGAGATAAACACGTGCTGATGAGCAGTGTATCAGCACACAGGTAGACACCTTCCTGGCTCTGGCCATGGTAGAAGTGCCATTTTTTCTAACTTAATTGGTGAAAGATACATGTTTTTAATTTGGTCCCCACACAAATAATTATTAGCCTAAAGGAGCAATTTCAGAACTTGATTTAAAGCTTTATCTAGCTGGGCACAACCCCAAGGTTAGCAATCTGTAAACAAAAAATGAGATACAGGAGCCCGAGCCTTCTGTAAATTTAATTCCTCTGACAGAGTTTCGGGTTTCAGTGTCGTCTTGAAGAATAGCATGCATGGCTTAAATTTTTGCCTTTTTTTTTTTTCCAAGTCATCTAATTAGAAAGTCAGTGTTCTTCAGGGCAGGTGATATTACTGAGGGAAATTAGATCCTAAAACTTAGCAGAGAATTGCAATCTTCATTACATAGTGTTGAAGCTCTACAGAGCTCTACACTCTGCCAAAGTCACCAACTCAGCTGGAGGGTGGAGAATGGAAAAAAATTAACAGGGAGAGACTCTTCACTGGAAGCTGGGAAAATGGAGAAATCCTCTTCATTGGTGTTTAATGGGCCTGAACCACTGGAGTTAGTGGAAGTCTGTGCTTTCACTTCAGTGCACTTTGTGTCAGGCTCTGTATGTGGCTCAGCCCTAGGTGAGTTTTCTGTATGGGCACGTATTACGGATTTAGTCCTTAGTGAGTCGCCGTATTGATTTCCATTTTGTGTTTCCTCACATTAGGCACTACTGTGCATTTTTATGTTTAACACTCTATCAGGCTTCTGCTTAGTAATTAAGAGTTACAGGAGATCATGGATTTGAAGCTTGATACACGTCTATTAGTCCTAACCATCTCTAGAAGTCTGCTAGGGATTTGTAATAATGATAATAATGTACAGTCAAATGCCGTGACTTCAAAGCATTATTAGAAAAGCACCATTAAAATTGTGCAGTATCCAAATGCAGTTTTCAAGTATTACTGTGCCAGGTTTAGAGGTTCTATCTCTTGGTCTCTTCAGTCACAGGAGTTTTGAGAAGAAAAGTTCCTCATAGGCAGCCTCCACCAGTGGAGAAAGGCTCTGAGTGCCACGGGCACCCTAGGAGCACTGAGATGCTGTATCCTCCAGCCAAGCTGCCAGCCCACGTTCAAGACGAGGTCTCACCTCTTTTAGCATTGTGGCAGGCAGATGGCTCCAGTTGCTAATGCAGAATAAGAAAAATGCTGTATTGATGGCATCACTGGCACCCTTGGTAAGGCAAGCTTAGATCAAAAAAAGCTGTTTTGACTAATTCGTGCCTTGTAGCAAAGGACGAAATAAAACCGGTATGGTCTGTGTTTGGTTCCATGCACAAATACCAACTAAGCTTTATTTGGTACTAAAATGAGAATTTTGTTGAAATGGATTGACAAATGGAGTTTAAAAGTAACACAAATCATATCCATTAAGTAAATGATTGCAAAATACACAGTGCATCCCTGAGGTTGGCTTTGGCCAATTATTTACAGTACACTAAGAGAAACTATTTTAAAAAATCAGAAATTTGTCAGTATGCATGCTTTCCTTATTGTTTTTATAATTTTTGCTATGTGATATTGGGTGATTTTTCTTAAACCCCATCTGTCTTTATTAACTTCGTATGCTCTCCAGAATTTGACCAAATTATTAAAAATTCGTGTTTTATACTATATTTTCATATTTACGAAAAATAACCTCTTCTGCATTTTTTAATGAGCTGATGTTACTGTTTCTTGGGCTGTTAGCTTTCATGCTTCATTAATAAAACTTTGGGTGCTTTTATTCACACCTTAAAATAATACTTGTTTCTCTTTTCCAGACCAAAAAATCTGTTGGTGTACAACTGCACAACAGGTGGAATCAACCCTTTCTTCTGGGGAGAAATGGGTAAGGTCTAATTTAAACCTGGACTATGTCAAACATCAGTAGCATTGCTCAGCCAGGCTTTGAAAAGGTGGCTTCCTCTATTTAGGTGGCGTTCAGCATTTGCCATTCAAACTGCGTGTGGGAGACCCAACTGCAGTCGATGAGGGTCCTGTGAGCAAAAACTCCTAGTAGCAGGCATTCAGCTCAGGAAAGCATTTATTCAGTTTTCGTTGTGGGCTTAATCACGTGACAACTCAGCAAAGTATGTGTTTTGCTGCACTGAGGTATTAAGGTGGTGGAAAAGGGAATAGAGAACCAATCCTTGACTTAATTCTATGAGAAGATGCTCTGCATAGCCGTAACAGGACATCTTCCTTTTCTGAATGAGAAGCTTTCCTGGGGTTGAGGGGGGGGTGAGGCGGGGGAGGGATGTTGTGCTTTGAAAGCTCTTGGAGAACCTTGATAGTGAATGAAAACTAGGATATTATGGAAGCAGATTGACCTTTCTTCCTCTTTCTGTGAAGAAAATTGTAAACAGAAGTAATTGGTGTAGACTTGAGAATGCAAGCCTTGAAATGTCAGGTGTGCTTCAAGAACAGTTTGCCTTTTGGTCATGAATTTTCTAAGTGCAAGAATTCAGATTACTTTAATGGCTGACTTTTCTTCAAGTGGATGTGTTTCCAAGGCAGGGGTGAAAGAAAGGGAGACAAATCCTGACACTCTTACAGTGGAAAACTCATGCTGAAGCCAAGCAGTAAAAATAACACATACAGTCAGTAGTGTCCTACCATGAGATTTGATCAAGTGAGCAGGTCTAGGGAGGTGATTCTCCTGGTCTATTCTGCTCTCGTGAGACCCCACCTGGAGTACTGCATCCAGTTCATGTCCAACATAAGGACATGGACCTGTTGGAGCAAGTTCAGAAGAAGGCCACAAAGATGATCAGGGGGCTGGAGCATCTTCCCTGTGAGGACAGGCTGAGAGAGTTGGGGTTGTTCAGCCTGGAGAAGGCTTCAGGAAGACCTTATAGCAGCCTTCCAGTAGCTAAAGGGACCTACAGAAAAGGTGGAGAGGGACTCTTTATCAGGAAGTATAACAATGGAAGGAGGGATAATGGTTTTAAACTGAAAGAGGGTAGATTTATGTTAGATATTAGGAAGAAATTCTTTACTGTGAGGGTGGTGAGACTCTGGAACAGGTTGCCCGGAGAGGTTGTAGATGCGCCATCCCCAGAAGTGTTCAAGGCCAGGTTGGATGGGGTTTTAAGTAACCTGGTCTAGTAGTGGTAGGCATCCCTGCCCATGGCAGGGGGGTTGGAACTAGATGATCTTTAAGGTCCCTTCCAACCCAAACCTTTCTGTGATCTAGCAGGGAAAAGGTTGCAGCAATTGGCTGAGCAGTGACAAAATCACACCAAGTTCCTGACACTTTTTTAATGAAAGTTCTAACTCTGTGGTTTGTCACAGTCTGAAAGAAGAGGTGAGGCTTCATAGATAATTGTTGGAAAATGTAGCCAATCTTCATAATGTGTAAAGTCAGCTCTTCTGTGGCATTTTCACAGGAGTAAATGCAAAGCTCTTCACAGGCTGCCACTTGAGGTAACAGCCACTGCAACACTACTACCTGAGCTTTGCCTTTCTTTACCCACTCTCAGTGTAATTTTACTGATGAAAACAGCAATGTATTAATGCATTGTAACTGATCTTATTCTCTTACTTTGCTCAAAACTGTGGATTTAGCAGTGAAATCATCTGAGTGCAGCAGAAGCTTGTATAAGCAGTTCAGCTGTGTGATGGGACTGAAGGCGGAATTTCCTCCTTGGGTCACACTGTGGAGCTCTTTCTACCACGTGTTGTATCCACAATTTTCCTGAGAACAGCAGGCAGTAAGAGGGCATTTGGTATAGATTCATGAATTAGGATGGAGTACTGAAGAGTAAAATTTTTCCCTTAAATTTCCCTTAATAACCTAAATAACCCTTAAAAAGACGTTTCATGGTTTAAGAGATGAGTTTGGGAAAGGTTTATTGCATTAGGCTGACTGCAGCCATCCAGTCTGAAGTCTCAATTCAGTCTTCTACCAGTTTCTTTTTAGTAAATACACACAATTCTAAAATCTTCCTTATATGACAGACTTTCTGAACCCATTCATATTACTTTCTCTGTCTAGTCACTATTATTTGGCTTCTAGACAGCCAGTCTCATGGCATGCACTTCCAACAGGCCTTTCAGAGCCATGATCTCTTAAATAAGAGCTACCACTGAGTAGTCCAGCCCTGCACAGAAGGACCAAACTTCACCCACTAGTTCCCCCCTTTGCAATGAGGCAGCATCTGCTAATCAGGTTGTTACCTTTTGTTTTCAAGAGCCCACTTCCAACTGTGTTTAGCTCTGCTAACCTTCATCTTTCACATTGAAATTCTTGAGGCCAGGTCTCTACCTCCAGTGTTTTTTCAGCTTTTTCAGAATTTTTCTTTTTCCCCGGCATGAAAGAAGCTGTTTGATGCAAACATACAGGAGACACAGGGTCAGCAGAGGGAAAGAGAGTCTGTTTAAGGAGTCTGGGGAGGCTGGATGGGTACGGGGTCTATAACCAGTAATCGAGGTGGAGGGTTGCGAGAGCGAGACTGGAAGCAGATGAGAAACAAGGGTGCAGAACGGGAGTCATCTGGTGTGGAACTGAATGTTTTAGTGCAAATCAAACATGGGCTTTGCAGAGGGGAGGACCTGTGCGACCTGGTTAGGGAGACTTACACCGCGAGCAGCTGTAGGGATGACAGACGAACACAACAGCATAGGGATTTTTCAAGGGGAGAGGAGGAAAGGAGAGAAAGATCTCACAGAGAAATTGAGACTGGAGTAGGCTGAGGATGCCATCCTGGGTAGGGAACAAAAGTGACTGAGATGGGGACATTTTGAGTACAAAGGTAATGAGCTTGGAGGGAGGGAGGAGAAAGAGATGTAGAAGAGAATTATTTGAAAAAAACATATGTCTGCTTAAAAGCTTATGCTTAAACATCCATTGCAAACCGGTTTATTCTACAGATCTCCAGATACAGATAAACTTCTAGTGTGAAAAGGAACCTTAACCAATTTTTTTTTTCCAAATAATGCTATGCCTTGTGATTTTTTTTCTTACTTTCTTGTTATTTTTCCTGCTATTACAAAAACATGATCACACAACTAAGTATTAATCTGAAGATGTGTATTCTGCTTTGCTGTAATGTAAGTCTCGCTAGTCTGACTTCATGAAGTCCATTTTGCAATTTCTGCTCAAAACCAAACCTTAAAGCAGGCTTTAAAATGGTGTTTGGTAGTTTAGTCTGGAGAAGAAAAGGCTGAAGAGGGATCTCATGAATGTTTACAAGTACTTAAAGGGAGGGTGCCAGGAGGAGGGGGCCAGTCTTTTTTCAGTGGCGCCCAGTGATAGGACAAGGGGCAATGGGTATAAAATCGAATATAGGAAGTTCCGTCTCAACATGAGGAGGAACTTCTTTCCTTTGAGGGTGGCAGAGCACTGGAACAGGCTGCCCAGAGAGGTGGTGGAGTCTCCGACTCTGGAGACATTCCAAACCTGCCTGGACGCCATCCTGTGCAACTTGCTCTAGGTGGACTTGCTCTGGCAGGGGGGTTGGACTAGGTGATCTCTAGAGGTCCCTTCCAACCCTTAACTTTCTGTGATTCTGTGATTCAGCGCTGGAAAACTTAATTTCAATTTATCCTTGACAGTCTACATAGGCGAGACTGGTGTCTGATTCTCCTTCTGCCTTTGAGTGGTAGAATTTGCTGCTGCCTTTCTGTGCTGTGGACGGAGGGCAAAGACCATCCACCTGCTAAGTTGTTTCAATAGGTCCTGGAGGTGATGTGTTTCTGGTTTGGGGTTCTCCGCCTGACTAACCCATCTGTCTGTCTGATTATTTGTCTCTCTCTCCAAAACAAACTCTTCTAGCATAAGGGACTTGCTACACTTGCAAAGTTCAACACTTTCCAGAAATTAGGAGATAGTGCAATTATGCTGAGCTAGTGCAAGCCAGGGTAAGGGACGTTCAAAAAGAAAATGCCCATACCATTAACTGTTCCAAGTTATGCAAAACTGGTGTTTTCCTGACTTCCTTCCAGTAAGCCTTTCAGGTTGGTCTCACTGTCTTTGTATGTGCATTTTAAAACAAGGATGCTTTCATTCCTGAATTTCAGAATTTTTCTTGAGTTTTCAGCAGATACCTCATCTGCTCTTGACATACATGTTTCTTGCAGTGAGTAGTATCACAGCATACTACTGCAGCTGCTTTACTGTAGCTTTACTACAGCTGCATTTTCCTCAGCAAGCCTTAAGTAATCAAGATAAGGGTGTTGCTGATTGCGTGAATTTGGTGTATGGCTGATGATCTGAAATGACAAAGGCTGCATTTTCCACCTTCTGATAAGTTCTTTCTGCTATCCTGACCAAAGATGCGAAAAATGCAAAGAGAAAAGAAAGGCAGTAATGTCTTTAACGTGTTCCTAAAGGGAAACCTTCTTCACCAGTTTACAGCTGAAAACTAGATTTGCAGTATATTAACACCAAGATTTGAAAAAACAGAGCCATAATCATGTGCTGCAGACAACACCAAAACTGTCACAATTCCAAAATATCAATGGTTCCCAGTTAAACTGATAGGTTTCCATTAGGAAATGAAGTGATTGAATGAAACCAAATAAACTTAGATATTGATAAGCAGGTGAGAGTTTGTAAGTAAACTTGGATTTAAAGTGTCTCTTGGACAAACTGCCTTACCGGGAGAAGCAGCAGAGTTCATAGGATTGCTCTCCTGATCCATGAGCTACTTGAATGGGCAGAGATATACAGCCCTCTCCAAACTGGGAGCAGATATCTCTGTGTAAGCCAGCTAGGGCTTTGTCACAGTATAATCGTAGTAAATGGTCGTGCTGCTAACAAAGAGGAAAGAAGGTCGTCATGTACTGCTTAGACAGACACAAACCCTGCCAAGAGCTGGGCCAGGGCAGGGGCTTCCTTCCCAGTAGCCCATCCCAAACTCTTTATTGCCACTGCCCTACCAGGAGTAAATACCTTTCCAAATCTTCAGCAAAACTGCTTCAGTGAGCCTTCCCAGCCAGGCACAACTACATGGGAAAGTATAAATATCTAATCCTTGCCATTTTGAGAGAACATGCTGCAAAGGATAAGCTTTCCGTACCGCAGCCCACAAGATGACCACAAGATAACCACATTGTTGCAGCGTGGCTACATGAAACAGAAGAGATGGCATTCAGATGCAAGATGAGCTTCAGGAGAACTGGTCTTCAGCCATTAAACTTGCAGCACAGGGGATACAAAAATTAACAATGAACTTGCACTAAAACTAAATTGTACTATCTTAAAAGTACAGTCTCAGCGAAGTGGCTAACAAGTCTCCTCTAGTTGCTGTTACTTAGAACAAGTACAGCAAAAATCGCTGCTTGAAGTGCAGTAATGAGCTGACTGCGGATACATGAGAGGACTATCTGAATATTACGATTGGAATCTGCTTATCTAAGGATGATCTGGATGCTTCTAGTGACTTGCAAATTCTCATCTGATTTTCTATTTGTAACATAAGCTTAGAGAGTAATATGATAATATGAGTACAGATTGATGTCATAACTCTCCAATTCATTTTTTAAGAAGTGAAAAAAGCCCACATATTCTTCTTTGTTGAGCTCACTGGTGCTCAGGAATAGGAGCACCATCTGTTTAATGGTCCCTAGGATGATAGTCTTATATTCAACTACTGCAGTTCTATTAACCCTCTGCAATATGCAAATGCCCCAGATATGCACATCTAGATGCCACTCCTGTGGCACTGTGCCATTGCGACAGCTCAGAATCAGGCCCAACATACTTTATATCTTAACATTCAAAGGGAATGAAAGACTACCACCCTATCATTAATTTTCAGGTTAAGAATGCAAAACAATTTGCTGGTTTAGTGCATTCAGAGCTCCTCTGAGAACAGGCTGAGGTATTTGGTGTTGTGGGTCAGATGTGGTTTGAAAGGATATAATGAAGGCTTTCTAGAAGCAGTTCCCGATGTGTGAACACCTGGCAATTTCTTCTACATCTACTGCAGGTAACAGTAGAACTGCAGTTCCTTGTTTTGAAGCATTGCAGGCTACAACTGCCTGCTTTTCCTCCATTACATTTTGGCATTTTGATAAGGAAGTTTGTCTGCTGCTATTCTAGAGTCAGACTGTGTTTCAAATAAGCAATAGATGGAGTAATCAATTTTAATGCCAGAAGGGACCATGAGATGATTTTGTCCAACCCCTGGTGCCATAGTTTACAGAACATGGTAAGCACTGTAACTGTGGCTTTACTGCAGCATGTTGCTATGGTTGTGCCCAACTCAACCGAATTGAGAGCCTGATTTTAAGTAAAATGCCTGTTCCCTTACAGAGCAGTACGTCATGTCCACATTCAAAAGGAACCCGCTGGAGCAGGCCTTCCGAACACCCAACGCTCACTTGACATCCAACTACTTGATAAACCAGTACTGGATAACTGTCAGTCACAAGGCACCGGCCATACTCTATGACCTGTACATGAGGCTCACGGGGAGAAAGCCCAGGTAAGAAACCACACACCTTCAGCCTTCTGCATGCCTGCCACTGTTATGGAGAGCAGATCCCTAACTAAAGTTCTGAGAACCGGCTGCCTCAGCCTGGAATCCCCGGTCTTCTTCACACTGCCTTGTCTTGAGGAGATTGCTCAAAAAGAAAAGGAACTGCATGGCTGTAGGTAAGCATAGCCTAGGGTTTCCACCATTTCCAGTACCTGGGGGACAGCACATGTTTTTAATTCAGCTTTACAAGCTTCAGAGAGATGTTCCCAAGCCAGCAGGAGAAGCCGGCTAGTTATGTTGTCCTCTGTATAGCAAGATTTCCACCACTGCACCTTTCTGATGTGGTTGCCTCTATCTGACATGAGTAAAGACTCAAGCTTGCCTAAGTACTTGAGACTGGCAAGGTTTAGAACATTCTAATTTTTTCTTTCCCAATAAACCACATGCAAAATTAGCAGTTGCCAGTAGTGGCCCAACACATTGAAATCTAGGAAGCAGTTGTTTCTGAGTATGAATAAATTTTGGATTGTATTTATGAGGACAGTTTACCATAACAATTGTTATTTTAGCCTTGGCAGTGTCATGGTTAGGAGGAACACAGGCACACACGTCCCACGTAGAAGAAATCCTGGTGTAAATAACACAACTCAGCTAACATCCTCCTTTACTCCCTGCCATCAAGGAGGAGAATTTATTGTGCGACACAAGAGCAGTATGCCAGCACTGTGTTCCGTGTCAGCTGCTCTGTGTTTCTCTGCTTGTTAGAAAGCTGGCTTCAGCTATTTGCAGGGAGATGCCTGGCTGATGTATTGCTCTGATTTATCTCATACATTCTGCTATGGAGGGAAATTGGTCCATAAAAAGACTTCCAGTTATCCAGGAGGCAAGAATTATCCTAGAAATAGACATTAACTGAACACGAGCAAGAACAGCTTGGAATATCCAAACTCTGTTGAAACAGGCAGCAGTAAGATCTTGGTGTTGCCATTACAGTTGACGTTTCTTTTCATAAAGTCGATTGGCATAGGTAGCCGATGGACATTGGCCACAATACCGTACTTAAATTTCAAATAGAGCTCAGCAGGAATTCATGCTGAGAAAGACCTCTTCGTCTGAACTTTCAGATTTGTTACCTAAGCAAACAGCACAGCACAGCAATGAACTTGTGAGTTCACTGAGTCCTTTTTTTTTTTTTCTTTTAAAATATAATTCCCTTTCTCTTTTTACATGCTACCTAAGCTAATCCAGGTACTGCCAAAATGCGGTAGAAAGCATAGTAGCAGCTCATGCTTTATTTTTTTCACAGCTACCTAAATATCAGGCCTTTATGCTCTAAGGGCAGTAAACCACATTCAAATAAAAAAAAAGTTGAATGTGTCACTGAACCTGCTTTAATGTTTCCCTTTAATTTTTCCCTCTGCTTCAGAAAGAGCATCTAGGCTTAACTGTCTTCCCACTTGTCACTCCCATCTGCTGAAGTACAAGCCATCTTCATGGCAGTTTCTTGAATTCTGTCCATGACCCTATGCCAGATTTGCAAGCAGAAAGGAGAAACTTCTTTGTCAGGACCAAGACTCAGGCTTCAGTTCTCTACCGTATCCATACTCAACTCATCATAAGGTTATTATATGCAATAAATTATCTGGGAACTGCTTAAGGTTTCGCAAGCCTTCTGTTTACTCAGGACCAGCCTATGTTCTTCATCAATTTGAATTAGAGGGTAACTGGGGGGAACTCAGTTGTAGCTCCTCCTGTAGTTACCACATGCAGTACCCCACCTACCAAAGGGCAGGTACAAGAGACATCTCCTTCAGCTTTAGACTTCTGTATATTGCCTCTCCTGAGAAGCTTACTTTAAGTGTTAGCTCATTTCACATAAATTCCCAGATGTCTAGTAAAACTGCCCTAAATGACTTAATGTTGTTATTACTGCACATCCACCCATGACTTAGAAAATAACGTGGTTTATATCATTAGTAGTCTCTTGAGGCAATCTGTCACACCTGAGAATCTGCTCATGCAAGGCTCAGTATGGCAGCAAGTAAAGAAATCATTGCTGTAAACAGTTTTCTAGAGGGCAAGGTGCATTTCTGAAGGGTAACTAATAAGGCTATCAGTGACAGCTAATACTTGATTTTTCCCTCACAGTCCTTCCACAGTGGTGAATGAGATTTTCTATAAGAAAACTTTGCCATAACCTCTCAGAGGCTGCAGAAAAGCTTGTTTCTATTTTAGTAAATAATTTGAATGTGTTCACAGCATTTTAACTCAATCAGGTCAAACACAGTTTTCATACATACCTCTTTAGATGCTTAATGTCTCTTTTTTACCCTTGCTTTTAGCCACTGGGATATGTTGTTTTGGGTAGATCTACAGTCAGAAATTCTTCTGCTCACAGGAGGCCAGGTGGATAGCCTATTTTAAAAACATAAATAGGGACACACAGTTTATTCTCTTACCATATTTTTCCAATGCATTCCATTAACCCTAAGCACTTTAAAGATACTGATGGCTTTTGGGGACCCAGTTTGAGGGGCAACTTAAGATCTTTGCAATCTAGCCATACACTTTGTTTCCCAAGTTCCTAAAAGGTATTAAAATATGCCCAAAACTTTGCCTACACAGGCACAATCGGGAAGATTAATCTGAAGTAATTTCAAAGTGGTTTAGATAAACTCCATTCAATCAATGTGCACATAATTATCCAAGAATGAAGGTTCCCTTAATCTGATGGTTTGCTTTGCTTCGAAAATGAAAGCCACTTTAATTCTGAGTAGGAGTGCCTATGTAAGGTTTTAGTGCTCTTTCAATTCGCTCTGGGTAAGCTGCGCAGTTCTCCTCTGAACTGATGTACTCATTGTGTCTTTTTCTGCTGTGCTTAGTGCTTATCGTTGTGGCAGTCACATCTGCACAGGGAGAGGCCAGCCTGGCACCATTCTTTCCCAGACCGCTGCCTTTTATTTGTCATGGCGACTGTGTTACCCTCTGGGCAGCTCAAAATTTCTCATGAAAACAGCTCTGTTTTCCACAGAAATCAGCCTTTTAATGCTTTCTCTTGCCCTTATCCAGTCTGAGAGAACGGGGTGTTCTCTCAAAATCAACCAAGCGCTGTACATCACACTAAAACAACTGCCTCCCAGAGGCTTTTTGTACTCATGACCACTGGGCCAACTGTACAATAATCATGCAAGGTAGGACAGCATTACTGTCATCCCCTTTTTATGAAAAATGAATAATAAAAAAAGGCCAAGACACATGAGAGACCTGAACCTACATTTCCAAAGTCCCTGTTTAGCGGCAATGCCCCTGAAGCAGCTTTCATCTTTACCAGGACACTCACGCGCCAGGAAGACATTCAGGCAATTATACAACACGCACACACACAAAAAAAAAAAAAAAGCTGAGGTACTGGGTGATTTTTCAAGGTCATCCACCAGGAGTGCATGCTATTGGACCCTTCCTGTATAAGGAAGAACACAAAATAACCCTCCAAAATGCCACTATATTATACAGGGAGAGGAAGGGCCTTTAAGAAAAACAATATATATATATTTTTTTTTTAGGGAGAGATCAAAGAAGCCCAAACGCCCAAAAATCATGGCATTCTCTGAAAACTGAAGTTGAGTTGACTTCAGGTTTTGTCCATGCTGCAGATGCAGTCACCTCTGTACTGGAGCTAACTGCAAAAATCAGAGCCTTGTTTTGGAAGCCAACTCAGGCTTGAGAACAGAATAGAATTTGTGTAGTAGAAAGAGAATTATCCACCTTGGGAGGCAAGCAATATCCCTTTGTGGTTTTGGAATTTGCTGTGTTCATACTAGTTCAGATGGGCTCTTCACCTCACACATGGTACATGATGTAGATATGGCCTCCAACCCTAGCTTAGTTCTGGCCAGTAAGTTAGGCGTCATTTCTGCCCTGGGAAATGAATGTTTGCACCCAGGTTCCAGCCAACAACAAAAGCTGAGTAGCTGTACGCTCAAGACTCAGCTGGAGCAGTTAGACTTGCTGAGCAAGTTCTCAGCCTGGCGAGCACGCGTGCAGTACTCATCAGGAATCGCAATGCTTATTCACCTGGATTGGGGAAAACACGTACAGAGCAAACCGACAGCTTTTGTGTAAGGTCAGACTTCCTGTCCACCTCTGACACTCCTCCTGTGTTTCAGAATGATGAAGGTTATCAATCGACTGCACAAGTCTATGATGCTCCTGCAGTATTTCTCCACCCAGTCTTGGGACTGGTCTTCAGATAATATGAATATGTTAATGAGTCACCTTAACACAGAGGACAAAAAGGTAAGTATGTCCTTAATACGGATTGCTAATCTCCAATCCTGTTCCTCTGCGGCAATTTTTTTTGTGTATTGTTGAACTTTTGAATGACATCTGCCTAGATGACTGGAATTGACTTTAAACTGAAATAATTTATTCTCTCCTTGTTCTATTAAATAACTTATTGGGAACCTTCCATTTATAACAGCACAATGTTTTCTCCTGAGGTGTATTGCTCTTTAAGTCAGTCGCTGAAGTCTTTCCAGTTAACATAACAGCTGTAGTGGGTAATCTAGATGGAATTGAAATACCGATTTTGACACTTTCATCCACATTGGTTTTAATGGGCACTGCATGGGGAAATTCAGTTAACACAGTGTCTTATCCTGAAAATATGAAAAAATTCCTATTTTATTTAAGTCCCCAAAGAGCAATTAATTTGCAGAATGTCAAGCTCTGTTCTAGTCTTTATAGGTTTGAGATACTACTCCTTAAGAATGGGATTGTAACTTAAAGACTAAAGGAATACAAAGAGTAGATTTGTGATAAGCTTAAATGCGCCTTTGGTCAGTATCTTCTTGCAAAGAGATACTTTGATGTTCACATCAAACTGGTCTCTCTCACACCATTCAATTCTTGGAGATTCCTTGTAGCAAAATCATAGAATCATGTACGTTGGAAGAAACCTTTAAGATCACCAAGTCCAACCATCAACCTAACACTGCCAAAACCACCACTAAACCATGTCCCTCAGCACCATGCCTACACATCTTTTAAATAACTCCCAGGGATGGTAATTCCCCCACTTCCCTGGGCAGCCTGTTCCAATTCTCGATGACCCTTGCTGTGAAGAAATTTTTCCTAATATCCAATCTAAACCTCCCCTTGCATAACTTGAGGCCATTTCCTCTCATCCTATTGCTTGTTACTTGGGAGAGGAGACCAACCCCCACCTCACTGCAGCCTCCTTCCAAGTAGCTGTAGAGAGTGATAAGGTCTCCCCTCAACCTCCTTTTCTCCATGTTAAACAACCCCGGTTCCCTCAGCTGCTCTAGACCCCTCACCAGCTTCGTTGCCCTTCTCTGGACACACTCCAGCACCTCAGTGTCTTTCTTGTAGTGAGGAACGCAAAACTGAACACAGTATTTGAGGTGCAGCCCCATCAGTGCTGAGTACAGGGGGACAATCACTTCCTTAGTCCTACTGGCCCCACTATTCCTGATACAAGCCAGGATGCTGCTTGCCTTCTTGGCCCCCTGGGCACACTGCTGGCTCATATTCAGATGGCTGCTGAGCAAGTAGAGTCAAGAGTCTTCTTCCCTAGTCTGCAGAGGGATCGCATGCAGCAAATTCTAGTTTCTAAGGGCACTGGCACTGCTGTGACTACAGCAGATGCAGGGGGAACCTAAATGGTACAATAGGAGTTAGTTCTGAGGAAGATGGGAAAAAACCCAAAAAGGCATCATCAAGGATTTCAGTGCAAGATAGACATTGTTTTAGTCTTACCAAGCTTTTTCTGAGAATTTGCATCCAGTGCTGCCACTGCTATATTGTAAACAGTATTCAAGATAGATAGTTTATGGGCAGCACAGCTCTCCGTACGTATCTTAACAGACACACCAGGATCTGCGCAGTAGCTAACCCCCTATATTTGACGTAGTTAGCTAATCCCTCTCTGCTCAAGTTGTTACCCGTCTGATACCAAAGCTAATGTCCTAGATTGGCATGGGTGTGAAAGGAAGGTGTTCTTCTATCTTCCCTTTTAGGACCCTGTAAGTAAGAAGTGTCATTCACTTCACTCATACATTAAAAAAAAAATTCTTTTCAAGACCTCTTTGTCTTTACAAATCCTTTCTCTGCTCTAATAGACAGGCAGCCACCTGAAATCTTGCTAACAATTTTTCCAATATCAGCATTTGAAATTATCTGGTGTGCTTAGCTCTTCAATGAGAATTTTTTATGCCAAACACCAGAGCAACCCATTTCTTGGACTTCTGTCGATCTAGATGCTGAGAGAGAATGCAGCACAGCACAGAATAATACTGATGCAGAAGCACGTGTTGATTCAATGTCCAATTAATTTATTTGTACATCATTCTAGTGACACATTAAAACTGCATGGAGGTTTTCAGATGAATCAGTTTGCCTGGGTGGAATGCCATTTTTCTTCCACAATTTTGTGTTTGTGTGTATGTACAAATACAATTGCCACCTGAAAGAAAAACTTATCTTTTTGTTTTCTTCCAGCAAGCACTAAATTTCTGCTTGCTTTACCCAGATTCCCAGCTGGGTAAGACATTAATCAACAGCTGTGAAATATAGTCTGTTAGTGCCCATTTCTTCTTGGAAACTTGGTGGCTTTAAGAACTTCAGAGGGAGGGCCTTGTCAGGAAGGGAGGTCAGTGAAGAACTGATGCTCAAAGTGAACTTGTTTTGAACTCTAGCATTTAACTTCTGCTCTTTGTCTTTAAATCACAGTTATACAACTTTGATGTTCGTCAGCTGCATTGGTCAGAATACATTGAAAGCTACTGCCTAGGTGCTAAGAAGTACTTGCTAAATGAGGACATGGCTGGCATTCCAGCAGCAAAGCAGCACTTACGGAAGTAAGTCATACCCAGTGACAAGGACAAGAGCTCCTGGCTACCTTGAATGGCTTTTGAGGAAAATTACTCTCTTTACATTGCAATAACTGTTGTTGAATAATATGGAGATAAACATAGCATAGCTTATTTCTTATGACAGAGGATTGTCAGTGTTTTATTTTTCCATCCTGAAGAAAAAGAGGACTTTTGATGACACTAACAATCAGGAGCTAGATATTATGCCTTCCTAGCAGATGACCAAGTAATGAAGTTACAGTGCATAAGAGGAATACAGGAATGCAAATGATCTTTGTCATTCAGAATTACAATAGAAAAACAAGAGTCAGATTTAGATTTTGTGAAGCTCCTGGAAGTTTTTAGCAATTCAAAGACATTGCATAAAAACTTTAAGCATCTGTATGATTTTAGATTTTTTTTTTAAAGTTGAAGTTTCTAATTCCTTGCGAGAATGGGCAAAAATTCTCCAAAATCACTGGAGAGCTTATGCATTCAATCGTTGGTGACAGTTTAAGAGAGTCTGAATGAGCGATCTGAGATTGTCCTTCTCCTATTAAGTTAAAGATTGTGCTCTTCCTGTCTTCTCAAGCCCTTTTACTGAGAAGTGCAGGCAAAAGGACAAAGAACAGCTCCCTTGGAGTAAGAGCCTGGTTGTTTCCTTTAAGGAAACCATTTTTGCGCACTGTAAATGCTAGAAGCATAAAACAGCCTGTTGCCATAGCAAAGAATCCTAAACAAGTTCTTCGTTCATGGGTCATTTTTAAAGGATTTAGAACCTCTGTAACAGGCCAGTAACTGTCTCATAGCCCAAGTAGGCAGTGTGGTATAGTACAGTGATAAAGTTTATCAAAAAAACCCAAACAAGGACTCTTAGAAAAATCAAACCAGTCTTCGGCACATTATATATGAAGCTTTCTTTCCTTGGTCAGACACTGGGAAGTGAGAATTAGAGAACTGCTGAAGTTTTTGCTTGACAGAAAGAGGACAAGATCATTAGCATCTTAAAGACACAATAATCCCATTTAAATATATGGTATAAAAAAACCTCCCAAACCCCAGTGCTGCAGTACTGCAAAAGCAAAGACCATTTATGATTCTTGAGTAATTTCCCAACGTTAAAGGCAAGGTTTCAACCAAAAAGGAGAACCTTATTCATCAGCTCCTGCAAAGGTCCTCCAGCCTGTCACCAATCCTACTAAGTAAAAAATAGCCAATACACCAAATCAAAGCAGAAAGTATTGGAGCTAGACTGTCACTAAGAAGACAACTCTCAGTATGACTTCATGGTCTGAAATGATAGTACACAGCACAAGAGACACTTGCAATATAGGTATTCCACCTATCCCATTAACTATTCACTGTACCGTAACTTCAAAACAGTCCTTGGCAAGATGGTAGGGACATCTTAGGCACAGTGTCTTCACCAAAACAGGAATAGCAAAAAGCCCAAGGGCCACTTGTAAATAGGATTTCTTACAAAATTACCTGTAGAAAATGAAGCAAGCTGCTAAGCTTTTTGTTAGTTTTGTCGTTCTCCATAAGATACCTCTTTCTCTTTCTCAGGCTGAGGAACATCCGATATGCATTCAACACCACCCTCCTTGTGATCATCTGGCGCATTTTCATTGCAAGGTCACAGATGGCTCGAAACATCTGGTACTTTGTGGTGAGCCTCTGCTACAAGTTTCTTTCCTACTTCAGGGCATCCAGCACCCTCAGGCACTGAAGCCATCCATCAGCAACCAGTCTCTTCCAGAAGGACCACCATCTCTTCTAATCAGCAACTATGGGCATCGGGATCTGAAAGTAGCAGAAAAATCCACTCCCTCCAACAGCAGCCTGCATTTATTGTGCACTGTTACATGTTCACCCTTTGAATTTTAACTAATGCTTTAATACATGGTGGTCTTTCTTCCATAGGACCAGGCCAATTTTTAAAGCCATAACTGAAGCTTTAGGAACAGGTCAAGCTGGAACCATTCATCTAGAGTCTGATGTGTAAGAGTAAAGATTAACCAAAGTCATTGTCTTCCCATGTACTACCTAGGCTATCTTAATCCCATCTTCTTCCTCAAAAGAGGCAAATTTAAATTATACAACCTTGGGAGAAAAGAACGCCATCAGAGAAGACCCAGCCAAGGAAATTAACCTGTAAGAGGTCTTCCTAAAGAGGCTATTTGTTCATTCTCATTCAGTGAAATGGTACCTTATTGAAAAACATTATTTCATTTTCTCAGTTTTTCAAAACTTAGAGGGTGAAAAAGATCAGTTATACTAGGCCAGTGAACACACTGAACAGTTTTCAGATCTTGTCTTAGATTGCTACTGAGGACTGATACTTTCAAGCCATAACTGAAGACATGCATAGAATTCATGTACCTACTCACACAGACTGCTTTCTTATGGAGAGGTATTTTTTCTCTCTGTGGTTAAGGTTGCAGTCTATTAAAACGCCCTGTTCTTGCATTTATCACATTTGCTTGGAACATTTATTTGGCTTGAAAAATGCTGTATTTAGTCTGAGAATGAAGAGAATTCTTAAAAGATTGAAGAATTCAGAAATGCTTTTATTATTTTTGAGGAATAGATCTTTTTGCTCCTTCCATTTGTCTGCAGAAAACATCTCTCTCTCAAAACCAGCCTGATGCTGTCCTTCACGCTTTCATTACAGCTAAATCACTTTGCAGTTGATCGCTTCCACTGGCAAAAAAAGTGTAAAGGCATGTATGGAGGAAATCCCATCAGGCTGGTTCTGCTGCCACTCCTGTCAGTAGGAATTAAAAAGCCTGAAACTTGTTTTTGTTGAGAATAGGAAAGGTTTCATTGACTTCTGTGTAAAAACAATCATGTACTGTGAAAGTAATGCATTTTGTCCTACATTGCAGTTTAGAAAGGAACCCAAGGATCTTCCTAACACTTATGGCTATTGGAGATATTTGTTTGACCTAGGGAAGTATGAATTCCTCTGTGTGGAGAGAGAAAGAGAGAGCCTTCTTCAAAGTTGCTGGTACAAAAATGGCTTTAGTGCAACAGCAACACATTTGTCATGCTATCAGATTTTCAAAGTCAAATCTAATACTGGAATATTTTTTTTTTTCAGATAACACTGAATAAGCACTTTAAGATTATCAGACTTTAAAGCAGCTAGGTTTTGAAACAATGCAGCATCCAATTTCTCTAGTGTTGTGTCATGCTAGCTGTTTGAAAAAGTAATGCTACATCACAAAAAAATGACACAGTGGCTTTTTTGAGAGCTGAGAATAGCAGGGTATTTACAAAGGCTGGCATTCTTCAAAAATTATACTTGTTTTTGGCAGCGCAGGCAAGAGCAAGTTAGAATGACAGTATATTTATATCTTAGGCTTCAAAGCTAGTTCAAAAGTCTTTCTAAAGGTGCAAGGAATTAATCTTCCCCCTTATGCCCCAAAGGTCTAGTTTCAAGACATTGCCAAAGGCTGCCTGCAGCAGAACCTGACCGGAAAGATGGTGTCCAAAATGGCAGGGCTGTGGCATTCCCTAGCAAAGGTCCCTGTGTTTGTCACACATGACTTCTGATCTATGCTCAATTAGGTCAAGCACCCAGTTTACAAAGATGCAAATTTTTTAAGCTCTTGCCTTGAAAACATACTTTCAAAATGAAGCTGTACTGGTTGTTAGCTATCCATCCAGCTGCAGAAAGCTGGCAGTGCACGCTGTGCATTGCACGTTAGTGAAGTGTCACTGCCTGGAAAACTAGGAGCTATGGGTTTGGGCACTGGCAACCAGACGTTTAATGTACAGTGCTTCTGTAGCAGTGTAGATGGTGAAGGTCAGCTGCGTTAACTTGGCTATGCAGCGACTGTGGCTACCTCGGCAGAGTGAGGCAGGTCGCTGTAGGGCTTCCTCTAGAAAAGCTGCATTCCCTCAAGTAAATAATCAGGTCATCAGCCAAGTTCCAGTCTTCTCTTATGAAAGACTGATCAACAAAGCAAAACAAAAACTGCAGATTAGTTTGAAACAAACTTCCATTTAAAAAAATTAGGTAAGAATTTTAACTCCTGTCCTAGAAGTCTTTTTAAGTGCCTGCCTTATGTACAAAGAGAAGCGACAGTAAAGGGGATCAGAAGTCTTATGCTGTGCACAAGAGACAAAAACTTGAGTCTCACAGAAAAGTGAAATACTGCAGACCTGCTACACCGATAACAGCTGACTGATGCAGACCAGACCTACTATGCGTAAAGTGTCCTGCCTTCCCTTCCCCAATGCTAGTCATGCCATGCGTTCCTCACGCATGCCACTAGGCAGTCACAGTTATTTGCACAGTTATTGTCCCAACAGATCCAAGATGCATCTTTTCTCACCATTAACGTATCCCAACCTGTTTTGCACAACATGCAAAAAAGGTGCTTCATGTTTCACTCACAACAATGGTGGTCTCGCGTTTTAAAGCTCTTCAGCATTTTGCTGAAGGTAACAGCCACAGCAAAGCTACTACGCAGCTCTGAAAAACAGCGCGAGCTGCTTGGGCTGTTGCAGAAACATAGCTGTTGCAGATGGTGTGTGCTCTTCTGGAGACCTTTCATAGCCCATGCAGCATTGCCAGCAGCTGTCTTCAGAGCACTGGCCTTGCCTGGAGGGGGATCAAGCTGTCCTTAACAAAGATACAACACGCAGTAAAACTTGAACCTTTAATCTGTTTCTTGTGGCTTGAGATGTTTTCAGGTTGGTCGTCTAAACCACAGGAATATTTCAGAAAAACCTCAATGCAGAGACTGACATGAGGCAATGGCCTTTGGGTGGTAGTTGTGACTGTCATCATGGAAGCTTGTCATCATTAAGGCTTTGAGCAACTATGTGTAGTGGGAGGTGTCCTTACCCACAGCAGGAGGGTTGGAACTAGAAGACCTTTAAGGTCCCTTCCAACCTAAAGCATTCTATGAAAGCTGGGCCTGGCATAAGAATTTGTTCTCACCTGAAGCAGGTACTTATCTTTGATGTTTTACCATGTGCTCATCAGTGTATTTGTATTTGCTCTGAAGAAACCCAAGTCTTGGGGAAAATATCTAAAAGAAAACACCCAGTGACAGCCACTTCTTTTCTTCCCTGTTCTAGCTCTTGCTTTTTCAAGTATGCTCACAAGCTGTGGACAAAAGAAAAGCCAAACACAGTTGTTGTTAAGTTAAATCAGAGGTCCTGTGGCAACCGTGCATAAATTAACATGAACAACTCAAGAGTGGGTATTACTCATGTCTGAAGGCTAGAGCTTTTAGCACCTTTAAGGTTGAAGCAGGACTCAAGCTTTTTTGGATTTGGTGTGGGGTTTTTTCCTACAGAGGTAGCATGGTCAGTGGTATAAGGAGGAGAGAGGAGTAGGAGGACCATAGGCAGCAGAAGCATTGCTAGGCACAGAGCATTCAGCTCACCGAGCCCAGAGACACTCAAGGGATCAGAGAAGTACGAGCTGCCAAAGTCAGAGGACTCTGCCTCCCAAGGAGTGGAGGAAGCGCTCCATCGGCATTTTTTTTATCAGTTTGGCTTCTTGTAATAAAAATAAAAGACTCCTGTGTCCTTCCCCCGGCTACCAACAGGCAGCGTAGAGAACAATAGTGGCAGTCATTCTGCACAGCCACAAAAGAAAATACCTGCCACAAGACAGTATAATGGGATTATCCTCCATAATTGTTTGCACCCTATGAACTTCCAGTGTGTCTACCCCCTCACGGTGTCAGGAGCCTGCAGTGCTGCTACAGAAATAACACAGACCACTGCTGAACCTGATGTAGGGTTTTGCTGATACTACGCATATACACTAGTCTGTAGGCTATAGCTATGAACCGCTGTGTGAAAGCAATGAAACGCTGAGTATCATTTCACTGTCAAAGAGCAATGGGCATAAGCTTGCAATTAAGAAGTATCTCTTTTTCTTTTTTTTTTTTTTTTAAAATTAGATTGCAGTAACAAAAAACCCCAAATCCCTCAAATTAATCTGAGTTTAAACTGCCTTTTGACTGGCAAAGCTGTTTATCTCCAGCATGTCTGTTACCAAAAAATAAAATCTCTCGCCCCTCCACCTTCTATCCCAATAACTTCGTTACAAAAATACATTTCTTTCTTGCTAGAGAGGGGAGGTAACAGACATTCTGGTATAGTACAGGCACATTACCCACCTACTCAAGAAATTTGTTATTTTACATTTTCTAAGAAAACGTGATTACATATGCCTGTGTGTGCAGTTACATCTTTCACCACCAGTCTTCTCATACAACATACAGAGATGGTAAAAATAGCGGAGCTCATACTGAAATGCTTGTTTGGTGTGCACTGTTCCAACTCAGTTTAAGACGAAGTGATTAAAACCTACCCTAGTTTCCAGTGTAAAGGAAACCTAACCTGTAGTGCTATTAATCAAATCTTCATCACAAATAAGCAACTGGGAAAAGAGGGAGGGGGGCATTCTTTTGTTTGTAAATAAGCTACAGCTTCATGGTCAAAAGCATGCTGTTGCTCTTCCAGCGTTGACGTTCTACTGCAGAAAGCAAGGATGAACTTTTATTACAATTGGACCCTTTATTCTAGAGCAGAGTAAACAACATACTGTACATTCCCCAGAAGGTAAATGGTGAATATCCCATTACATGGTGCTAAATATTGGTATGAAGGTGGTACAGACTTACTTAAGAGAATTTAAAAAAAAAACAAAACAAAACAAAAACGCCTATTTGGGGAATAATTAAAGATGTACTATCCCACTTTATTGCTTAAAATTCAACTATGAATTGAGTTGGTTTGTTCAGATTAACATGAAACCTCTTTAAAAGGTTTCTTGTTCTTAAATAATCTTGGCAGACCCCAGTTTATAGTAAAATACGTACTCTCCCACTGTCCAAAGTTTATATGGTTCTATCTGCTATTTCTATTCTCTTGTAGCTACGAGACAACTTACTGTTATAAATCTTAATTACAAAGTTTCTAATGTTAAGGTGTAAATCTTTTGAGCTCTCAAATCAGATAAAATGGTAAAGTCACAAATTATCAGAACCTCAGCCATAAAATTGTTAATATGATGTTTATGTTATTTTAAACATTTAATAAAACAAAATATTTTAAAACTATGGTCACTTTGCATAGCTTAAGTTACTAAAGGGGATGGTTACTTGCTGGCCATTGCAGTTCAGCACAGGCTGCAGCTGCACATCTGTACCACAGCTGCCGGTGCCCCAGCCTGCATGGAACGGCAGCCCCACCTACAGGCAGCCGCCAGCACAGGGATCTGCTGCACATCAAGGAGGGGGAAACCGTAGAATGTTAGGGGTTGGAAGAGACCTCTGGAGATCATCTGGTCCAACCCCTCTGCCAGAGCAGTCCCACCTACAGCAGGCTGCACAGGGTGGCGTCCAGGCTGGTTTGGAATGTCTCCAGAGTCAGAGACTCCACCACCTCTCTGGGGAGCCTGTCCCAGTGCTCTGCCACCCTCAAAGTAAAGAAGTTCCTCCTCATGTTCAGATAAAACTTCCTATATTCAAGTTTGTGCCCGTTCCCTCTTGTCCTGTCAGTGGGCCCCACTGATAAAAGACTGGTCCCATCCTCCCGGCGCCCTCCGTTTAAGTATTTGTAAACATTTATGACATCCCCCCTCAGCCTTCTCTTCTCTAGACTAAAAAGACCCAACTCCCTCAGCCTTTCCTCATAAGAAAGATGTACCAGCCCTCTAATCATCTTCATGGCCCTTTGCTGTACCCTGTCCAGCAGTTCCCTGTCCTTCTTAAACTGGGGAGCCCAGAACTGGACACAGGACTCCAGATGCGGCCTCACCAGGGCAGAGTAGAGGGGGAGGATGACCTCCCTCGACCTGCTTGCCACACTCCTCTTGATGCAGCCCGGGATGCCATTGGCCTTCTTGGCCACAAGGGCACATTGTTGGCTCATGGTCACCCTGTTGTCCACCAGGACTCCCAGGTTGTTCTCTGCAGAGCTGCTTTCTCTAGCAGGTCAGCCCCCAGCCTGTACTGGTGCATGGGGTTATTCCTCCTCAGGTGCAGGACCCTACACTTGCCTTTGATGAAGTTCATTAGGTTTTTTTCTGCCCAACTCTCAAGCCTGTCCAGGTTGCGGCAATCCCAACTTTTTAAAAGTAATGCCAGCAAGACTTTAATCCAGCTACATACGACCTGGGTCTGTCTCTGACATGTCCTCCAGAAGGTGAAGGGCTTCACGAAGGACAAATTGGTAATAACCTGACCAAATTCCTGAACAATGTACCGCTTGCACCTGACAATATTCCCTCAAATTCTTTGTTTTACAAGATAATGACTTTATGTTATGCTTGTTGTTAACACCATAATGCTCTTCTGGCATAAAAAGTTTTGAAAGTCCAGAGAACTGTGGTATGCTTTGACCTCAAGATCCAACATTTCTCACATAGTGACAAATGTTTAAGGATGTTATTGCACAAGCGAGTATGGGGAGGGAAATAATCATGATTTATATGTGTTTCCAAGAAATGTACAAAATACTACTTGAGGTTCTTCGGTAAGCTCTTAACCTAGCAATTCTCAGGATTGCCAAGAACATTTTGAGTCCATGACAAATACTTCACTGTACTTCAAATGATGTCTCCAAGGCCATTTGGAGGCAGTGGCACAGTAAGATAATGAAATCACCTTGATGAATAGCAGGACTAACTGGGAAGTTGTTTGTTTGTTTTATAGGTAGAACAGTTCTTACCTTTTCCTGTTCTGGTGAAAAGGAAGAAAAAAAAAAAGGTGTCTTTCTCGCTGAAATAAAATCTTCACAGGTGGGAACTTCAAGAGTCAAAAATCTCCAGCTGCCAAAGCAAAGACACTGTCTCAAGGTCTGAGTCAGTGTATTTGTAGATAAAGAGAATGCCACATCCCTCAGAGGTCTCCTCTATCAAATATTCAGGGGGGAAAAAAAAAGTGTTTCTATTTTAACATTAAAGATTTAGTATAGTGAATATTTCCAGCTATCTGCACTGGAAAAGCCTGAAATCAAAACACTTCTGTTTCCTTAGCAGATGCAGCAATTCTGTTTTCAAATGCATGTGTACAACAAAACCTACCACCAGTTCACTCACATCTCCTTTAGCTGGCCTACTAGACTTTGGCTCATTCCCCAGCACGTCAGAAAAATTCATGACAGGCAGATTATCTGAGCTTCTTCCAGTGCTCACCAGGAACACTGGGATCAGTCACCCTGAGTGCTGAGCACAACCTGTAATTGTTCTGTGTTTCCATACTGCCATTTTAATTCTAGTGACTGCGATTCCTTGCAAGAACCTCATTTTGAAAAACTTTTAATCTTATAAATATATTTGTGTCTATATGCCTAGATACATATGTATATAATAATATACCTATTACACATATGTATTAAGACAGGACTGGTCAAAATATTTGGCATTTATATCTATCTGTGGATGAACATATGAGTGCACATAGACACACACACACAGAATTTTGGAATGCAGGGAAAGAAGGCAGATCTAACCTCCATAGGGCCAAATCTCCATATAGCTGTGTTTCTGGAAAGGGAGAAGAGTGGGTTTTAATACTGATTGCCATTACAATTAAGTGTAACAGGAGGGTAGCAAGGTGGAAGCATGCTGTAAACAGTGACACACTATGCACTGCCAAGGGATGCAATGGGAAACTAATTTAACAGGAAAAGCAGCCAGAGCTGCCTTAATTTCAGTAAAAAGGTAAGCCATGTCTTACCTAGTTTTTAAAATCCTACAGACTCAGTGACCAAAACTTCAGGGTTTTTTTTCAGATATTCTTTTGAATGCTGCAAGCTAAAATGTCTTTCATAAATGTTTGTCATTAAAATCCAAAAGGGCTATGGGGGACGAAGACTTGGAGGTGGTAGGTGTGGATGGACTAGTATTTTTCAGTTTCTGTCCAACACTATTCAAGAAAAAATTACAAATTTGTTAGTTTTCAAAAGAATTGTTTATCAAAAAGCACACTATGAAATATTTTCACCATGAATTATTGATTAAAATGTTTTTGTCAAGTCATAAATCATTTTAATAACTCCTTTCCAAAGATCATATTTGTTGCAGAAAGTTTGTCATCTTAGTCTTATTTTGCCAAACCACAAATACATTTTCCTTTAGATTTCTCCAAAAGGCTTTTTTTTTTTTTTAATTGAAAAACTAAGAATACCTTGATAAAAGCAAAACAAGAAACAGACAGACCAACTCTGAAAAACAGGCAGGAAGATTGAGGTGGTATTTCGTACGTATGACTAATTGTGGATGAGAAGTCTTTCTTCCTACCATATAAACAATCATGCAAGCAGCCTGTTACTCATCATCAGTTGGCCGATTTCTCCTAAACACTGTGGTAGAAGTGGTCTCGTGGAACACAGGCATGTAGAGTGCTGGCAAATACAGATAGCGACATCTTTTCAGTGACACAGGCTAAACAGACATAGAAACACTTGTGTCTACCTGTGCGCATATATATATTTATGTGTGCACACACACACACACACATATTTATATATATAAAGTGTGGCTGCCACAAATTCTGCAGGTCTAATCCACTGCTGCAGGCAAGGGAATTTGACTCACAACACCACCAGGGACAAATCTGCACTGTTACATTTCTCAAAGGCACCCCTTTACCAAGACACCCAGTTTGGCTCTCTCTTGTCCCCAACCCCATCAATACCTCTGCTACACCAGCTTCACATTTTTCCGCATCCTTCCAGAAGTCACGCAGCTCCAAAATTTCCTCTTGCCTCTCAATGTGTTCTCTCTACCCACCCTACACACAATTCTTGAAACATTTTTATTATAAGTGCTTTACGATAAGAACATCTGTATCAGAGAAGAGGAAGAAAAAGAAGCGGTCCAGAAAGGCCCTGGGGCGTCTGTGGACCAAGATTAGGAGGAAACTGGCTTGTCACAGCTTCACTGTGAGAGGAGAAGAAAGAGGGCTGTGCTTGATGTTTCTCAGTTCCTACATATCAACTTGATGGCCCACTGCTGTTTGATATAGGCTAAAGCAAAAGTAGGCGTAAGGAGAAAAAGAAAAAGGAGCTGCCCCAGTTGGCACTGAAGGACTTCAGAGAAAAGGTATGGCTTTGTCTCAACCTTTGCATCACCTTCATGCTAGCGCTACGGCCACCACAACCTTATTCTAGTCTTGCATAACAGAATTTAGCAAGAAAAAAAAGTAATAATCTGCCATTCAGATTGGACAGAAATATTTTTTCATTCTTCTTTTCAAGTTAATAGCACTCTTAGTGGCATTTGTATTGACTTCATAATGATGCTCTTTTGTCAGAATGGCATTTTGCCAGCCTCACTCTAGGCTTTGTAAGATTTATACTACATGTCCTAGTCCAATAAGAAAACAGAAGGATGTTAAGGGTTTTTTGTTTATTGGTTTCTGGGCTTTTTTGTTTTTGGAAAACAAACAGTGGATAAGCTTTTCAGACATACTAGTTTTGAAAATTAAAGACAGAGAATGCACCTCATGCTGTTGATCTTCTGTAAAGAAGAGATAATGACTAGTAATCATCTCTCACTTCCTTCCAATATGGCAAAGAGTTTAATGAGAGAAAAAAACACAGCATTATCATGAGCCTTTCCTTAATGAAAATGATTTCAAACCCTGAAACCCAGGGCATACATCAAAGGCATCGCTTTCATTTTGTTAGCAAATCTTTTCTTAAAATATAGGGGGTTTTTTATGTAAATGTGATCTTTAGGGAGAAAAAAAAATCAATTTTCCATTAAGATACATCAATGAATTAAAGCCATCAGCAAGAAAGTTCAAATTCATTCTAGAGAACAAAGACTTAAAGGTCAACCTGCAGACTTCAATATTTGAAGCTTTTCTTCTGACATTCTGATTACATAGTAATATCAAGCCAAATAATCAAATAAACTAGGGAAATTGTATTGCTATTCATTTTCTAAAAGAAGCAAATCAGGGAGGAGGGAAATGATGTAATAACATAGGTCAATCAATCCTTAGTTGACACACCGTAGCTTACATGACAAGTACCAGGTCTCAAGGGAAAGGACCCCAGCCAATTGTCCCCATCGCCTTCCACTAAGGACAACTAGAAGTCACTGTTGTTCATTAAGAATAGACCCTACAGGTCTCACTTCACAACTAACTGAATCGGGATTATTTGACTCTGAAAAGTGCTACAAGCACAGTGATAGATTTCTGGACTCCAGCATTCACACCGTAACTATTGAATGGGATACAAAGCAAAGGAAGCGGTGGCTGCCTGCAGGTCTGAAGGTCCCATTCAGAGCCGTGAGAGAGGCACACGCTCATCTACTTCTCTTTCCAGAAGTGACTTGATGATACAAATTCCCATAACTCCCTGCACTGTAATCTCAGGGGCAAGCTTCTACTTCCAGGGAAACAGCACACACTACACTGCTAATCACGTGAGCTTCACCCAGGCCCAGATGTAAAAGCTACATCAAATGTACACATCAAAGAAATGTATCTTCTACAAAAATGTCCCAGAATGAAGATTAAGCAAGACAGCATCAAGGCAATAGCTCTGAAGCTGCCTTTGAAAAGCCACCATGTAGTGATTTCTGTAGGCTGCCAAAAGAAAACACACCACAGAATCAGAGAAAGCTAAGGGTTGGAAGGGACCTGTAGAGATCATCTGGTCCAACCCCCCTTCCAGAGCAGGTCCACCCTCAGTAGGTTGTACAGGGTGGCGTCCAGGCGGATTTGGAATGTCCCCAGTGTCGGTGACTCCACCACCTCTCTGGGGAGCCTGTCCCAGTGCTCCACCACCCTCAAAGGAAAGAAGCTTCTCCTCATGTTGAGATGGAACTGCCTATATTTGATTTTATACCCATTTCCCCTTGTCCTATCACTGGGTACCACTGAAAAAAGACTGGCCCCCTCCTCCTAGCACCCTCTCTTTAAGTATTTGTAAACATTTATGACATCCCCCCTCAGCCTTCTCTTCTCTAGACTAAAAAGACCCAACTCCCACAGCCTTTCCTCATAAGAAAGATGTTCCAGCCCTCTAATCATCTTCATGGCCCTTTGCTGTACCCTGTCCAGCAGTTCCCTGTCCTTCTTAAACTGGGGAGCCCAGAACTGGACACAGGACTTCAGATGTGGCCTCACCAGGGCAGAGTAGAGGGGGAGGATGACCTCCCTCGACCTGCTTGCCACACTCCTCTTGATGCAGCCCGGGATGCCATTGGCCTTCTTGGCCACAAGGGCTCATTGCTGCCTCATGATCATCCTGTTGTCAAACCAGGACTCCCAGGTCCCTCTCTGTCAAATCACCTTAACATTATTCTGTATCCCTACCACATGGCCTTGTCTATGTCACGGTACATGTTCAGGTACAACTGAGGAAGAGGAGAGAGCAAAAAAAGAACATCATATATGAAGGGCCACTGAGAGGGCTTGCAGGCACACAGATACAAGTGCCAGTCTACCTGCACAGAGACTGGTCTGCACATAACTTGATTCAAGGCCAGGGAAGAAAGTGACGTTTAAAACCACAGCTCAGCAAAATCCACCCTTCCCAATTTTCCCTGAACAGGGTATGCAGAGAGCTTTTTTTCTCAACAGAAATTCGCACCTCAGCTGGTGTTTTGACTTCTGTATTTCTGATTCACTTCTCACTGCAAGCTGCTCCTCTCCAAAAATTAGCTGTAGGGCTCATAAAGACTCTCCCCAAAGAGCAACCCCTCGGGAACCACTGGCTTAGGAAGGTACTTGAGAAAAGCTGCTGCCAAAGTGCAACATAATTAATTGGACTAAACTGTTTAGGGAAGTCAGGGCTGGAGGAAATGCCAGGAAAAATAGCAAAAAGGTTTGTAGGAAGAGGCTCTGCCTGTATTTAGATCAGTAAATGTAATCAGACAACAGGCAAGGTTTGAGGCACGCAAGGCAAATGTTTTGCTAGTTACAATGCTGGTGCTTTGCCAGTGTCATTTGTCATCGTTTCTGACACTATTTGCTGTCCAAGACACTGAAAAGCCCCCAAAAGATTGGGCGAGTACCCCAGTGACTCTGCCAGTTACATCTTGACAAGAAAGTAGTAGTAAGCTATAGTATGGCACAATCTTACAGAGAAAGGAAGGCGGACTTAAATGTATCTTATTCTTTCTCGTTGCCTTTGGCCTTCAAAAATTAAGGCATTTTGTAACTTGAGGAACTACAAAAAATTTACAACTAGAGATAGTAAAAATTACATTTTGTAATTGTAGAGTAATAAATACAAGTTTAGTTCCCTGGAAGTGTGAATGGCAGTAACCTATTCAACAATGAATATGTTTATGCAACACTGCGTTTAAGAGGAAATTTTTCCTTGAGTTAGTCCTGTCTTCACAATCCATGATTATCGATCATTTTAGCACAATTTGTTGCTCCCCTCCCAGCAGAGATTGATGTGACAGTTGGTCTAGGAAAAGAGAAATGTTGGCTGCCTATGGAGGTGTCTGGAAAGTTTGCTACCACTTAACACCTCTGGGGAAACTTTGTTGATAAATGAAGGGCTGCCAGATAGGATATGCCAAGAGAAATACTAAGAAAGATTAAGTCAGCTAGGGCAAATTCAGCAGTGAACAGACTAATAAGGTAAACTAGCTTGAAAAGGCAAGTGAGGCTAAAGTCAGGGATTTGATACTCTGCAGGTCAGGAGAACAGTTACATTAAAGCAGGGCCAAATAAGATGAAGTTGGAAAGTAAAAGAGAGAAATAGGCAAATTTTTCATCTTGCTTTAGTGAAAGAAAACAGATATACACAACCATATTACTTATGACTTACAGTTCCATTTATTATTAAGCAACACAGATTGATTTCACACGCCAGTTTATAACCCCAGCCGGACAACAGACCTTTTATTAGCTATGACACTTGTAAACAGGGTGTCATAAACAAAACCTTTAAAGTTCTGTGGTTTGTAATGATAAGTAATGACTAATTTGGGAAGCCACCCATAGTGCACCTCTATACACACAGTTTAGCTGCCCCATAGTTGCACTGCCAATGCTTCACATGAGCCACCCTGAGTCTGGCAGCTGGGTCAGCACAGCCCTGCTCCCACACAGGTTAATTAAGAAAGCACAGTCCCCATGGGAGACAGGGCCACCCCGCTGTCTGATTCTGGCTATATCACCTAGCGCCAAGAGAGCCCTCAGCCCCATCGGCAGTAAATCCTAGCCTTGGCTTGGCAGAGCACTAACCCAAATATAATGTTTTCAAATGAAAGCCAACTCATTTATAAGCAAGTCAGAGCACAGGACAATTTATAATTTTGTGCGTCATTATGTCCCAAACACATCTGAACAACTCCTCCCAGACCTATTGGGGAACTTGGATGTGTTACTCCATCCAAACTGACCGAGTGAAGGAAGGAGAGCTAGAAAGCACGTGTTTCTCCTTTGGCCCCTGCTACCTTCATATCCTGCAGTGCCACAGAGGACAGGAAGGAGAGACATTCTCCAGACCCCTTGGTCTGCTCCTGGCGCCTATCCAGCCCTTACCTTTGTTGATTTCTTCTGGTCTTAGAAAGCCAGCTGCCTGCCTCAGCAGCAGAAATGAGGAACCTCGGGGGAGCTGTGCAGGACATGCAACCCTTTTTATTTATGACCCACATCACTGAACTGCAGTCTGGGAAGTTGCCAGGGTTGCATTTCCCAAATACCACAGTTCCTGGGTATAAAAGCACTCAAAGATATTCATTGTGTTGCAAGAGTGACTCTCCATAGATAGGGCTGCAGCCTCTGATGAGGAACTCCTTAGACAAACCTCACAAATCAATTTCGGGACCTAGCAGACATTCACATGCCTAAGGAACTAGCTAGGGAGCAGCTCAAAAGAAAATTACATCTATTTGTATCTAGTCCAACAAGTTGGTCAAATGGCTCCTTCTGGGCAGTCTGAGGCACACATTCCCAATACGCTGTCTTGAAAAATATCTTGCAATGTTGCGTTATTTTTGGATTTGTTGAGGTCTTGATTCATATTTTTAATTACAGTACCACGGAAAAAGACATCAGAGGCTTTAATTTTCTCCTCTGCTGCGAGGGAAAGAATTGTTTGTGTTTTGTAAATCCAGTCAAGATTTTTATACGGTGAGAATTAACAAACCCTGATGAAACTGAGTTCTGTGATACAACCTGATCCATGGTGCAACAACACCTGCCAAAGGATTTAGTTTATGTCTAGTTTATCTATCACCCCACTTATCTTCATAACAAAGCTTGTGGGGTCACAACATGCTGAAAATAAGATGAAAGCAAAGCACAGCAGCTAGCTTCAGTATAGCTCAGGTTACCCTTGTCACCAAACTCTGTAGTCACCTTTCCAGGTTTTTTGTCTCCTTCCACCACTCACTTTCCAGGTTTGTCACATACTCTTTCTCCCTCATGACCCACTGCAAGGCCTCCTCACCTCGGCTCCCCTCCTGGAGCTATGTAGCTCATTATTTCCACCTCAGCACTGAGTCTGAGCATCTCTGTATTGAATCATCTTTGAGGTCTTCAGGGCATTCTTCCCAATTCATCAAGGCCATTTCAAATTCTAATCATATCCTCTGATGTTTCTGCTCTCACTGCCAGCCTGATGTCATCTACAAAGCTGAAAAGCACACACTGTACTCCAACATTTAGATCACAAATTAAACTCCTAGGCAGTACCAAACCTTCTCATTTCCTCACACCACTCCTTTTCTCCCTTATCCTCTCCCTTTTACCCTCACATTCTTCATGGGGAAGCTTGTGCTCAGCAGCTGCTGCTAACCAACACAATGGGCCAAGTACAAACCCTTCCTGTCTTCCACAGGAGGTGACAGCAGCCTGCAAAGCCACCGGCAGGCGCAAGCAGCTGCCCCACCACCACCACTGCAGATGCATCCCTCCCAGCCAGCACAGCTACACACGCACCATCCCACCCTGCCTCCTCCTCAGTCTTCCTGCCACCCCTCAAGCTACCGGCATGAAGTCTCTTCCCAAAGTAAAGCTGCCTGCGCCCACTGGCGTGGGGCTGTGACCAGCCTCGGGCAGGATTAGCTTAAAGCTCCCCTCGCATGGCTCCATGCTGCTTTGTAAACTTCTGGCGTGCCTCTGAGCAGCTGCCCTTTCCTACTAGATGAGAGTCTCCCAAAAGGCAGCCAAATGGGTATTTGCCTATGAAAAACAGGGGAAACAAAGCATGGCTGAAATATAGCTTCTACTTCCAAAGTAAGTAATAAATACAAAAGGCAGGAAAGCCTTCCTAATTTTTAACTAAACAAGGGAAAGGGAGAAGAGGTCAAAACATGGGAGCAAAGTAGCAATAAAGGAAAATAAAGTGGGATGTAGTGGAGAACCGTGAGATTGGCAGGGGTCACAGCCATGAGGTGGGGACCACACTGAAACCAGGAGATGTAACATTCAGCTTTTTCCCCTCCACCGTGGGTCTATCTGAGACCAACATCCAGCTGCTGGTGGGGATTGAGAAGAGCAGCAGTAGCAGACATTGTGGTCGGTAGCTGAGAAGATGGGGGCTACTTTTTTCTCCTGGGGGAAGGGGCAGGTTGAGGAAGCCCTACCAGCCCTACCTCAAACCACAAGCACAAAGAGATGTACAGATGGACATACACTGACTGCCAGGTTCAGGTCAATTAAATATCCTTTGCAACAAGGAACCACATGCGCACACAGCAAAGCCATGCAAGCAGAATGTCTCCTTGTGATCAGTTCAACCTGGGAGCAAGGAAATTGTTTGGGAGGCTGGATGAGCCAGGACACTAAGAGGGAAAAGCCAGCAGACAAGGAGAAACGGAAAGGCAGAGAAAATAAAGCTCACTGTGTTGTAGAACCAACAGTGACACAGCTTCTGAGGATTTCTCCCAATGTATAAGGGCCTGAGACTAAGAATGGTCCCAAAAGGCACAAAAGGCTTTGCCTAGGCCAGCCCCAACCTGCACTAGGTTGGGTCTGCCCAGCCCTCTGCTCTGCTCTCCCTGATCCAGCTCCGGACTCACCTGGTTCCCCCTGCCTGGCAGATCTGCTCAGGAGCCATGCGGCACATCTCCACCACACACATCATGGGCAGCACAGCATTCACCTCCCTAGGAGACAGCCTCGCTGGGGGTGACTTTTGTACCCACCACGTGTGGACCCTTTATCTGTGGAGCTCTACTCCATCACTTAGAGCAGTCCTGAGAAAAAGACCCAGGTTGCTCTGTGTTCGTGGAAGGTAAGAGTCAAAACATATGCCTAAATGGCATCAGAAATAAGGTCAAAATCTTTCCCATGTCTGTGTTTTGAATCACTTGTAAAATCTACTCCATTTCTTTTTTCCTTTAGTTCGTTGAAATATATGTGAAATTGAGTTAAGGAACTCATACAAGCCATAGAAGAACAGAACCTGAAACATTAGAGGAATTATTTTTTTTTTCCAGGAATTGACACAGTTTCTCTTTCAGAAGGTTTTAACTTCACGTCTTAGCAGGAAAAATCCTTGTATCAAGAAATTCTTTCCAACCTTCAGATATTAATACAGGCTTCCTTTTTCTAAAATATGCTCACAATGCATAACCAGGGGATAACCAGCTCTCCCCCTCAAATCAAAATACTGTACTTCCAACTATTTACCTTTGCACTGTAATTATTTTTGGTCCTGCTTATATTATTACACATTTTAGACATAGTCTTTTTACTCTATCACCTTATTCTATATTATTACCTACCTGTTTGTGATCCAGCATCTTCCTTACCAGCGTAAGTTATTGATATAAAGTAACATGTCATTACAATGTTTGAGGGATCAAAACACTTTCTCATCAGAGAGCCTGAAAATCAATATATCACACTGTGCTTAATTCCTTAGTGGATGGAGCCTGCTTGCCAGAGGTTCTGAGAACTTGCTGATGCTACACTGGATGCAGTCTTACCTGCTCTGAAATACTGTGTGCAGAGACAAAGTAAAAATGAACCCCAAGCTAGGATTTCTAGCCTATAATTCTAAAGGCTCTGGGAGATTACTTATTCATAAGGCAGTGAATTGCCAGTATGGCTTTTGCTTCAATCTATCCGATTTAAGTCAATTCATATAGGTTTTGGCTTAACCACTGGGGCAAGAAGGATTCAAACAAATGATCAAAACAAAACAAGTACAGCCAAACTACAAGCTTAGTTCTAGGTTGGTACCATAATACTACAATAAATATGAAACAATAAATAGCCATTCTTAAAGATCTAATGAAATTTCAGGTCCACCAGGACCTGTGGAATTATCAGCCAAACATTTAACTGGTATAATACCATTAGGTAAAGCAAACCATTTTAACAGAAATAACTTCAGTTGTGTTGTCCAAACTTATCATCATTTTGTTTTAATTTATTCCAACAAGAACTTCAGTAGAAGCAACATGCTATGTATTTTTTGTTGTTACTACAGTATATTACTGGGTCTTAGTTATGAATACTGCTTCTGAGCATCAGTGGTAACAGCCCAAAATATACCCTGTTAGGTCTAAAAGTGATCAGAGGTCTGTACATCACTGGGCAAGAGAGGATGGAAAGATACTGAAGATTAGAAGAAGCTCATGCTTAAAAATCAAACCATAAGAAAGGAAATTCTTAAAGTTCTGTAAGGTAAGAGTTATTTGGAAAAAAGTCAAAGAGAGAGATAACACTAAGAAAGTGATGGTATTTTCTGATTCATAACCAAGCAATTCCTCCATCAGCAAGATTCTGAAAAGCTTTCCTAAGTAGTAGCAAAAGGAAGGGGAAAGCTTGGAGAGATAATATAAGCTTACACATTTCATAAAAGACAATCTCAGTGGTGAGATAACAAAAGCAATAGCTACATTATTGCTATTTATTCTTTAATCTTTGGCATTAAGGCAAGCCTAATATTTCTAGAAAGAATTTTTAAAAAAATATTTTTGCTAGGTTTCATTTGCATGATTACTGAATCAAAGTAAATAACATGAACAAAAGCAAAAGAATTAACTAGATCTAATATGCATTAAATTAAAACTAGCTCCTATTAGCGTTTCTTCTAATCAAGAAATTCTTTAGCCTTAGAAAGCAGTATAAAATCAGCCAAGGAGCAATACAAAATAGCAAATATGTTTTCGTATGTGAAGCAAGAATTCTCTGCTGATAAGTTGTTTGTCAGGATTTGTTTTATTATAGCAATTGGTATTTTATTTGGAAGTGCTATGTTCTATGATAAATATGGAACTGAAGCGTTGAAAAGTTTTACTAAACTAGACATACTCCATTTTTTACTTCCATCTCAGCAACAAAAATGGGCATGAACCCTCTGACTCTGTGCACACTGGCAGCCTTCAATTATCAAGTAAAGAACCAAGATAGTTACATAAAAAAAAATATGCAGGAACATAAGTAAGAGGTTAAGATACTCACTACCCACACCTTTTTACACTAGCTACACTTAAAATATCAGAGCAAAGTTTTAGATCTCATGGTAAATTCAAAGAGACAGAAATAGCATTCTCATGGGAAGATGGGTCAGATTTTCTTAACTAGGCTCTGAAACATAGAAATATTACAAGATCCAGTCATCGCTGTCATTAGCAAATGACGACTCAATAATACTTTTTGCAACACATCGGCAGTGCATATTTAAGTATCATTCTTACGTGATGGAACTTGCAAAGTAACACAGCTCTACAAGCTAATATGGCTTGGACAATCTCCAAACCTAAGACAACATGGAACTGCACACTCAGTACTGATGGAGGATGCTACAACCAAATGTTTATTTTCCTGCCAGGCTAGCCCTGCCTAGGGGCATGAAACTTGTCCTGGCTGAATGGCACAACTCTGGGGAACCAGGCATTAAATTTCATCTTGTACGGGCATTTTGTCACTGTCAGAATTGCACCTTTCAACTGTGCAATTAAGTTATATGTTTTCATGAACATCTGCATATGTGTCATGATAAAATGAAACAATCACAAATTTAGATACAGCAAAATTCACTCCAGCACATCAATTTTGGCAACCTAAACCTCTTCTAGTTTTTCATATAGCATAACTGCAAGATCTTTGTATGTTAATTACTTTCTGTAATCTCATTTAGCCTGCAGCATTCAAAAACAAAAAAATCAAATTCCACTGGCAGAAATTACCCATTCTAACCCCACATTTCTCTGGTAAAACTTATGGAAACTGTAAGACTACTCTTAATTTAGTCACCACTATAAAAATATCAAAGTCACATGACTTTGATCACTTCTTTTAAACACATAGTTTTCTATATAACAGATCCTTACATTCCCTTCTTTTCCCACCTTACCTGTCCACATATACATAGTTGCACTATTATTTTCTCATTAATTTAATTAGTATGCCTAGTACTGTAAAAATTACATTTAACCCAGTTCACATTCAGAAGAATCAACCTCCCTCGCAGAGAACAAAAATTCATTTTGTTACAACATGAAGAACATTTACCTGTTCCTCCTGGCAAAGAGAATCGGTTAAATGATTTGTCCATGAAGCCCACAATTTCTCATTCAGCTAAACAAGAGGGAACAATCCTTAAAGCCCAGGCCCTAGCAAAGCTGGAAGCTGGGCATCAATTCTACTCATTCATTGACACAAACTCAGAACCATAGTTGTTTGAGGAATAAGTTCTAGGGAAAAAAAAATTCAAACCAAAGACCTCAAAAGTATTCCAAAGAACTAAGTTTTAAACAATATTACTCAGAAATACCAATTATTGACTAGAAAAGTCAAAATAATGTAATAAAAATATTCCATGACGAAAACATAGCAATAGTTATAAAGAAACCAGGAAAAATATAAATCAGTCTGAACACAGAAATTCTTTTAAGATGGTAATAAACAGCAGTGGGTGGCAAACCAGCTGGGATTAAACCTGGCCCACAGATCAGTGAAATGAAGGTGCAAAGAAACAGAATCTTTTTTTGTTACCTGCAGGTGGAAACCTGAGTAAGAACACAAGTTCACTGCCAGGGCAAAGCCCATCTCTTATTCTCTAATCACTAATAAAGAGCTGAATTATTATGAATTGAATTATGGCAACTATGGTAAGTAGATGTAGGTGAATTATCATCCTCCCCTTAACAGAAAATTTGCAATATTTTAATTGTTCTTAGAATATACTGTCATCTCTTGCTCAGCTGCTTCTACTCTGCACCTACTGGACTGATAAAGCACATAAGAAACAATTGACAGAGTTCAGCAATGCTGAGGACCACTCAATGTCATTATTTTAAAGACTGAATTAATGCTAAAGGAAGATGCTCTAATGAAATTTACAGAATGAACTCATTTTACAGGACCTCCTGTCAGCTGATCTCAGTGAGGGATGGGGTAGGATTTCACTCCTAAAGAAAGGCTGTGTCATTATGCCACCAGCAGGGATTCACAGGAAAAGCAAGGAAGAAAATAAGGAAGCACGGAGGTATTGTTCAGTGCTTCAGACACCTCAGAGTGAGGAGACTGTGCTATTATTTATTCTTTCTTTTTGATAACTACTTAATGGGTTTCCTACAGAGTTTAGGCATTTTCCAGATGAGGTGTTTGCTGAGCAAGGATTTCAGACCGGCAGCTGGATGTCTAAATTTCAACGTGTCTAAAAATCACCCACTTCAAGCCCTATAGTGACCTGCCAAGACATCTGACTTAAACGGAAGCAGAGGAACTGCACTGCAGGAATTTCCAGGTCTTCGCTTCAAGCGTCTATGCCACAAAGCCTACTTAACCCCCACTTGCGACCACAGCGACTTCTGTGGAAGGTTTACCCTCCACAACTATCTCTTCTGGCTGTCCCAACATACGTGACAGTGTGGCTACTGCTGTTGTTTTCTGCTGCCAGTGGTTCAGCAGAGGGTCTAGGTTTTCTGTGTGGAGTTCCCAGCAGGTTTTGTCTTGAAGCTGATCTTGGTAACTGGCTTCCTCCACCAGACAGTAAGTGCTGGTCAGCCCAAGCTGACCTGAATAAGCAACTGCTTTCACCTGCTGGGCTTGCGCCATTGCTGTATAGCAGAGACAGGACACCTGCATCTTATAGAGACCTCACAGCAGCCTTCCAGTATCTAAAAGGGGCCTACAAGAAAGCTGGAGAGGGACTTTTTACAAGTCCATGCAGTGATAGGACGAGGGGTAATGGCTTCAAACTGGAAGAGGGGAAATTTAGATTAGATCTCAGGAAGAAATTTTTCACTCTGAGGGTGGTGAGGCACTGGAACAGGTTGCCCAGGGAAGTGGTGGATGCCTCATCCCTGGAAGTGTTCAAAGCCAGGCTGGATGAGGCTTTGAGCAACCAGGTCTAGTGGGAGATGTCCTTGTCCATGGCAGGGGCACTGGAACTAGATGATCTTTAAAGTCCCTTCCAACCTAAACCATTCTATGATTCTGTAATCTTCTTATCCTTCTCCAGAAATGTTTATCATAATGAATGGGAGGTGACGAAGGGGAGTCCCATGCTCTGCTTTGTTCCAGTTATCCAAATGGCACTCAACCTGCCTGTGCAAGGGGCAAGGGGTTAGTCTAGTTTATAACTGGCAAACAATTCAGGGCAGGGAAAAGCCTTGGAAGAAAAATGGAACGGATTGTGAACATGGCCTCACACTGAGAAAGTTGACTGAGAAGGCCAAGGTTCAGGATGCCGAACCTAGACTGCACACTTAAACTGTCCAGAAAGATAAACTAGAATATTATGATCATTCTTGTAAGTCACTCACTAAGAAGACTTCCTACACGCCAGGACATCATGGCTTTTCTCAGCTTCTTGGTTAGCAGAGAAATGAGAAGAGTCAAAATTTATCTTGTCCATCACCTGTAAGATTTTAATAGATCATATGCCCTAAGGAGGAGTCCCACATGTCTTAGGACTCACCCCAATTCTCCTGCTTCCAGCACCCATCCATTTAATAGTGTTGAGAAAGAAATCCACCTGCTTTGACATGATGACATTCTTGTCTATTCACCATCATATTGTATTGTCCACAACGCAGCTGCAAGAAAGAACTGGTTGGAACCAGTCAGCTTCATAGAGAAGATCAACATGATAAATAGATAAGAGCGTACACATCTCATCACTACATCAAAACCTGTCATTCCCTTTAATATAAGATTTAAGTCTCTGTGCTGACATCATTCCATCACTCCCCAGGCTACGTGCCAATACTGCTACCATCTCATGAAAAGAAATACGCATAGTAGTAAGCCATGATGATGCTTCTAGAAAAAAATTACTTTGAAAACTCTACGCATTTGTTTAATTTTAGGTCCTTAAAACGCCTTCTCTTTTACGTTTGGTATGTTTTGATGGAGAGCGCCATCTGTGTGCTTTCATGCAAATGACAGCAAAAAGAAGAGGCACATACTTACCTACAGATAAGGTAACAAGAAAACAGAGAACAGGATTGGATCCATCAGATGTCTACACACACCAAAAAAAAAAAAAACCAAACCAAAAACACACCAAAAAACCACACACAACAAAACACAAACACACACAAAAACCCAGAACTGTGAAATTCAAGAACCTTGCCTATGATTTATGAGAAGTGAAACAAAAAAACAAAAAAAGCAAACATATAAAATGATCTTTCAAACTTTACAATGAAAGGACTTTTAAAGAACACAAACCACTGGGTTTTTTAAGCTATTTTTTCTCCAGATTGCAGCCAAGTAATCAGAAGCCCATGTACACTTAATGCGGTTATACTTTAATGGCAGAATTCTCACCAAGTTCACCAGTGAATGAATTATGTTTCTGTGCTACACAAAATGCCTATCCACCAAAGCAAAGGCTGCTCACCGTCCTCATCTTACTGCAAAGCAGAAACAAACTGAATCAAGTCCTTGATGACAGTCCTTTATATCTTCCAGAATCTTAAACTTTGGCATAACTCCTTCGTTCTATGACAAGGCTTATTTGGTGATTGTGCTTTTTTCACTTTGCTTTCCTTTTTCAGCTGTGCATAGTTGGTGCAAAGGAGCTTTTACAAAAGTTTTCTGTGAAAAAATCATGATTGTCACAAAAATGTGAACATTGCCAACAGAATAGTCAATGATCATCATTTAAAAGGCCTAACTGATTTTTAAAAAACAGCGTGCATTTATTTCTGGAAAAACTAATGTGTTACTTAGCTTGCAGAATTACAGAAATGTAGGGATAGTATTTTACATTTTGTTTGATTTTGATGTAAATTCCTAAATTAAAGATAATGCTGCCTGTTATAGTAGTGATTACACACTGAACTCCCTAGTCTTGAGCGCTTTAATTTTTGAATAAAATAAGACTACATTTTTCTGCTATGGAAGTATTAGTTTTGCTATTTCTAAAGGTCAGAGGCTTTGTGTTACGGTGTAGAAAAAAAAAAGTTAGCACTTTTAAAAAATGAGACACATCACTTTACACCTTTAAGGTCTTAAAAGTATTTAACAGAAAAAGCTATGAAGCAAGCTAGGAAGGTGAAGCAGGAAACATTTCCAAGAAATTGTAATTTTCTTATTCAAAATTCTAGACCTTGGAAATTCAAACCAATCTCAGTGTTTATCCTTGGGAGCCAGTGAAAAAAGCCAAAATAAAAAGGGCAAGGAAATTAATCATGATGGGCTGTTTTCCTGTAGGTTTTCCTTACCAAAAGGCAGCTAGAGTACTTCTGGTTTTCTCCAAAGCATTTCAAAAGCATTTAAGAACAGCTGGACAGAAAGCAGCTTTCTGAGAAATTAGTTTTTTCCAGTTCAGGATGGTAAAAGGAACACATATTTTGCAAAGAGCAGGCAAGAACACCCCAGGGTTGACATCTCAGAGCCTGGCAGCTGCAGAAGCAGCAAAATTACTAGCAAGTTGGTGTTCGTTCTGTGTGTCTCTGGTAATATGTATTTTAAAAGTTAGATTTGACAGTTCTGTACATCCTAGTCTGGCTATATTTTACATTTATAAGACAGACTTTTTATAGGTTTGTGAACATATCAGGCAATGCTAGTATTGGCCATTATTATATAAAGAGTCTATTTTAATCTAAAGATAAACAGAGATGATTACGTTGACTTGCTTTAGTGGCTTCAAAATGCAAGGGAAAGGAAAATAATTTAAGTGTGTTTAGTAGAAATAGTTACTTTGCTGGCTAGCTTCCTTCTTTTCTAGTATTTTCTTTTTATTTGTGCTTGCAGATCATATAGAAAACAGAAAGGTATCTGGAGAAGGAAAAATTGCCACTGAAAAGTTTGTGTATTATTTTTAAAAAGATCCCTATAAACAAGAAGGAAAACATTTTATACATGTTGTTATAAATGCTCTAGAGAATGACTTTCCATATAACAACATGGTGTAAATGCCTGAGGAATATATTTAAAGATGCTGTCATTTGAATACTTGGCTGCATGATAATGAATATACAAATAAGGATATGGTACAATAGAGCAGGTGTAGCACACAAGTATTTTAATCCAGAGGAATAGTAACACAGGAAATAATTTAAGTAAATACGTAAAACACAAACATTGCTAAAGAAAATAATGCAATGCACGTTACTGCATTTCCTTCTTGCTATAATGATTACTAAACCACTAGAGCATGGAAAGATTTTATATCTTCCTGTGAAGTCTCAGAAGTTGGCTACTGGATGCTGTATTTGCTAGACAGACAGTTGTGTGTTGTCTTCAAGCATTGTACCATGAAATTAACTGGAATTTTTTTTTTTTTGTCACTTTCCAAGGCATACGAAATCAGTTGCATTTCCCTCACCACAAGATTGTAGTATTTGCCCCTCCTAAGCCTATATTAGAATGGTTATAGAGCTCCTGGGTGATACCTGGTAATGTGCCTGAACCAATGGAAAGAGGGAGAACAATAAAGTACAGACAGTGTATTAGAAATTAGAATTAGATTTTTGCAGTCCCAGAGAACAGACAGTAGGATCCCAAGGCAAGTAAATCCTTGGAGAACAGGCAGTGGGAAGATTAGCAGTCCCTTAAATGACATTAAGTGCACAAGTACGAACTATTTCAAACTAGAGAATGGACAAAAGGTGAAGAGAATAAAACTGACAAGCTACAAATTTCCCCAGTGGTCTGAAATCATGAACGGGATCCACACAGGAGGTGACAAGTAGGTCAGATTACATAAGATAACGTAACACGCACACATAAAAAGTGACTGCAAGTATGGTCAAGCCAAGTAGAATAGTGTGAAAGCATTCTACAATATTACTGATTGGAAGACAAAAACTATAGGAAAAGCCAGCTCTCTGTTCACTGGGATGGGGGAAGTCTCAACAGAATAAATCAAGATCTGTGTCTGCTAGAAAGAAATGCAGAAACTAAATAATTAACATAATTAGTATCAGCAATAAAAGGGTAAGAACTCTGATTAGAGCAGACAGAGGAGAGGTTACAGAGTACTTAGGTTAGATTTTTTTAACATCACCTGTAGGCTTGAGCAAGCTGAGGTAATGCTGGTAGATGTCACGGAGAGCTCAGACTGTAAAAGATAGACCGAAGGAAATACGAAAGGAAAAGGAAGAACCTGGGAACCATTTTTAGCAGGCCTGACTTCAATACAAGAACAGTACTGAAACAAGACTTAGCAGTCACCTAGAAGTTAAAAAGGAAAAAACCAGACAGTATAGATTTCCAAAGCCAAGTTATGCCATATCAATTTTTTTCTTACAACAGAGTGAGAGGCATTGTTAAAAACAGAGAAGTCGAAGATGGCATACAGTCTATGCTTTAAAAGGTTTTAGATACTATCTCACATGATTACCCTCATGAATGAGCTGAGATGAAAATACTATAAAATGAATACAAAACCTGTCAGAAAATCACAATACTTATTTGCAATTTAACACTAATCTGGGAAATTATATTATCATAGAATGGTTTAGGTTGGAAGGGACCTTAAAAATCATCTCATTCCAAAACCCCTGCCATGTGGAGGGACACCTACCACAAGACCTGGCTGCTCAAAGCTTCATCCAGCCTGGCCTTGAACACTTCCAGGGATGGGGCATGCACCTCTTTCCTGGGCAACCTGTTCCAGTGCCTCACCACCCTCAGAGTGAAAAATTTCTTCCTGAGATCTTATCTAAATTTCCCCTCTTCCAGTTTGAAGCCATTACCCCTCATTCTATCACTACATGCCCTTGTAAAAAGTCCCTCTCCAGCTTTCTTGTAGGCCTCCTTCTGGGGGATACTGGAAGGCTGCTATAAGGTCTCCCCAGAGCATTCTCCAGGGTGAAGAACGCCAACTCTCTCAGCCTGTAGGGGAGATGCTCCAGCCCCCGATCATCTCCGTGACCCTCCTCTGAACTTACTCCAACAGGTTCATGTCCTTCTTACGTTGGGTGCTCCAGAGCTGGACACAGTATTCTAGGTGGGGTCTCAGAAGAGTAGAGATGCAGAAACACCTCCCTTGACCTGCTGGCCACACTTCTTTTGATGCAGCCCAGGATGCAGTTGGCCTTCTGGGCTGTAAGTGCACATTGCTGGCTCGTGTTGAGCTTCTCATCCACCAACACCCTCCCCCAAGGCCATGTCTTCAGGGCTGCTCTCAATCCATTCTCTACCCAGCCTGTATTATGTCTTACCCCAGCCCATAACGATTCAATAGATTCATTAATGATTTCAATGACGGGATACAGAATATTTTCTTTAAAACCATAGATGACAAGGTGGGAAGGCTGCAAGCACTGCAGAGGGCAGGGTTAGAACTCTGAATACTCCAGTTAAATTGGAACACAGGAGTCCTACTTAGTGAAAATTATGTATTTCAAATTAAAAATACTTGCATGGTTACCTCATATTGACTCACTAGGCTAATTCCAGAGATAGTTTTGAAAAATTTTTATATAAGAGAACATAGTTAATTTTCCAAACTCAAGAATTCAAAATTATAAAATGCCATATGAAAGCCTTCTATCCAATTGATGTATTATGACAGGCTTTTTAATTACTTGCATACTATTTTTGCATGAAGAACCACTGGTTTCTTCAGTGAACTTGATGGATGAATGAGAAAACTATTCCAAGATCTTTTTTTGTACCTCTATCACCCATATGTGGTCTTACAAGCTATCGTGCCACATAGTTCAAACTCTGCTAAGCCAATGAAATAATTAATTTCTTTATTTGCTTTTCTATGACACTCATTACTGCATTACCTATAGGCTAGATTAATTTAGACACTGGGAATATTAATCATTTCACCAACTTCAGACATTTTCGAGCTAGTTAATCTAGGCTTTCCTTCTTGCCTACAAGGAAGAACAGACCTTTCTAGAATGTGATTTGAGCTGCTCTAGGAGTCCATATTAGGGTGCTGCATAAAGGTCTACTGACAATCAATAATGTCAAATGCAACAAGGTCATGAGCATCTGTAACAAAGACCATTAAGTCCAGGGAAAATAATCCAGTTTGATTGCAAAGTAGCATCTGTAACCTCAAATTATTACAGAATTATTACATCCTTGCCCGTTGTGTGGGCAATGAACCTCTGGGATAAGGATCCTAGGACTAGTAATGACTGTGCGAATACTAACTTAATAGATCACTCCAACAGCTTCACTCCTAGAGTCTGGACAATATCTTCTCTGAGTCTGCTTTGCAGAGGTTCTCAAGATACTATGATAATGGATATACCATGGCTATAAGGTGAGGAGTTCCCATTCTGCTTCACAGGCTCATTAAATCATTCAGGACAAAAGGGACCTCAGAAGGTTTCTAGTCCAAACTCCTGCTTAAAGCAGGGTCAATAATAAATTCAGCAAGGTTGCTCAGAGTTTTGTCCAGCAAGGTCGTGACAACCTCAAAGGACAGAGACTTCACAACCTCTCTGGGCAATCCATGCTTTATTATCATCCTGGTGAAATAATATTTTGATTGCATACATTAGGAATGTGTCCTGTGTCAATTTATGACTATTACCTCTCATGGCTAGCTTCATCTTCTCAGTACCCTGTGGGTAGTGGAAGGCTGCTGTTAGGTCTCTCTCATGTCTTTCCCAAAGCCACCCCTTCCCCCAGTTCATCAAGTCCAGTTCCCTCTACCTCTCCACACAGGTCACTCGCTGAGCACCATTTTGGCCTTCCCTTGCACTCACATAAGTTTATTCACACATTTCTTGTACTAGGGGCCCCCAAACTGGATGCAGCACACTAAACACAGTCTAACAAGTGCTAAGTAGAAAAGGAATACTCACTTACATGGATCTACTGCCTACATTTTTGTCAAACAGGCCCAGAAAGCTGTTACCCTTCATTGCTGCCAGAGCTGGCCAAGTCCTTTTCATCAGAGCTGCTATGGAGCCAGTCAGGCCACCTGCTGTTGTCCAACCCAGGTGCAAAACTTTGCATTTGCACTTTTTCCATTTAATGACATTCCTCTTAACCCATTCCTCTAGCCTTGCTTCAGAATTGCAGCCTTGTACTTGAGCAAATCAGCTCCCACCTCCCCTTCCCAAATCAGTGTCATTATGAGGCCTTGATGAGGGAGTCCCGCCACATGCCACCAGTCCTTCAGGCTGAAGATGCTGCTGGTGAGCGTGACCATATTGTAACCTGTCCTTCAGGCTACCCATTGCTGCAGCTGAGTCTAAAGTCTAAACAATATCCCACTGTTTTCCCTGCTCTGCTAACCTCCCTCCTGCTCTTGACTAGCTGTCTTACCACCTCTGCCCAGTTAGCCTGCTGTCCTTCCCAAAAGGCCCTTGTCTTACCTCTCAGTCTCAGTTTAAGCCCTTGGAGGTGGCAGCACTGAGGTGGTGAAGCCCAGATGGCAAGGAAATGGTGATGGGAAGTTGAACAACTGATAAGAATCAGGCAAGACAGATGAAATTCAGAACCTGCAAGGGAAACAGGGTGACCAAGACAGAAGAAAAAAAGGGCAGTGGGGACAGAAAACGATTAAATGGGGAAGGAACCCAAATCAGATGTGTTAGAAAAAGAGACAGAGATGTGGAGCTGAACAGGAAACACTAGAGGCCCCTGCTCCACAACATGGGAGCCCTGGAATATTCAAGTAGTTCTTGAGGATTTGCCCTTTTTAAAACATGGGCAAACAATGAGTTTTTCAAATAGCTTTGCTTTTTGAAACAGCTGAGTCCTAAGTATTCAGGCACTCCTACTGACCATAAAATGTGTACTGGGATCATTTAAACAGAAACATTAATGCACAGAAAAGGAAAGACGACAAAACACAATTACAGATGCAGAGTGTAACAATGTCTTGAAAGATGATACTTGTGTAAAGTAAGTGACTTGGTGGAAGTGGCAAATATATTTAAAGATAAGCAGAAAAAGAATAAAACCAGAATTTGTGTGCTGTTTTGCTTTTTTTACTGTTAGAAAAAGCCTGAAAGCAAGGATTTTTTTCCCCCTTTTTTCCTTTTTTTTTTTTTTTTTTAAAGCGAATGGATGATCATACACAGCTGGGCTTCAGAGATGAAAGAAGTGCAGGAAATGAAACCTGACTGCCTGTGAGAGATAACTAGATTTTTATTTGATCTACCTAAAACCCTCAAGATCCACCAATTCTTAAAAAAGAAATAAAAACGCCACAAAAAACAATCCACCGCCCTAGACACACACAAGCAAGAGGAACATCTTGCAGATGAAATATTATCATGAGGTATAGTATTTACTCTGCCTGTTTAAGGCTCTAGATTACCAATTACTTTGCATACTTCCCTAACTGAAGCTTGTAGTTCCTTCATCTCTGCTTCTATGCTACTTCAATTTCTAAAATACTAATTGGTCTTTGGGAAAAGAGCTATTTGCTTTCAGAGCGATACTACAAGGGACAATCCTTACTATTAGATTATTGATTTATTTGTTCCCGTTTCTTTCAGTTGTGCCTGGTTCCAAGAGGCTACTATAAATTAACAAGTCTTTATCTTGCAGTTCTCGCTACTTTCTAAAGATTTCCTCACACATGGATTCATAACAGCGTATAAAAAGGAGAAATAATAATGGGAGTAATTTCATGTGAACAAAAGATGAAGAAAACAGCCCCTAAAACCTTATCAGAGGATGTTATTATGGTCAACGATTATTTATTTGGAGATGTTATTTAACCATGTTCTGGGAACCTTACGGACTAAATACTACAAGGCAAACACAGCAACAAGCAAGTGACACAGGAGGTGAGTTTGGAACTGACAAGAAGTGGAAGAGAGGGCTCAGCTAAACTAACGGTAAACCAGAGTAAAGAACAAATACAAACAGAGTACTTCCAGAAACAGAGCAAAACCAAAACCTGAAGCCAGTTACTGTACAAGCAGGACCACCAGAAGGTGTCTGGCTCAGAAGATGTCACAGCTATACATGTGGAACCCTGCTGAAGGGCAGAGCTGAAAATAAATTTGGACAGACCTGAACAGACCAACATAAGACACAAGACTATCAGAATGTCCATCTCGGAGCTAGAGGGCCTTAGAATCCCAGGACAATTGCTGAGCCATCAGGGAGACACACTGGAAGAAGTCAGTAAGATTTTTGAAACCTCTTGGCATCCCCACAGGAATTAATCAAAATTACATTGTTTCTAACAGTTTGGATTACTATGAATACTTAACCTTCAACAAAAAGAAGAAAATGTCTGGAAGTCCTTTAAATAGCTCTTCAACATTTGCCTGCAGAGTAGTGAAATCAGAATTTTGGAAGTCTGCATTTGAAGATGCTTAAACAATAGTAATTAAGCCTTATTCTTGAAAAGGGAGCTACAGAGCATTTTTAACAAGATCTACACACCCGGAGGCAAAAACAGCAGAAAAAGATGTCTTCATTATATCAGTATTTACAAATCATAATTCTTCAGCTGCCAGAGAACTCTATTCAGGGAACAGTAGGTCTCCAAGTACAGAAACCAAGTCAGCAGGAAAACACAAACACAGATGCATTCAAGCACTAACTAGATGCATAGTATCTTGCCAATAGCCGACTATAACACCTAATTTTTAATTATTTTTTTTAAAGTAATTCTCAGTTCTGCATGATTCATGCCTTGGATCCTCAAAAGTTAGATCCTCAGGATTTCCTGTACAGTCCTGAGGAAGAAAGGATGAGATTTTCACATTGCAATCAACACTGAGAACTGGGATTTCTTGTCCTCCACTGGAAATCAGCCTCCAGGCTGACACAGGACTAAACCACGGAGCTCTGCCCCCAGAGGACTGCTGTTCCCTGCTGTTCCCAGCTGTTCCTGTTCTCATAACCAAAATCTTTGCCCACTGACACGTGTTTCCAAGTCGGCCTCAACACAGGAAGAGGTACCTGTGGGCTACGATCCAGGCTGTGATGCCACAGGGGAAGGACACAAGGGGCAAGGGAACTGTGGGAGGACTGGTGGGATCCCAAGAGACAGGGTAGGAATTAAGGTTGTTTGCTCAGCTGAGGGAGCCAGGAAGGGGCTGCCAGGGAAGCGGATGTGGGCTCAAAGCACCAGGGCTTTCTTAGAGTCATACCTCCTATAGCCTGAGCTCTACCTATGGGAACCAGGGAAAGAGGCTACCTACAGGGAGCTATCAGTGCAGGTATAATGTATATATTACTGGCTCAGCACGTATTTTATAGTCATTATACTTTCCTTCTTCAGCTGTCTGGATGCAACATACATCTCCACTTCTGTTTCTTCCAATGCAGCTGAGGTTTCTTGGGGCGGCTCTTCCTACGCTACCTTCTCCTATTTCTTCCCTCACTTCCTTTCTTTTCCTTGTTGTGCACACAGGGAATATGCAAGTTTTCCCAGATTTGCTTTACTTGTCATGATTTTCAGATTGAAATGTCTGTAAAGAATGGCTTTCTCTTCAAAACAAGAACTACTACTTTTACGAAGTAATTGTAGAGCTTAGAAAGACGGGGCAAACCAGTTGCAAGGTTGCTGCAGTAGAAACAGCAGTGAATGCGTAAAAAGAATACTAAGTTACATAAGAACTTAAGACAGGCATAATCTTCCTCCTACAATACTTTAATGCTGATAAGATTCTACCAAATTTAGTGAAGCTTTTATGCATATCCTGCATCCCATTCATAAAGTCAAAAATCAAGGCTGTTAAGTTGTGGAGTAAAGTCTTAATTTATCACAGGAAACTGTTACCACTGGGGCTAAGCCGCCTTTTTTTTTTTTTTTTCCCCTTGTTGTGTAACTGCATTCAGACAGAATCTAGCACATTTAAGGATCTTGCTATCACCTTTACTCACCCAAGACTGCAATTTCCAAATATCTGGAGGACAAAAACATGCTAAGATTGCACGAGGTGTGACAAGTCCACTTGATGGTAGGGAAACTGATAATGGGACTGAAGGATTAATACGTTTGCTGGTGCTCTGCAAATGAGATTTAATAAAGAAAAGGACAACAATAGTCCTAAAATATTCCAGAATAAATATCAGAGAGCAGAGATTGTTCTTGAGCTGTCCCACAGTGAAGAAAGCTGCCAAACGACTAGTCGAATAGAAAGATACTGTTTCCCATTAACTAGATGGGTTTTAAACATATCAATATTTGGTACTTCTCTTGTCTTTACCTCTCTGCACCTGCTACAACCCTACCCACAGTCTCACATTCTTCTTGTCATCCTCCTCCTATTTTACACCCTCCTGCACAAAACAGGGCCAGAGACACATTCCTGTCAGCTAGGTACTGCTCTCCAGAGCACTGACAACAGTATTCATGCTGCCTGTGACCAAACAGCAGAATTACTCACACTGCACCGGCCCAATCACGGATCATGCTCCTTCTTGCAGTTACTAGTGTTGGTGGTATGGCAGCAGATTCACCAAGGAGTTCTGGACAAAAGCATGTCTCTAAACCCAAAAGCTTAAGGGAAAACAAAAAAGTCACTGCAGGACTGAAGCAGTAATGTCTGAGCAGGGTTACACAAGTTAATCACAGAAGACTGAGGTGGAGGAAAACATCAAATCCCCACCTCTAATAGGCCTTGAAGAAGCTATTTACAGTTTGTCAGAAAAGTAGTGCTAAAACAGTGGGGGCATTTATATTTACAAGCACATTTCTCACTGCTGCCAAGCTCCAGAGCTACTCTCACTTAAAATGGAATGCAAATAGATAAATGTGATCTTAGACTCCCGCTTGCTTCACATAGCTAAAACTAAGATGTTCTAATAGACTTTTCCTTTGGAAAGCAGACCATAAAGAGGACTATTTTCTTGCCTGCGGAACTCCAAAATTTTGAGCATGGAATGAGCTCCAGCCCTTTCCCTGTGTACAGATATTTGGGTTTGGGATGGCTTTGTTTTGCTAACATGCCTCAGAGAAGCAGGTGGACATGATCCAAGATACTAAACCTCCAACCTTAGGACCTGACAGCTGTCAGAGGTCTCATCTCCAGATTACCTTTCACTCATCTGCACACTGTCCAGTTCCCAACATCAAATACACCTGCACAGACCACAGACTCAATGTTCACCCGGAGAGCATCTGCAGTATGCTCTTAAATATTCTTGGCCACTGCAAAGCTCTCCAGCGTGCCTGGCAAGCTATCAGATATTGGCCCCCACACCCTTTTACATCATTGCCAGAGCACTGCAAGGAAGAAAAAGAGGCGAGAAGCATTCTAGGTACCTTCCAACATAGGCAAGAAGATCCCAAGCCCCAGCCCACCTAAGAACAGGTGTATTTTTAGCATCAGAGGTGCTTTTTCAGAACCACATTAAGTGTTCGGGAGGATAGGAGAAAAAAGACTTCTGGCTTCCACTCTCATGTATAAGGAGAGTGAGGTAACACCAAAAAACGGAGAATGATGGTATCTTGCACTCCTTTGTATCAATTCTTCCTCCAGTCCCCAGTACACCTGCAGTTCAGAGGTATTTCAGGACTGTCCTCAAGTTCAGATGGGAACCACCAAATATATTAGTGAACACTAACATAAAAGGATAGAGCTCACCTCAGGTTTGCTACAAAATGTTCCCGAGCCTGTCAGCTACAAACCAAAACGTCATATACAAACTCCCTCCCAACAGGCAAAAATCCTACCTACACCCTCAAATAAGAGATTCCTCCTACTTGGTCTAAGTTGCAGACTTAGCTGTGTTCTCTTTTTCAGGAGTTTCCAAAGACAGAAATGTAAGGAGGTGCCTAGATGGAGGGAAAGGAAAACACAAGAGAAAAGCAGAACCAGCCAGGAAAGGTACGTACATTTGAGTAACTGAACTCCAGTTCAAGTACCAAATTCTAAGCACTGATGCTCTTTTATAAGGACAGAAGCTCAACAAAGATTCACTTCTAGAAAATGCAACACTAATATTAAACACCTTAAAAAAAAAAAACCCAAAACCCAAACCACTAAAATACAAACTTTAATCATCACTTTGAAGAGAGGATTCTGCTTCTACACAAAATGAAATTAAACATCCAAGAAACTACTAACAGTACCCAACAGTTCCATAGAATGTTAGCAACTTACTGGAGCTCTTAAGTCTAGAGCCACATGACTCTGATAATCATTCTCAACTGATAGAAAACAAACCCCAAACACTTCAGTACAAGTTCACATTGAAGGAATGCCCTTTAAGGCTTCTCAATTTGGCTTTAATGAGTATCTTAGTGAGTTAAGACTAATACAAAACTCTACACAGTAAGAACCAGTGTGTGATTTTCACAGTCTGTATTCACACAGTCTCATACCTGATCCCACAGAGTTTTATCTTTGGACCAGAATCTGACATCACTGCACCGTCACCAAAAAGGCAACTTGTTAAGAGAAGGTTTCCCATTCTTATAAACCTAAACCATATTTTATTAATTATAACAGTGTATCATTTTAACAAGACATCAAAAAAAACCCTTATAAAACCAACAACCCATAAACAGAACGTCAGTTCAAGAGAGATTTTGGCATAGGCACAAGCCCCAATGTTTCTTTATCCAGCAGCTCTTCAAAGGTAAATCAATTAGCTTTTGCACTGTTGAAGCTCGAAGACTCTGACGCTGCTACTAGCCCATGTCACTGACAAACAAGGAGGTAGAAAGGACTAATACTTCTTAAAACTCCGCACTTACTAGCCTAAAAAGGGACCATGTTGGAGTCCTGCAGAAACAGAGGAGGCGGGGCGAGGGTGGGCAGAAATCATTTTTTCCCCCTGCAGACTTCGCAAGATGGTGCACCTGAGTTTCTCAGTGTTCATCCCCAAATAGTAATTATTTATCCAAATCATACCCCCTATGAACTAATACGTAACAGCTAACAACATGGAAAAATCCAAACAGGATATGGCAGAACATGTAATAACAGACTTAAGTGAGTTCACCTTTGAACAAAAGAACAAGTGTCCTATAAACCAACTTGGCTTTTCCCCATAAACTGTTAGTAAGCAAGGTAGACCTGAATGGTGGCATTTCATTGGGGTTGGGGGAAGGGGTGTTTATTTGTTTTAACAAAAAGCAGAAAATATTTCTTGTAGTTTTAGTAGTGATGCTGGCCTAAGAATCAGCTAAGGTCTCCTAATTTAAAGCCTTCCTGAATGAAGAAAGCTTTTGCAAATGGATGCTGGGAATAGAGGCGCAGTTCAATTGAACACCTTTACATAAGCACGTTGCTTACCTCTACGTGAATCAGACTTAACAGGGGTTGCCTAAAGCAGCCCTGATGATTTTATCATTAGCATCATCTCGTTAGGAAAGCTCCAATTGCCCAAGTACATATTAAATACATATTTCTTACAGGTAGAAAAATATGGGTAAGTTTTATGCACTATCTTATATACAGATGTTGCACTTAACTACACCCTGATGATAAATATCTCTTGAGCTGTCTTGACAAAAATACATTACTGGCCAGAACATTTGCATGCTGCAACAAACGAATGGGCAGTGGATTTGATCAACTGCTGTTTGCATCTGGAGGCATGTACCTTTCCAAGTCTGAGTGTATGGTCAGCATCTTCATAGGTACTACAATTTCAACATTGGAACACAGAGATCACAAGTTTGAAACAGAAAATGGTACAAAACAGTAGCCACATTTGTTTACATTGGATACATTCAGAGCACAAAGCTGATCAAGTTGTAGAAGCCGCAGGATATTGAGAGATTGGGAGCTGAGTGGCAGGCAGAATTCCAGAAGCAAATGATCGGGATAAGAGGCTGGCATTTTCAGGGAGGAGACTACTGGGATTAAGAAGGGGAAAAGAAAGAGATGCCACTGCAGCTGCCTGCCGTCCTAGCAGAAGTCCTAAGCTATAGACGTTTGAATTAATGAGATCGTTGCCCGGAAGGAGTATATTCAGTTGCTTCTGAATTTCTTGCAGGACCTGCAGCTGACTTTGCTGATTCAGAACAAGCAAATCCATATTTTCCCTCATTTTCTTCACTGTATGAAGAGAAGAGAATGTTAACACTTGCTATGTAAAAATATTCCACATAGCAATTTAGAAGCCTTTTAATACTTACACTCTTCAAGAAGAAAACTCCCGTGATCCTCCTCCTGTTTCTCTCCACCACACCTTTGCTCTTCTTCATGACACAGAGATGTAAATTCAGAATGGTTTGCATCTAAAAGGAAGATAGTGTAAGTCAAGAGCCCACTTTATCGCCGATTGCTAGATCACCATTTTAAATATGCTTTCACACAAGGAAAAAGCAGCTCAGTAACAACCCACATTTTAAACTTAAAACCTCATTCACATCAAACATTGGCCCAAACTAAGAAAAAACAGAACAAAGACTAGGCAGATACAGCTACCTGAAACATTACAAACTTGGGTTTTAACACAATCAAGATACCTTCCTCTTGCTTCTTCCCTACTTTTTAAAAGTTGTAAATACGTAAACCTCTTCTTTGAAATCATAACAGATACAGATATTCCTAATCCGCACACTGCAAGGCCAACATGGCATATGTTTATACCATAAAAGCAATTTTATTATGGAGCTTCAATTACAATGATGCAGTAACTATAATTACTCCAGAATAAGTTTGCACACTTTCTTTTGAATCGGGAATAGTATTAGGCTAATCTGGTATTAATGACTGGCCAACTGCCATGGTAAAAATGAGTCTTTTTTTCTTCTTACGAATTATAAACTCTCACACCTAAAAAAAACCTATTAAACGTCCTCAAGGAGGCAGGGGAAGCATTAGGAGCATAAGGTCCCATCTTTACGGCTCATTAGCAGAGTTATTATGTCACTTCTCTGTATCTATGGACAGAGAGGTCTCAAACTCTATCTTAGGAATTCAGTTCTGCCATTTCATTATAACTTCATTATTATTCATTATAACTTCATTATTATTTCCATTGTTAAGATGAAAGGCTCCCCTGTTTTTTTTCCGGGGGAAAAACAAAGGCAAATGAAAAAAATAAACAGAAAAACCTCACATACAAAATACTCTCTTCTCATGTTTTAATTGCCCTGCTGTTACATGATCTGTTGGTCAAGACCCTAACACCCAGAAAAATTTTATGGGTGGCTAGGCAAGACCCAAATTTAAAAATTAAAACATTTTTGACCAATTATAAAAGGGACTGCCCATGTAAAGGTACAATAACAGGAAATAAACCCCACAATGTCAGTTTTTATCCCAGTTTCTGGTCATTAAAAGAGCATAGAATATTGCAAAAATCCAGAAAACTCCAGATACTTTAAACAATCACCTTGCCTGACGGCTTGTGCTATGCTAAGACTACTATGGAGGGATGGCCAGCACACACTTCCCACTGCAGACAACAAAAAGCTGCTCATTTAATACCCACATATTACAAAAATTAGCTGCTAGAGATTACCGAGGCCCTGACTCATGGTCTAAATCCCTTCCAATTCCTTAAGCTTAGTATTTTGTTGGCTAAGCACCTCTGAAGATCTGGGGCTCGACATCAGGTAACTCTATGATGCAGTAATTAAGGGGATCTGAGAGCTTTCTGGAGTCTAAGGTCCCAGGCAGCCTTCACAGAATGACAGAATGGTTTAGGTTGGAAGGGACCTTAAACATCATCTAGTTCCAACCCCCCTGCCATGGGCAGTGACACCTCCCACTATACCAGGTTTCATGGCAAAGCCTAAATTTCAACTGTGGCTTTTCAAGGTACTTCTTCAAATGACAGTGATAAACGTATCATATAGGAAGAGGAAAACAAAGCAACCAAACAACCCCCCCAATACTCATATCCACAGCAACCAAGGGGCAACAAACGGAGACCACATTATCTGATACATCCCCTGTAAGCCTGTACAGCTTGAAACAAAAATCAACAGACTTTAATTAAGTTACCTGCTGTGTGTTCACTGGGTCTCTCTCTCAAATGAATCAGTTGATGTTTGATGAAGCTTGAGTACAGACGGAAGCTGTTTCCACACTCGGTACACCTATAAGGCTTCTCATCCATATGGACTCTCTGATGCTGGAAGAGAGCTGCGCTTCCACTGAAGCTCTTCCTGCACGTGGTGCAGGAAAAGGCTTTCTTTTTTGCATGGGTTTTGCGGTGAGAGATAAGATTTGAGGTACGGCTAAAGGTTTTCTCACAGTCCTTGCACCTGTAAGGCCTCTCCCCTGTATGGATTCTCTGGTGCACCACCAGGTTGGCCTTCCTGCTAAAGCTCTTTCCACATACTACACACTCAAACATTTTTTCTCTCATGTGGATTTGCAGGTGGTTCAGGAGCCTGGAGCTCCCAGTAAAACCCCTCCCACATTCTGTACACTTGTAGGGTTTCTCCTCGCTGTGCCGTTTCTGGCCACCAGCGATGAAGGCGAGCTTCTTGGAGCCTCTCTTTTGGCGAGGGGGTTTATTACAGGCTGCCCCCTGCTGCCTTTGCAGACTGGCTGCCCCCCAGTCTGGGCTGTGGGCTTCGGGCAGCTGAAGCAGTACATCTTGCTTAAGGTCTACTGGGCTGCCCCTCTTTTCCTGGCTGTCACTCAAAATGCAGTCCCCTGGTGGAGAAAGAACAATGTGACAGTCCTCCTTTGCTAAGAAGGTGCTCCTTGTAAAATAACTGCATTTCTCAGGCCTAACATCAACTTGCACCAGATTGCCCTTTCCCAAAGAGGAAGGGAAACGATGACGGTTGAGACGAGAAGATAAGGAAGAAAGTGGCACAGGAAAGAAGAGGTAAAAAACCTACCTCTTCTCTTCCCTCCCCCCTGCCTTGCTCCTCCTCCCCTTAGGGAACGGCAAAGGACTGACAAAATGAAGGAAGGAAAAGGAACATGCTGAAACATCTTATTCATCACATATATCTACTTTTAGCTATTTGTTCCTGCCGACTTTGGTCAAAAGCCTTCCAGCCTGCTGCATTAGCCTGCTACAGCCTGCAAAAGACTGTTTTAAAGCTGTGCATTTGGGTGGGGATGGTTCAACACAAAAAAAGCGCCCTTAACCTTCATTATGCAAAATCAACAGGGAGCTTTAGGTTGTTTCTCATTTGTGTTAGTTAATATTTGCTGAAAAATTATAAATTACTTCTTTTACAGGTTTGCACATCAGGTTTTTTTCTCTAATTATCACAAGAACAGTTTTAATTATTATAGGGATACTGTATATTCATGCATCAGAAGTCAAAGGAGGTAGATTTTTATTAATAAAAAATTAAGTAATTGCCAATTAACTATTACTATCTCTTTCATATCTAGATCTAGCATGACACCTACTTTTCTTGTAGTGACAAGCTAAATAAATTACATTCCAAGGAAGCTCACAGGAAACATCCAAACATAGATCACTTTCTTTGGGAAAGAAGGGGCCATGTTATTTCACAAATGAGTACATACGCACCCCACAGTAAGCCTTGGTTATCTTACTCTATTGACTACCTTTTCTATTTACATCAGGTCAGCATTAATAGAATTGTAAGTATCACCTGACACACACTTACCCAAGCTTTATTTTTGCAATTTTGTTAAGATATTTACTATTAATTCAAATAGAGGACTTCGGCATTAAAATATTCAACTACTCACACTACATATACTTCCATTTAACATGTCATGTTTGATTACTCCACTAACAAAAAACCCATGCTTTCTACATTCAAGATAAAACTCTGCAGTGCAATTTTAGTCCTACCTCTGACACCAACGAATAAAATTCTTAACTAACATGCTCTTGAAGAGACAAAATACTCTCTATTTACATGGCCACAACAGCCAAGATCTAAATACCAATGATAAAAGCAAAAACATGTACAGGGGGGAGGGAGGGGGAGAAGGGACACACGCATGACACTCATCTCTTACACAAAGGGAATGACAGTCTAGAGGTAGCTTTCTCCCAGAGAGATGAGGAGGACTCCCTCTAGCAGGAGCAGTCATTCCCTCACTCTACAACCAAGCAGCCAGTTGTTCCTAGAGGCCCAATGCAGAGGCTCCAGGTCTCCAACAGTGAAGTGGGAACCAAACCATCCTCCATTACCATCCAGAGCTAGTGCTGGGGAGCCACGCTTCTCAGGTGCAGCCGTGCAACTCCCTCAGACCTTCCTCACCCATGAGAAAGCCTGAAAAAGAGAAGCGTGCCGGCTTTCCTTCCCTCCAAATGAACCGTACCATCTTATTTTAAAACAGCTGCTAGAAACTCACAGCAGAAAGAAACACAAAATACCAGTGACTGCCTTGCCCTAGCCTAGCACGGCATACTATCCAAGCAACCAGCGACAGAGAAGCCAGCCAAGAAGAAGGAACACAATGTCGCCAGCACCACTTGGTGGAGCCTCAAGCTTCCCACCGTGACCTAACCAGCAGAGCTTACATCTCACCTGCGATACTGCTTTTCCCAGGCTCCGGGAGAAGAGAGAACACGGACTCTATCACTGGCTCCATCTGGAAGAGGAGAGGAGAGGAAAGACCCGAGTGTAAAACCTTCCCCACGCAGGCGGGAGGAGAAGGGGAGGGTGCAGACACAGGTGCAGCGCATTTCAGCAGTACCCACAGGCTGCCTAAACGAGGCAAACCTGCATGCTCTGGAACACCACCTGAACAGAGAGACGACAGTCTGCTAGAAAGACTTGAAGCCTGGTGACTTGCAAGCCGGAGAGCTTAATCAACAAACCAGTGTGATAAAAAAAAAATAAATGATGTTACCTATCCTCCCTCTCCCTTCCAACACCAACAAGCCTCATCTGTAAAGGGCCGCCTCGACTCCTGGCACAGATCCCCCTCCTCTCCGCCTCAACACTTCATGCTTCTTCCCAACCTTTCGCACGCCCCCGCCAGCCAACAGCGTCCCCTTTTCCCTCCAGAGCCGNGCCTGGGGCGGGCGGGCCGGGGGAGCCGGGGGTGACGCGGAGCGGCGGGCCTGAGCTCCCAGAGCGGCTCCCCGGCCCCGGTAACCTCGGGGCCGCCTCCCCCAGCGCTTGTCGCCCGGCCAGGGCTGCTGCTGGCCCGGCCTTGGCCTGCCGAGACGCCCCGTCCCCGGCGGCGCCGCCCTGAGGTGGGGAGGCGGGTAACAGTAACGGCCGCCGGGTTTGTGCAGGCCCGGCCAGCGGGGTGGCTGCGAGAGGGGGGCCGCGAGTGGGGGCCCTGCACCCCCTACCCTCCCTCTCCCCCCGAGGATGGCAGCGCTGGCGTTTCTCCTGGCGCTGGTGCCCGGTGGGCTGCGGCTTGGGTGAGGTGAGAAAGGGAGGAAGGCAAAGAGGAAGACCGGCCCCGTCGGGAGGGAGAACACGCAACAGCTGCCGCCGCAAAGAAGAAGGCCCTGACACTCAAGAGCTCAGGAACGACAGGCATGGTGGTGGTGATGGTCGTGGTGGTGGTGGTCGTGGTGGTGGTGACCCTTGCGCATGGAGCTTCAGGAACGAACCTTCTCCTCAGGGCATCTCTCCCCTGCCCTCGGGCTGCCTCGCTGACAGGCAGGAGCCACAGGCGAGGAGGCCCGTGCTGGAAGGCATCGCTGCTGAGCGCTGTGCTCCGCAGCCTTCCCGCCAGCTCTGGGAATGAGCCACACCTCCCCAACAGCACACACTTCCACCCAAACATGCCTGGATGGATGGTGTTTTACCGACTTGCACGTGCTGCAGATGTCTCGCAGCAGGGAAGGGCAAGGAGAAGTGACTCTGGCTCTGCTCCTCCCCTTCCTGGGTTCCCTGGGTATGGAGCTTCACCCGCAGTCTTTCCACGAGGTGGCCTTTTCCACAGCTTAAATTGCACCATAGTTCTGCTTCCCTGGTTTATCCAGGGATATCCTCGGTTCTTTTTTGCTGACCTTTGTGTACCATCTGCACAGAGATCACGTGCTCAGTCAACAAGGTGGGCTGCATCTTCCCCATTCAAATGTGGCAACAAAATATTCTCCACACGCACGTTATAACAGAATATTCCGTTTGCTTTCGGTGGCTGTTCATTTACAAAAGATGGTTAAAGTCTGTCAAAGCCGATATATTCCAAAAAAGTATTTCAGTTTTGTTAAAACAGTTTTTGGAAAAAGAAATACTTGCCGTAAAAACTCTCCTTGTGATTACATCTGAGAGTCAAATATAAAAGCACAACTCCAAATATTATGTTAAAATATAAAATATCATTTTATTTGCTTGCAAAGGCCACAACAGTTAAATGTAACTCACTTCCTACCACGTCTTATTCCCCTGCAGTGAAAAAAATAAGGAATTCTCCCAGGAGGCGCTAGTTCACCTCACTCTTCGAGGCAGAGGTTCAGAGGCACGACTAAATCTTGATGTCAATCCTTCTTTCCTCTGGAAGAGCCTCTTCTTCCCTTATAGTTCCTCCTTCTTTCTTTCTGAAAGGCAAACACCTACTAGCGGCCAGCGATCATGACTGACCCATCAGAGAATCAACTCAATAATGACCTGCAAATAATTATGGCCGTAATAATCTTCCAAGTACAACCACCACACACTCTCCTGCTGTAACCTACAAACTATTATATTTCTACCCACATAAAACTTAATACAATGGCAAGGGAAAGACCTGTGTATTTGCTGTTTGCTTACATAGAGCTTAAAGAAAGAACAGAGACAAAACTGTGTTGCAACTCTTTATCTCCCCTGATGAAAAGCTAAACTGGTTGCTTTTCCATCTCAGCAGTGCAGAGCTACTTGGAATGTGGGGGTGCCCGGGATCTCAGTGGCATCTGCCAGGTCACCAGAGGATAACAAATTTATCAGCTGTATCAATGACAGTATTATGTACAGTCCTTTATTTCCTTAAATGAAGAAGCAGAAGTTATAGCCAAAATATTTTTTTTCCTCTCTTAAAATTCCGTGGTTGTCTAATTTTAGCTGTAATGTACAAAGGAAAACAGCAGGTGGAGATCTACTATTGTACTATGTTTACATTACAATACTGTCTTGATGACTTTGTAGGACTGTACTTTGCTATTGTACAAATACAAAATGAAATGGTGCTTCCTGCCACAAAAAACACGCAGTCCGGAGTAGCATTAACACAATGCCCTCAAACGGAAAGCATGTTTATACATAATAAACTCTAGCATGATTTGTTGCATGTTTTCAGCATTTTGTAATTGAATATGGCCCAAATTTCAGCTTTACAAAATCATCCAGGACAAAAAAAGGCTCACCACATTCCCAAGGGAACTCAGAAAGTACACAAAGCAGTGCTATATACAGTATCGCTATTTGAATAACTGAGGATGCCAAGAACGCTACTTAAAAACACTTGAAAAATTGTAATGTGCGAATAATTGGAAAAGCATCAAAGGAGTTTAAGATTAGGTTTAAAGCATGATTCACCGCATTTATTTTTACGCCATGCATTTTGGTTTTGGTAGTATATCGTAGATGCATTTCGGAGTTTGGCAGGCTCCCTGGTTTTGAGGATTTTCTTGTTTTTCAAGGAAGAAGAATTAAGTGAACTTCTCAAATGCAAAGGATTTGATTTTGGGGGATTGTAAACTATGCTTACAGGATAGCAGAATCCATCACGTGGAGCACAGACTCTGGAAAAGACTTCAACAGCCATGGTGAATATTAGCAGAATGTGAGCTCCAGTGGTGATGCTCCAGGGGTGAAATGGCTAACATAACCCACAGACGGACAAACCAGGAAACACTGCAAAAACCCAAAGATACTCAAAATATTCATCCCGTATTTGTCAATCAAGGCAATTAGTACAGCAGTAACAGATTAGCTACTGCGTTTGAAGAAAACTGACACAAACAAGTTCCTTGGCACGTATTAAGAAGTCAAACTATCAATGTCATCCTTTCTGCCCACCCAATCCCCCCAAAGCCCTGTGGCACTTAATTTGCTGGTACGCCTTTAAAATATATAGAAACATTAATAAATAAAGGATATCAGAACCTTGCGGTATTGAATAAACTCTAGCAGCAGGAAGAGGGTGTAAATGCAGACAGATGGAAATTCTACCTTCAAGAACAAGGAGTGAGCTGGGAGACTATATGGCTATGTGGCGGGGGGTTCATTTAAAAGCTTCAGGGAGCGTTTGCAGCACCAATGGACAGATACTTCCTTCTAGGAGCAAGTCCTGACCCACCAGAAACTTTGGCAGTGCCAATCTATGGGTTTTCTGCGTGATACAACAGACACAGGTGTTAATTCAACACACTCTGTAAATCGATAGCATTTCATTAGCTTAAATAAGTAGACAAACTAATGAAAAGCCCTTCCCCAACAAATCTAGTCCCCAACAAATCTAGTGATTTAGCAGAAATTTAACAAGAAATATAACAGCAGATAACACTTGTGTTAGGGACTGATTGTGCTCAAAAGCAGAGATTTTCCATTTTAAATGGAAGCCATTTAAATGGCTTCAGAGGTATGAGAGAGTAACAGTTTCAGAAGAGGGCATCTTTAACCCACATGGGAAACAACTTGGCTCCATAGTAAAACAGGTTGAAAAAATATGATTTAATACCCTCTATATCTGCCACCACCTGGGCAATCTGGGAAACAGCATTTCAGCCAAATGCAGGCAGACATCACTCTCAAGTCTCACCAGGACCGGCAGAAAAAAACCCCAAACACCGAAGCCATGGGATAATTCCAAAATGTCCCACCTGAAAGCCAGAGGGTTCTGAAAACATTGGTAAATTCTGAAAAGCTAGGTAACGTTCCCCTGTGTTGAAAACATTGTGAGGCATTTCAGAGGTTTCTACAAGTCATCCCACATGCCAGGTAAATCTCAGTGGGACCTGGGGATCTAATGCCTTTAGAATCCCTCAGCTTCTCAGCAGGGATGCATTTGCATCCCATGCCTACCCTGTATGTCCTTGTGACCAGGGTATAATTAGATTTATAAGCTGCATGAGTAAAAGGAGCATGAAGACCAGAAAATGATCCCTTTGCCAGTAAAGAAGTCACTAAATGGATTTAGAGTCAGAGTAAGCAAAAGAGCCTTTTGTGCTTAGAGAAAGTGAATGAAAGGAGAATTAATGGAAACTACCCCTGATTTTGGGGTAGCCATTATGATGACTCAGGAAACAAAGAATCACAGACAGTGTAGATGATAATGCAGTATTGAAGCCATGGTCTGGCCCAACAAAGCCTTGATCCAAAGTAATGACGTATCTTCCTTTGCACCTGCATCCTGGAGCATCTAACTCACTTTCAAAGATAAATATGTGCCAGGACACACACACATATATATACATGTATATATAAATAGCACTGTGCTATTAGCATTAATCCAGCAGATGCATCTTCATTTTATGTCTGAAGTCCTAACAATTCCTGCTTCTCCAGATAATGTTTCTCAAAGTTTGCGCCTTCCCAGATAATCAGTTTCTTCTGGCTGAATTTGCACCAAAACAGAGGAGAGAGAGAAGGAGTTCCTGCTCTAAACAGGCATTCAGGGACACTAGATAAAGCCTGAGTTTCCCCACCCATTCCTTCTGTTTATTTATTCAACCAAAAGGGGGAATAGGATTCAGTCCCGGGTTCTCCAATGAAGACAGAAGCCCATAAATCCAAGTGCCGACACACACTACAGCAGTTCCATGCAAATACATTTGAATACCCAGACCTGCTTACGGAACTATCACCGCACCATCCACCTGTGCTCAGCTACACTAGCATCCACTCACGGTTTATTTAAGAAATTAACCGAGGCATTTAGCAGTACCTACAGATGGGCAAATCTCAGTGTGGCTGCTCAAGGACTTACTCTCCAGGACTACAGCACTATTGATAGATGCTCCAAATCTCACACACAGAAAAGGTACAGATTGATACACTAATAATAACATTCACATCCACAAACGAGAGAAGTGTTTTGGGATGCTGCCCCCAGGCTCTGAAGTGCCAGCTTCTTTTCCCTGCCCTGCCAGTTGTACCTTGCATAAGCTGTGTAGTGCCAGAGCTGCTCATATTTAACTGTCTGCCATTTGCTTACTGGTGCAACTAGACCTTAGTTTCTGTTCCCCAGTCAGGTATTTGTAAAAATCACATTCCCTTACCTCCCAGGAAAGAGGTGACTTGTCTAAGATTGTGAATATAACTCATCTAAGACTGTTTTACCTTCTGCACAGTAAGGCTCCAGGTCCATATTCCAGGAAGAGAGTGGAGTAGAGCAGAGCAAGAACGAGGACAAGAACTGACAAAAAAATGACCTAAGGTATCCAGTACAAAGTGCTCATCGCCCGTGAGATCAAAAAATAACTCTGGCATCCTGAGCTGCATAAGACATCTACACAGCTGGCAGTCACATACTAGCTACACCTGTCCATAACAGTATCAGCTAAACTCTGGGTGTGAAAACTGAACGCAGGCATAAGACAGACACTCAATTATCAAGATCGTAGATGACAAGATTATTATTGTGTGGGATACTCTACATTTCAAACAGCATGGGATGACTAAAGTTACACATTTTTCATTCCACCTTACAGCAAGGAGCAAGCGTTCCTGCTCCTCTGTGTGAAGTCCAAATTATGTGTCCGACACGTGATTTTGTTTAAAGAGGAGTAAACCAAACAGATTTAAAGGCTAATATCACAAGCTGAATAGAGGTTTCTCACCTCAGGTGCCTTCTGCAGCAACAGACCCAAAACACTGTGCACAGATGAGCAACATCTGTATGTAACCATGAAATAGCTGTATGAGTAACCACCATGCACATCAGTTTCAGCAAACCAACAGAGGGAAAGAGGCGAGTATAAATCTGTGACAAAACTGGAGGTAACGGCAAAGCAGTAGCAGTAACCAGCTAAAGCATCTGGACAGATAGGGCCAAGAGAAAATTAAAAGTGCTGAAAAAGCTTCAACCCTCACCTCACTTCCAAGTCCCAAAGGAGATGAAGCATTTAAGTCTGCAGGGAACCGACACGACACCTTCCATTGCAACCAGGAGAGTTGCAGTGGGCAGAAGGAAATTCTCCATCAACAAAAAGAAGAAAAGGGAAAACGGTTTGAAGACCTTTATTCTTCACAGCCTGTGAGGCCTGGAGAGCCACAGGTGAATGCAGCTGATGGCCACAAACCTGTGATGGATCATACCCTGGGAACTACGGCAAACCAACACAGACACATGACATGGTAATAATTGCTAAAAGGAAAGACAGAGGAATCTGCAAACCATTTCAAAGGAGGAGGAGAGGAAGGAAGAATTTGGGGACCTATCAAGAAGCCAGTCTCTGTGACGCGGTCCTTCTGCAAGACTTTATCTTAATAACAAGACAGTTCGGTTTGGGAACTAGGAGGCTGCATGTTATTTGTCAACATATCGGAGGATATGGAGCACATGAAACGGGAGAAAGTCTGGGAAGAGAACAGTGTGAAAGCACAAGCAGCCATCCAAGTTATTAATAAATATTTTCTTTGGGGTTCTGTTTTTCTAAACTAGAAATTATATATTTTTTTTATATCTGAGTGTAATTTTTCCCCCATTAAACTTATTTAAATTACACATGAAAAGATGGCCATCCATTTTAAAGCCCAGATTTGCAATAACCTGTAAAAATAATTTGGCTTATATTACATTAAAAATAAATTGAAGCACAGTATACCTGTTGCCAAGGTTTTCAAGAAAATCAAGCACAAACTTAGTAAGTATTAAAGCCAGAAAGCTTACTTTCCCCTTCCAACCTGAATAATCATTAGGTGTGAGATTTATTACAATTATCACCTCAGTTCCCTAAGCTTTGTTTAATAAATATCTCAACTTTAAACATAAAGCATTTCTTAAATGTATTCATCATATTCCACTTACAAGAAAAATTGAAAATTCTAGGTTTTTCTTTTCCACTATTCCAATTCCATAAATGTCATCTGGAATAAACACAGGAATTATTTAAAAAATAGGAAGTGTAATTCAACAGTTTACAAAATTGTTACATTGTAAATTTATGTCATCATTAAATAAATGTCATGGTTAAATAAAAAATTAAATGCATGTCAACTTATAGAACTACTTGAGTGTATATGTAGTGTATTCTCCTCACTAACAAAAAAAGGGTTATTTTATGAAAAGATTAGTCTTAGTTTAAGGTTTCTGAATGTTCAGCAAAGAATGAGAATCAATCTTTCCTTTAGGGAAGAAAACCCTTAAAAAGTGTGCCTACAAAATATGATTAACATCACTTACTTAATTCAAATTTGCTCACTTGGTGATTTAAACTATGATTAAAATCGTTATTATAAATTATTTTGGTACGAATTAAACTACTATAAATTATTCACAACAAACCATTCTGCTGTCATGCTCCAGCCTTTTATTGCTGCTACTCTGACGGTGCTTACCTCCGTGAGTATTAGGTTTCAAAGCTTTTAGCAATGCGTCCCTGGCCATCTTCCCAGCTTTTCCTTACCCAGTGAGCGACTGGCTTCATTTCCATTTCCTTCAGCCACGCCACTCCAAAGATATGGGAGTACTTCTGAGTGACAGAAAAAACACGCTCCCAAACAACTACAGGTCCTCTTTCTTTTTGCTGCGCACTTCCTTTGTGTCTCCACCCTCTATGTGGTCGATGTTGTCCTGTCCCTAGGATCAGTACCTTCTTTTGCATTGGCATGAAATTATTAACGTAACCTTCCTCTCTGCTGTACCCCTATAGCTGCCTTACTGACAATTTGATTCCAGGTTCCATCTTCCCGACTTGTGATTATTTTCCAGGTATGCATCCTGAGTATCCTGCAGATCTCCAGCTTGCGGAAAACAAGGCTGAACACAATCGCTAACACATTCTTCCCATTCACCACTTGCTCCTCAAAATTTATTTCTCGAGATTTTAAGCTGTGGTCCCTCACAGCCCCTGTGAAAGATTTCAGCAAAGGCTTTCTCCTCCTCCAGCTGACTATACTGGGCACTCTGTGGTAGTTCACTGATCCTTCCTCTTGGTTTTCTGTCTCATGGAACACGTTATCTCGTTTACACAATTTAATTTCTCTCTTGCAATGACTAATTCTCCTGGTCAACAATAATTCTCTCAATAAAGCAATTATTTGGATGTGAAGTCTGCAGAAAATTTACTACGCAGAGCTGTTTAAAAGGGACTGGGAATAAATCAGAAAACAACTCAGAATGCACGGTGGGGACAGCAGAAGGGTTTTCCCACCATATCAGGTCAGAAGGAAAAGTTGTGGTAAGTTTGTTCAAGGACACCAAAGTAAAATAAAAGTCTTTTGTTTCTTCTGCTTTGAGTAACTGTGGAAAACACTAGCATTTAACTCTCATTATTTAACAATCGTGGTCAATTTTTTAATGAGTATCCATGTCAGTATTTAAGCATACAGAGACAAGTGTCAGTTCAGGTTCTGCAAACCTTTGCATCCCGAGCCAAAAATAGGTGTGTCCTGTCCTCTTGGTTGACTCAGTACTTCCAAATGCCGTGACTCAGCTGCACAAAAGTCTCATTGAAAATCTAGGCTCCTCTTTTACTTTTTGGTAATTTTTTTTTTTTTTTTCCCATGCGCTCTGAGTTTCCTTTCATCAAAACAGCCACCGCTTGCTCATTTATAGAGCAGTTTGGGAACGAGTCAGGTGCTGGAATTTGAGAACCATAGAATGGTTGGAGTTGGAAGGGACCTTAAAGATCACCTAGTTCCAACCCCCCTGCCATGGGCAGGGACATCTCCCACTAGACCAGGTTGCTCAAAGCCTCATCCAACCTGGCCTGGAACACTTCCAGGGATGGGGCATCCACAGCTTCCCTGGGCAACCTGTTCCAGTGCCTCACCACCCTCCTGGAGAAAAATTTATTCCTGATACGCAGTCTAAATCTACCCTCTCACAGTTTGAAACTGTTGTCCCTTGTCCTGTCACTACAGGCCTTGAAAGGCCACCAGGTCCACCCAGATCTTTCTCTTTACTCTAGAGCCGGAATAAAGAAATGCGGGGGAGGAAACAGACACAGTCGTGATCCAAAGACATGCTGGGGAGCGTTAGGTGAGGAGAACAACCGAGGCAACAGAAATACACGGCAGCGGGAAGAAACTTGTGAAGGCTGCGGGGCAGAGAGGCTGGGGGACAGCACCGCAAGAACGGGAAGCCATGACACGGCCAGGGCGAGGATGGACGCCAGGAGGGCGAGTCGGACGGCACGACAGCCAACTGAGGTGGCCCACGAAGCCTCCGTCCTTTTGGCTTCCTACTGCCCCGTCGCCCCCCACCACACTTCAGCGCAGAGGCTGCGCCTCACAGCCAGCAGGGCGGCGCCCCCACGGCAGGACCCAGCGCTGCCCGGGCCGCGCTGCGCCCGCCCGCAGCCCCGCTCCGGCCTCTCCTCCGTCCTTACCGCTCCCCGCACGGTGCCCGGACGCGGCGCTGAGCCCGTACCCCGGGGGCGGGCAGTGACGAGCCGCCCGGCAGAGGCCTCGGCACGGCGGCGGCCCCCGGGGCAGCGGGAGAGGCCGGGAGCTGCGCCCCGCCTG
>VZSF01010994.1:392141-426622 GCA_013398295.1 Chionis minor
CGGGAGGACGCAGCACCTGGCCGGGGCCGTGCGGGGCGGCCGCGGTGGCCGAGCTGGGTGGAGTAGCGGGGGGCGCTGGCGGCGGCTGGACGTGGTGGTTGTGTCTGGACTCTCCTTCTGTCCTGGGCAGGTGATGGGAGCATGAGTGGAAATGAGGGGCATCTCCAGCGAGATGGGCCGGAGGCAGCCAAACCGTGCGGGGCCGTTTCGGACTTTTTCATAAGGGAAGCTTCTCCTGCGGGCGGTGACAGGGAAGTGTCCTGTCCGAGGCCAGACCTTCTGTCCCCGGAGACGGGGCAGGAGAAGACTTCTCGCTGCGGCTTTCGGAAGCGGAAGGAGACAGTGGTGCACCAGCGAGCATTCATGGGAGAGAAGCCCTACATCTGCATTGAGTGCGGGCAGAGCTTCAACCGCAGCTCCGACCTGATCCGCCACCAGAGGATCCACACCGGGGAGAAGCCGTACATGTGCGCCGACTGCGGCAAGAGCTTCAGCCGCCGCTCCCACCTCATCCAGCACCAGCGCGTCCACACGGGCGAGCGGCCGTACCAATGCAAGGACTGCGGGAAGAGCTTCAGCCAGAGCACCCACCTGGTGCAGCACCAGCGCAACCACACAGGGGAGAGGCCCTATGTCTGTGCCAAGTGTGGGAGGAACTTCTACCAGAACTCAGGCCTGCTCCGCCACGCCAACTTTCACACGGGCGAGAAACCCTACAAGTGCCCCCAGTGCGGGAAGCGCTTCAGCGACAGCTCCAACCTCATAGCCCACCAGCGGCTCCACACAGGCGAGAAGCCCTACAAGTGTGCTGACTGCAACAAGTGCTTCAGTGAGAGCTCTAAGCTGGTCATCCACCGGCGTGTCCACACAGGTGAGAAGCCATACTTGTGCCCTGACTGTGGAAAGAGTTTCAGCCAGCGCTCGCACCTTGTCCAGCACCGTCGCACCCACACTGGGGAGAAGCCCTACAAGTGTGCCGAGTGTGGCACCTGCTTCAGTGACAACTCTACCCTCATCCGTCACCGTCGTACCCACACTGGGGAGAAACCTTTCAAGTGCTCCCACTGTGGGAAGAGCTTCAGTCGCAACTCCTACTTAGTGTCACACCAGCGGGTGCACGTGTGGTAGGCAGCGTCACTAGGTGTAGTCTGGGGGTGATCTAGGATGCAGCTCATGGTCCAGGCTTGTCCAAAATGTGCCTAAGGGACAAGGGGGTGACTACGCCAGGGCCCCTGGGTTATAGGCAGCTGGCCAGAGTAATGCCTTTGGCCCATGTTGCCCTTTTCAGTCACCTCCTCCTCCCAGTGCACCTTGGACACAGACAGAAAGCGAGCGGTGGTTGTGGTGGGTAGTTCTGTATCCCAAGGCCCTGTCATCTTCTTTGCCCAGTACTAGAGTCGGATATCATCTGCCACGTGGCCAAGGTGCAGACGTTTTCTCCCACCTGCCCGGGAGAGGTGTCTGCCTGGAAGCCTGAGGAGAGAACGCACAACATGAGGTCACATGATGAGAAGCTGCTGGGTGATGCCACGTACGCATGAGTGGTCGTGTCAAGGGAAGTAAGATGGGAGATGGGGTCTTTACAGGGCATTGTTCTGCCCGCAGCTGAAACATTGTGACTTGCGTAATATTGCAGAGGTCTACGGAAGCTCACCATGCTTGTGGTCTAAGCCAGCTCTGTGTCTCACACGGCAGTCGGGAAGCTTAAAGCTAAGCGAAGTCCTGCTGAGAAGCTGGAGACTGCGTTGTGCTTATACAGTGTGTGGGCCAACTTGAAGCACAGGCAAAGACGGCTTGAGTCTGCTTGTAAAAGGAATATTTAGGCATAACCTGAACCAGAGTAGCAAAGCTTGCCTGCAAAGATTTTCTGCAAATGCTGCTTGAGTGTTAGGAAAGAGGGATCTACAAGATCAGGAACATGGACTGTTCTGGAATCTTAGGACTGGTGGGTAACTGGTGTAGAAAACTATCATATCTGGAGGCTTAAAAAAAAAATAATCAGAATTATACTTGCTGCTGCTAAGACTGTGGTACACAATTTGACAGGTGTATGGAGGTCACCTGTGAGTTTGTACGGGTAGCCTCCTTGTTCTGCAGAATTAGGATTCACAGGTGCGGTTCAAGTGGGCTGATGTAAGCTGCGTTGCAAAATGGGACAGAACAACGGTGTGCTAGGACTGACCTGATTCCATATCAGTATTTCTCAAGTCCCATTTTGACCAGTGTTTGTGTGTGCGTCTGTGTAACTAACATCTATATGTATGTAATCACATATGTATGAACTAGCTTTTATACTATGTGTATCTTCACGCTCACATGTGAGCAATCATGTGTGCACACACCGTGAAAGTGGTCAAAATGGCCAGCTGTGTGACACTGCACCATATCAGTACTTCTCAAAATGCTAAATGTACTGTATATACTAGCATTTATCCATAAGAAGCTGGGAGAAATAAGTTTTGTACCAAAACATCTGAGTTTTCACATCAGGACATTCCGTTTTACACTGATTACTTTGTGTGTGTGTATAAGATCTGAATTGAGTTGTTTTATTTATATATCTATATAAAAATGTGTGGCCCCTATGGTTGCAAGGAATGATTTCTAAATGTCAGTCAGCACAGTGCTCTCCCCCTCGTTTTACACAGGTACATGGCAGTAGCAGTTGTTGGATGTACCCCCCTCATGGTTTTAACTACAAAGAATTGCAGTGCAACACTTTACGTTGTTTTTATTTTTGACTGGTTTGCTGCTGATCGTTTTAGTGACAATACCGACTGGTGTGCTTATCCAGCATTGCTGGAGCTGAGAAAAGATTTCTGGTTTTGCGATGTACCTTACTAACCCTGCAGCCAGCTTCGTGGCTTCAGTAGGTCTCTGGAAAAAGGAATGCAGACTGAAGTCAGTGAAAAGACCGGAGCTGTGTTGAGGAAGAGATGAAGGAAATAAAGATGCTAAGAAGATCCGTGGATTTGAGCAGCTGCTGGCCAGGGATGCTTGTGAATGGCTTGCTCTCCAGAACTTGCTACTCTCTGAGGGATTTCAGGGATCCCTTCTGCAAGCCCCAGGCTACATCTTGACACTCAACTGCTGATAAAATGTTATTTTCATACACTTTAATAAAAAGGAGCTGTAGGGGGAGAATGAAATTGTTTGCGGCTCCTAGAGGAACAAGGCACCTTTATGTGCAGCTGCTCAGGGAAGTAGAAGGAGCTTTCAGAAATGGGGTGGGCTTTGTTTACACAGGAACCAAAGCCTTCGTTTGCAAATGCACATTTTTGCTTTTAGCTTTGTGGAGTTTTTTTGTTTTTGTTTTTTTTTATGAACAGCTTCAAACCATTGAGTTCTTGATTTCTGTTCCACTTCTGGAAAGTGGTTTGGAAATATAACTAATGGTCATCTAATTGGTTCCAGAAGCATCAAGATTTTCATTTGCTAGCAGGCTCTCAGAAGGGATACTACAGCTCTCAGTTGGTAGGCTAATTTTTAACTGAATTCAATTTGTGTGGGTCTGTCTCATTCCAGTTTGAGTTTCCTAAAGGAAACCTACAGCACTAAAACTGTCTGTTTGGCTGGGAAGCCCTGTTTGCCAGGGAAAGGCATCTTGTGAATGCAGCTTTTCATTTGGCAATCTGAACTGAGTCGCTGTGGCAGATCAGTGAAATCAAACCCAGGTCTGCACATAGCTGAGCTCAACTCAGAGGGAAACCCTCACATCGAGATTCTGGTTTGAGAAGCCAGCTGCCCCTGAGTATGCCTTCTCAGCAGTCCTCAGAGCATTTATTTTCCTTACTACATGCTTTGTCAAGTGCTGTGTGTACTTAACAGTGCTCTGTAAATTAAAAGGATTGATGTGCATTTATTTCTGAGATCTTTTTGAACTTATTTAAATCTGTATGCCAAATCAAAGTGGCCTTAGGGTTCACAGCACATTGCCGGTGCAGTAGTCTTAGCGGCTAGGATTGGATTGCTCGCCAGTGTAAGCACATTTCTGGAGTTCCTCTCTACAGCCACTGTTAAGTTTTCACTGTTCAGTGTCATTTGGCTGAAATAATTAACTTCCCCTAGCCTGTCTGCCCTTTACTGTTTGTGATCATCTAGCTGGAGAGGAGAATCTGGGCACCACCCTTCCTTTGCTGTTGCAGAAGTTACAGGGTATGTTCCTCTTACTCCAGGGATTTAATTGCTTTGTGGGCAGCACAAACTCATGAGCCAGATTCAGAAGGCAGAGGTATGGGCATGTGCAAAAAGTCAAGAACCAGGTGGTTTACTTTCACAGCAGTGATCTCACTGGCTTCTCTATTGGCTGTCTCCTCCCTCAGGATCATAGTGGGAGACTACTGGAAAAAGCAAAAGGTAATTAGCTACTCTAAGTCCAGCAGACCATCCTTAGCACACTCCATCCCAGGCCCGTGGTCGCCAGCTGGTGCCCAGATCCTCCTGCCAGCTGAGGGAGCTCTGCAGAATACTGTAAATTCCTGTTGTGCTAGTGGTGCTTAGATAACACAGTGACACTATGGCACTTTAGAAATACCCAAGATAGACAAATGGATGAATGATGTCTCTGAAATAAATTTTTTTGCCCTAGTGTTCTTTCTTATCCCATCTTTTTTTCTTTCTTTCTCCCCAGAGTGACCTGAGCGTCATAGTTTCTTGGCCCCTGGCAGGACCAGATTTGGAAATACATGCGTCATCCTTCACAGAGGGATGACTGTTACTTAGCACAGCTGCTGTGCAATGCAAATAGGAATCTGGAGGTGAGGGGTATTCTCTGTTCCTTTACGAGAGAAAGTGGCAGAACCTTACTGCAGTGACACACCATCCTGCTGGTAGATGAACCTGGTTCTAGCAGAGTTGCGGCTGGTCTGAGATCATCTTCCTAGTTCCGTCACCTGGGTTGTATGGGATCCAGTTTTCCAGTCCCCTGCTGACAATGTCATAGTGATGACTGAAATGCAACTTGTTTTACATTCCTCTTTGCTTCATTTTTTATGACTGGGAAAACAGATTTCTTTTGATCTTGGGTAACAGGTGTGTTTTGTGTGTTTAATAAATTTTAAAAATTATTTTATGTGTAATCTCTAAGGCAATTTTTGAGATTTATCCAACAAACAAAACTGCCATTGCATGCACAGCAAACTATGTTCTTTGTGGCCCAGTTTCCCCCTTACCCCAACAACACTGGTCTGAATAGCCAGAGATAACAACAACAGGACCCCCCATCCCTGAAAAAAGGAAAATACAGGGTATTTCAAGGAGATGGAGCAAACCAAGGCCAAAAGAGGCGTTGCTGGGGTAGTCTGCTTTGCTGCTTTTGCTCTTGTTTCCCAATCTCCAAAGGGCCTTTAGCCTTTCCATGCCAACCCTGATACATCTCGCAAGTCAGATGATCCACCTCTCAACTGTCCCCTCCCCTTTCTCATTCCAGGGCTTGCTGGCATTCTTAGTAGAAAGCTCATGAATCCACCTGATAGCACTGCTTTTGCAGTCTTGATGGACTTTGACTACTGGTAGGTTTTCTTCTCACAGGCCCAGCCTGTTTGGGACACTCATTCACGTGAACAGATGGGAGAGGCTGGGAACCAGAGAGCACAGGAGCCAGACTTCTTAGGGGAAGCAGAATTTTCCTCTGTCTACCTGAGGCTTTCTATGGAGCTATCAGTAGCTTCAGATAGCTGACTCCCTGTGCGGAGGACACATTGGGATGGGTGGGACAGCATGGTCAGAGCACAGTAGCCCTTCAAGGGTAATTGAAAGCGCCCATCAATTAAAGCGGGCCATACCAGGTCCAAACATCCTTACGGATGCAGAGAGTGCAAAGATGTGCAAACTCCATTGTTTCCTTCCCTCTGTCACTCTTCTGTGCAAGGCACAGCTCCATTGGATGTAAAAGTCAGCATTGCGTAGAAGAGACTTGTCTCAACAGCCACATGGACAGGCAGTTCAAAATAACTCTACACCACCACAGCCAACCTTGCCTGCACAGCCTTGAGGAACTGACCAAGGTAAAACTTCATCCAAAAAAGCAAAGCTATTTCCGGAACTCGCAAGAGGCCTCGGGAGGCCAGACCAAGGAAGGTCCTTGGAAATGCAGCTGGTCTGACCCCTGGCAAAGCTTACTCGGAAAGGTTTCTCTGGAAATAGTGCAAGCACAACTGGCCTGCAGAAGCCGATCTCCCTGCCCAAAGCACGGGTCAGGGTAATGGCAAGGCATTATTAAGAAGGGCAACAGCCAAAGTAACGGAATCACAAGGCATTTTGCCATCGCAAAGGTGAATGGTTGAACCAGGCCACCGTGTCAGGGAACGGGTAAGCAGAAGAGGATGAAATGGGATGAACAGCTAGACAGGAAGACTGGGGAACTGGATTTCCTCAGTCTGCTGGGAAGATGAGGTGATTTGGAGGTGGTAACAACTGTATGGGAGAAGAGTCATCATTCTCTAGACCCCCAAGTAATTGCTCCCTCATATCTGCACTTTTTTCTTTCCTTTTTTTTTTTTTTTTTTGCTTTCCCGAGCTCTTGCAATTCTCCTGCTGCTGGTCATATGTTGCTTTGGGCCATTGCCTGCTATGTCTCTACCTCAAGCTGAGCTCCACCAGAATACTGCTGAACTCTACATTGCTGTGGTTCAGGTGGGTGTGCTTTCCCATCTTTAAGCACAGAAACACAGAGGAGGCTTCTCTGTGTCAGTCCCTGTTCTGTAGATGTTTTCCCTCACAAAAGGGCAGTCTCTGCTTGCTTGCCCCAAATGACCCCAAAGCACATATAACGTGAATCTGCCTTTACAGAAGGCAAAGCTTTTGACAGACCTATGTCATTCGATCAGCCGTTTCCCAGCCTTAGCAGAAGATCTTCTTTTCTAGGACAGGGACTGAGAAGCTGCTTTCCACAGCTCTGCACCCGGCTGTTGTGCTTAATAAAGTGCCTCTTTGCTGGGCAACTGCTTTCTTTTCTTCCCTGATTTCTAAAACAGCTGACCTTTGAATTCTCTCCATGCCTTCAGGCAGGCAGAAATACCAAGCAAAACAGGAAAAACAGGACTTTACATATAGCATGCATTAGAGAGATCCTTCCCAATTCATTGGACATATGATCAAACCTTTTTGTGAACCTAGGGTCAAACAGGAACCACAAGATGCTTTATTAAAAGAAAAAGAGAAAGAGAAAAAGAAAGAGAAAGAGAAAGAGAAAGAGAAAGAGAAAAAGAAAGAGAAAGAGAAAAAGAAAAAGAAAAAGAAAGAGAAAAAGAAAAAGAAAAAGAAAGAGAAAAAGAAAAAGAAAAAGAAAAAGAAAAAGAAAAAGAAAAAGAAAAAGAAAAAAAGAAAAAGTCTTTTCACAATAATTACAAGAAGGGAAGCAGCAATGGGAGTGCAGGAGGTAGGGGGGTGGAACAAAACCTTTTCCCCTGTGTCTAGAGAGAGAAGAATTAAAATCACTGAACACAAGTCCTCCCATTCTTAGAAAGGCAAAATAAGTTGGCAAAATATGATGGTACTTCTTCTGGACCCTTGAAATTTAAGGACTTAGCTGGCACAGTCAACAGTGATGTTATGTCTCAGGCCTATTCTGAGCACAGAGGTTGGTGCAAAAGCATTCCGAGTTTGCCTTAGGGGCAGCCACATCCTGCCCTAAGCCTCAGGCACTTACTTTCATTTGGCTAATATGTGATGTTGCTGCTAATGTTAATTTAACTGTGCGTTTCAACTGCAGCTTCCACCTCAATGTGTACAGAGCCACTAATGCCTTGAAGAAAGGCTGAATTCCTTTCTGAAGAAATGTAACCTGAGAAGATCCCAAAATTCCTCAGGCTCTGAAGCTCTTGATGCTTCACCTTCATTGTCATCGGCGCTCAAGCCAGCCAGCTCCCAGCAGGGGCATTCCTGGGTAGGGAAGCAGGGAAGTGCCAAGTCACAAGTAGGAGGGTGAGAAAAAGGAAATGACTGCTATTTAAAAATACTCATCCCAGGAGGCATGAATCATGAACTGAAGAGAGAAGCCAGAAGAAACCCAGATATGGCTTGGAATACAAGAGAAAATGAATAATTACAGATGCTCCCCTTCAAGCCTATGGGTAGGTGAAAATCATGTCACTGCTGCTGTGATCACATAGGTTAGTGCTGGTGCATCACAGCAGTGGTATTGTTTTTCTACAGTTGAGAAGAAGTGTTCTGGAATACATCCGCTAGTTGGTACTTCAGTCTGTACCATGAAGCTATTGGATCCATGTCTGTGAAGAATACTCTTCTATTCTCTTGCTTGGTGCTAGCACAGCCTCCATATCTGCCATACCCTTCCAGCACTTAAAAATCATGGTAAGTTTCTCCCTAATCCACAGAGTAAACAACATACATCAGCTGAAGAGCGTACACGGCCATTAGCTTTTGTTGCAAAACTGTCACGTGAAGGACTGCTAAAGTAAAGCTTGTGTGAAGATGTTTTGTGTTGGTGTCTGTGCACAGTGAGGTTTGCTCTCCTGCCCCTTATGAACACGGGCAAAGGATTCCTGCCTCCTCATTCACAAGGCTCCTTCAACTGGCTGAGGACTTCATATTTTTTCTAGCAAATAGGTATCTGCGAGGCTGGGCTTTCATGGCTTCCTGCTATGGCAAACAGCTCTCACTGACTTGTGGCAGCAGATTACATAGGATGGCTGAGGCTTTTGCCATCCCCAGCCACCCACTGGGTTATTTTTAACTTGGATTTCTTCCCTGATCCAGCACTCAGCACAGCTCCACAAACAGTAGGGTTGGCACCAGTGAGGGAAAATTGCAGTCTGGGGCGGGTGGTAACAAACATCCAAAGGGCTCAGCGGTTCCTTAAGTGAGTATTCCCACCATGCAGTCCACTTCATGAAACAACAGCCCTGGGGAAGCAGCAAGGAATTAAGAGAAAGCAGAACAAGGGCATTAAATGGGAATGTACCTTTATTTGCACACAAGGAGTATTTCCAGAGGAGAACCAGCTTATGAATCTTTTTCAAATGTACATTACGCAGTTGGAATCAGCGTTCATCTCTTGCTAAGGACCTTTGAGGAGTGGAGCTGCCAGGATTGTCCTACCCTGTTCATCCCACTGAAGCTATGGTTCCACCTGCCTTTCTTTCAAAAGCAGCATGAGTGTCCCTCGTCCCCTCCTCTCTGTGTCCTCCTGGTCATTTACTCCCGTGCTCTGCTCATTGTGCTAGTGCAGCTGCGTGTGCAACTGCATCGTGACACAGGTCAGGAAGTTTCAGTGGCTGAATAGTTCTCCACTCTACCCTCGGTTATTTTTAGCCAGATCAGTTCCTGATCCAACCCACTGTACAGACACACAAACAGCTGTGTCAGTATGACAGGGGGAAAATGTTTGAGGGAAAGGGAGGAGAGGCTTAGACGAGTTTAATCATCACTGGTACCAAACGGGAAACCTCAATCATGAATGATTGCCTTAAATGCCCAGCAGCAATTATTTAAACTTCTCTACAGCCACCTGTCTTACTCCTTACGCAAGAAACAAGGCCTAGGGAACTTCACAAGCCTGTGCCACTGAAAGAAAACAGCATTGTGCCTGGTTTAGCTGTGCCTTTCTCAGTGAATCAAGGGAAGCTAAATGCGAGGAGCCAAAACACGTCTGCTGCAGCAGCCGCTAGGGTTCCTTACCTCCTTGTAGTTTTGCCAGCCGGCACTCTTAAATGTCAACTTTTGCAGAGATTGAAGTTTGCCGTCTTAGGAGTTTGTCTGGTCATCAGCCATGAGCCATCTAGAAGTGGGCAAAATCATCTAGAGATGATCTACTGGCATTTTAGAGCAACAGGGGGCTTGCTTTGAAACGCTGTAAGTATTGCAGGACAAAAAACCAAGTGTCACCTTCTCTGCTCTGCAAAAGAGAAGTGTTGTCATGTTTGTACACTGGGACTCTGGCTAATCCTGACTGCTTCAACCCCTGTTCCTTTCCTCTGTCTAGTACACGCTTGCAGATTGGATAAACAAAGAAAAGTCCTCATGGAGTTGTGGCAGCTTGGCTTTGTCTCATGTGCTGTTGCCCTGTCCAGGAAGTTGGTTTTCTTGTCACAAGTGGTTTGATGTAACATGGCTAGATTTTGTTTTCCATTGTCTTCTTCCCTGAGCCTTTTGCTGCCAGAATGCTCGGTCCTACTTCTGTTCATCCTTCCCCAGCGGTGTGCTCTGACAGACAGCACAAGGGAAGGGATGAGGAGTCAAGGCTGATTTCCTTCTGTGTTCCTGGGGAGTTATCTTGACTCTTGTGGGAAAAGCATCTTTTCTTTGTGTTCAGAGTAGCAGGTTAAAACCAGAGAGCTGGTATATCCCCCAGCACCTAGAAGCAAGGACTTAAATATTTAGCGAGGGAAAGGAAGATCCCATGCCTGGACATCTGTTCCCTGCAGCCTCCAGTCCCAGCTGCAGAGCAGGCAGCAGACTGAGATGGCAGAATCCAGGTGTCCCCAGCAAGGAAGACTGCCTCAAGCAGGAGGAGCAAGCTCCTCCTCTTGCACAGGTTTGGCTAAGGAGACAGCACAGGAGAGCAGCCAGAGCTGTGGCAGGACAGGGAATCCCAGGGGCATGGAAAAGAGAAAGTAAGAGTGATGGGAGGCATCACTGTTTTGGTAATTTCCCAGCGAAAAACACAGTTTGGGGTAAGTTTCTTACAAATACAGAAAACTTAATTCAATACTGTTTTTTCAGTACATGTACTGAAACAGTACAGTACAGATGCATTTTTCAGACATGACCTATCTACAAGTGTAATTAAAAATCAAACATCATAAGAACCAAAACAAAGGTAAGGCCTCAGCCCAAAGCAGAAGCTGAAATTACTTTCCTTCTTCGTTTAGCAATACTTTGCCTGGTTTCTAAGTATGACTGTGAGCTTCTGTTTGAGAGTTCTCCATGCGGACTGGATTAAAGCATGTGTCTCTGGAGCAGAGCATTGCCGCACATGCACCTCGGGTGAAGGAGTGACTCAAGTGAAAACATGTCAGACAGAGCATATACAACAGACCATGTGTTTCAATTCTTGGCTTTCCTAGAGAGCTCGTCAAGATGACAAAGACCTCTGTGGTCTTAGAGGCAGCAGCTGAGAGGAAAAAGGAGGGAAGATGTTCCACTGCAAAATGTTGAGGGAAGAATAAAGAACTGCCTGAACATAAGTGTATGTCCACAGCTGGACTTTGTGGACAAAGATGCTAATTCTTTACTATTTAATGACGTTACATCAAAAGCAACAAAAAACCAAAAAAAGACAAAAAACCCAGGCTGAAAGCTAGCCAGCTCCTACTTACACATTATATAGTGGTCAAATAACATGCCTCAAACATATGCTAAATACTGACCACTACCAAAAGACAGTAATTCTGAAACACAATTTAAAGATGGAAAGTATAATTAACAATCTAGAAACAAAAAATTTGCTTAGTCAGTGAAAATCACTTACTTGAGTATATGGCATGCTCCTCCTATAGGGTGCCTTGAGCGCCTGTGGACAAGGAATGATGGGGATATTGTTAGATGAAGACTTTGCTGCACCCAAAGGCACAAGCACAGAATGAATTTATAGAATCATAAAATGTGTTGGAAGGGACCTTTAAAGGCCATCTAGTCCAACCCCCCTGCAATAAGCAGGGACATCTCCAGGTTGCTCAGAGCCCCATCCAACCTGACTTTGAATGTTTCCAGGGATGGGGCATCCCCTCTGGGCAATCCGTTCCAGTGTTTCACCACCATTTCTTGTAACCGTAGTGACTTCTGTCTAGATTCCACTCAAAATAATACGCAGAGTTGTCAGCCAAAGAAGTGCCACAGCAATGATGGTTCAGCAAAACACCTGATCTCCTACAGCATTTACTTTAAGCCTGCAGAAAATCCGTTATTTCATCTGCTGTCAAGAAAAAAGTTTTTCAGGAAAATAATGAGAAAATCATGAAGAATATCAGTGTGTTATCTCTTTAGAAATGCAGCCTGTCTCTTGGGGAAGTGGTCTTGCAGCAAGCACAGGAGCAGCTGGGAGTGTAGGAATGCTGTTTGCCTGGGGACTGGCTGCTGCAAAGCTTTGCTGGGCAGAATCAGGAGGGAAATGTCATGCTAAAAGATCGGCCACAGGTGGATGGGGGAAACCAGAGCAAAGACAAAGCAAGAAACTGGCATGGCAGTTGACTGGGGGCTGGACTGATTGCAGGCACCAATGCAAAAGGCATCCAAGGTGATCAGCTGTTGCAAGTCCAGAGGAGGGCCACAAAGATGGTTAGAGGGCTGGAGCACCTCTCCTATGAAGACAGGCTGAGAGAGTTGGGGTTGTTCAGCCTGGAGAAGAGAAGGCTCTGGGGAGACCTGATAGAGGCCTTGTAATACCTAAAGGGAGCCTACAGGAAAGATCGGGTGGGACTCTTTATCAGGGAGTGTAGCGATAGGTAGTGGCTGTAAACTGGAAGAGGGTAGATTTAGATTGGATATTAGGAAGAAATTCTTTACTGTGAGGGTGGTGAGACACTGGAACAGGTTGCCCAGGGGAGCTGTGGAGGCCCCATCCCTGGAAGTGTTCAAAGCCAGGTTGGATGGAGCTTTGAGCAACCTGGTCTAGACATGGGAGGTGTCCCTGGCCATGGCAGAGTAGTTGGAACTACTCTGGCTCCTTCCAACTCTAACCATTCTATGGTTCTATGGTTATGGATTTAGCAGGCATAAAATGGGATTAAAAGGGAAAAAATGAGGCATCTTCTTGTTTCATATGCTGGTGTTTCTGAAGGTGGAACTCTATGGCGCAATCACTCCAGCAGCAAGCTTTCTGTCCTTACCTAACCCCAGCCAATCCTTCCTTCCTCCAAGCAACAGCACATTAGCATCCATTCTTTCCCTGACTCTGTTCAGCAGGGAACTATTTACAACAGGGCAGTTACACGTGCTATTGAGTGTCTGTAACGAAGCGGGCATTCAGCTGTGGTACATGGCAGGGGGATGTGAGGAAAGGGATGAAACTGGAAAAGGGAACCTCTTAAACCACAGAAGATTTGTAACATGGAGCCACAGCCCCTGTCACACATTCTAAAAAGAAAGGAAGGAAAAATAGTCCCCAAGAAGCCAGGCTGACTGACTGAGAAAGGTAAACCAGCCCAGAATTGCTTTCAGGCCAGAGGAAAGAAATTGAATACATTCATTCACCTTCATGGAGGGCCAAAAATGTTCAGGTGCTGTTAAAGCCGCAGAGGAGGATCCATTGGTTCCAGTTTACCTGCAGGAGAATGCAGGCTGGCTGAACCCTGCATGTTTTCCCAGGTAACACACGGAGTCTCATTAAAACCCATTTTGTTTTAATTCTTGATTTAGTCTATCAATTTAAAAGAAAATTTGAAAAATTTTAAAATAAAGATGAAGTCGATTTAAACAGAATCATGATTAGGAGTCACACCTAAAACATACCTTACTAGCCTAAGGCTGTATCTGTTCTTTCAACAAAAAAAAATAAACCAGCTGGTGCCAGAAATACATGGCAGCTAGCCTTGTTCCTTGCTGTGCTGGTGTGTGCAGTGTTCTGCTCACCGTCTTTTCCAACAGCCTGTCATCTTCTAGCAGAGACCCTCCCATCAGCTGCAGCACCTATTTGCTTAGTCTAAGAGAAAATGCAGAGACCCATCACTTTTCTCTGAGATCGCCAAGGTCAAATGAGTGATTTCACACATTCATGTGAAGTCGTTGAGAAATTACTTTTAATGAAGAGTTTTCCCTTCCTTGGGTAGGGGTTTTTGATTCGCACAGGTATTTTGTGGCTTCTAATCACTATGTGGGGTCATTCTCTAGCCTTTCCTGAGTGTTCTGGAATTATTACAGGGGACCTAATTAAGCCCTCATATAACAAAATTACAGTCTAATGGGTTGGCTAGAGTTGCATATGGACTTTTGGACTTTTGCCTAGACTCTTTCAGACCCAGTGTCAGCCATCAGTACCACACAGCTTTCCCACGAAGGGTCTCAACGACTTTGCTGCAATATCCCTCGTGTGGCCTTTTCCAGTATTGCACAGGTCAAAAGCTGAAGCATCATCTGGCGCCTGGCGGGGGAAATTTAGCATTCTGCCAGGTTTAAGTTACCACTCCAATTCCAACAGGTAATGGAAAAAGCAGAACTGGAGTGAAGAGCACTTGCTATTTTAAAACCAAGGGGGAAAAAAACCCCAAACCCCCCTCCTCAAAAAAACCCCCACAACAACTAGTCATAGAATCATAGAATCATTTGGGTTGGAAAAGACCTTTAAGACCATCAAGTCCAACCATAAGCCATCTTAGTTTGCATGGTGCATTTGAGTCTGTTTTCCTTCCTTTATTAAGATCATGACTGCAACAGTGAAGTCCAGTCTCTGAAACTGGGGACAAATTGCATCCAGGGTTGAAAAACAGCAAGGGTTGAAAAACAAAACAACACAACACAAAAAACTTAAATGGAAAGGGAAGAAAACTGTCTAGGAAGCTCTATAGGAGAATAAGTAATTTAATTTAAAAGGGACCCAATATGAACTCTTTATAATACTATATTCTGAGCTGAAGAACTGAGTCTAAATTCCTCTGCCAATCCTTTCTCTGCTAGGATTATTGAGTAGCTAACATTCACTAATAAATCATGTACAAGACTTAGATAAAGCAAAGCTACTTAAACCAAATAATAAGCTGATAAAACAGGAAAAAAAATGCCCTTCCACATAAACATCCATTTCATCTGTAAATCTCACATTTGCCTTTGCAAACAAACAGCATGTCAGCTTTTTCTGAAAGCAAGAAACCCTTAAGAACAAATATGTAAAAACATTGTAATTATAAAGTTGACAGTAGAAGGAGTGAAAGCTTATCTTCATATGTTACATATTATTATCATTGTGGATAAGATCTGATCTAAAAAGATTTTTATCAAACCTAGGGGTCAGAGATTAAGTACTTTAATGCTGCAAAAGCCTCATGCCACCATACTACATGTATTTCATGACTTGACTGTATTAGGTACAGTAAACTGAGAAGGACACAAGAGAAACCACTGTGAATTATCCATATCACTAAGACACAAAATTAAAAATAGAAGAAAGTGTTCCCACCCCTGCTCTGCAGTATAAACCAAAAATGTTGCACATAATACTACTGTAAAATCAGTCACCACAAAACTCAGTTTAGAATACTCCTTCCTCTTGCAGAGATAAAACATTTGAGAATGGACTATTACATTGTTTTCTAATTACATTTATATTCATAGTAACATGTATTATAATAAAATCTGTGTATTTACATTGAGACATTTATTTCTAAATAAATAATTCTATTTAAGAAATTGTAAAAGCCTTTAAAGTTTTCAAATTATTACACATACAGGTTTTCTACATAAGCAAGAAGAAATACAAGGAAAGGCATAACCACAAGGACATAATTTGCCTAGAAGAGCTACATAACCCTGGATGATACGTGTCATCATAACAACCTACCTCCTGCAGAATCATTTGAAGTTTCACAACTCTAGTTCAGATTAAATACCAATGTCCTGATTCATTCTTACAATTAATTTCTCTGTAAATAATTGTAAGAAAACACGTTTAATGCCATGAGTCAGTATGCAAAACATCTTCTGCTCCTCCTGGCCAAAGCTTGCTATGCCCCACACCTACCTCCAGCAAAGGCTAAGTGGCAGCGCAGCCAATAAATGGCCCCATGGCTTCATAACCAGGCTTCTGACACTCACTTTTCCCAAAGATTAATGTTTCAAAGTGAAGAGACCAGGATGATTTGCCATCAGAAACTGCAACAAGGAACGCAGCCCCGATTATATTATGCTTTAAAATAGCATCCCATGCCCCCCAAAATGGAAGTCATCACAAATACACTGCAGATTTTCAATTTACGAGCATTTGACTTTTGGGGGTGTGTGAAAACTAGTACTGAGGAGGTCACAAAGAAAAGCAAAGATTTATTAATAGGCTTGCATGTACTATGCAGCAGTCTACCGATACACTGGAAATGTTCAGGGGGGCTGGAACTGGAAAAAATCTTACAACTGCTTTTATATCACTGAGCTCCAAAGCGAGGACAAGAAAATGAGAGACCACACTGGTACAAAATTTTTAATTCCTGAGAGTCCCAAGTGGCCAGCATTACATAAAACATTTATTAAAAATGAATGCCATTCCATGAATAACTTGTATGTATTATGTAAAATATTTATTAAAGATGAATGCCATTCCATGAATAGCTTGCGCGCTGCTTAGTTCGAGTAACAACAATGCATTTATCCATTGTAAATTAAGTTCTTCTGCCCAACGAAATGTCTTTTATACCTCGGTCTATAACACTTTTCATAAGTAAAGTTTATAAACACATTTTATATAACCTTGTTTTATACAACATATACTTTAGAATACAGCTTTCATACAAACAGATATAGAAAAGAACAATGAATACAGCCCATCAGTAGCTCTTGACAAGGGCGCAATGGGAGGGAAAGCAAATACAATAAAGGGAATAAAATGCCTGTGATGAAGAACCTCTAAATCTGGCCTATGGCTGGGAGACAACCATATTTAACATACTAGAGCACAGGTTGATGTCCCACTGAGTTAAACCACTTCCCACGTTGCCCCTTGCATGATCCTATGCTGACTGAATAAGCAAGAAGCATGAAAAAGCAAGAAGACAGAGAAAACAACACCAAACTCCTGGCACCTTCGGAGGGGCAGGAACAATAACACAGCTTCCCTACATAGTTATTTCAAACTACAGCAGCTGCCAAGCTCCTGTTGCACATGCTACCCTGGTGCAGAAAAGATGTAGAGGAAAAATTTTGACAACTGAAAAAAATCATCCTAAACTTTTACAGACAGATATCTTTACATTAGGGGACCATTTCTGAAGCTAGGTTCCATATTCAGATGTTTCTTAGCTATACTGAAGGGTTAGAAATGCAACTTTAAAAACCCCAGGCCTAGCTGGATCATTTGGTATAATAAAAAAATATTTATTCTGTCACTTTCCCCTTTCTGTACACAGACTGTTTTCTATCAGGCTCCTCTGCCACGTTATGCACATAGATTTGGAGTCTACAACAGTACACACACACACACACATACACATGTGTGTACACACACGGACATATAGAAAATCTATAATAGTATATCCCTGTATCATGTAATATCCAATATAATATGATATATAATATCCAATAAATTAATCTGCCTTTTTGTATATACACAGTAATCCCTACAGTTAATTAAACTGCAGCTATGCATACACAAATTCCCTTCCCCTCTAACTGAACAAACAAGCTTTTTACAGAAACCACATCACCTGTGTTTCCTGACTATGTTGTTTCAGATTCTGACTTGCTCATCTTTTCCCCCTCTGGGCTTCTGTCTTCTTTGGTCTTTCACTTTAGCATTTCTGTTCCACATCTACCTTCCAGAAGACAAACTACCAAAATCACTGGAGTGAAACTGCTGATTTTTTGAAACTCCACCTCTGAGAGAGGGATATCTTATCAGCACAACCTCGTCTTGAGCAAAGATTAATTCTGTATTAAAAATAAAAAGAATTTTAAAATATTACTTAAACATAAGAAATCTTGCATAAAACAAACTGAGAATAAGTCATCAAACAAAGCAAGAAAAGCCCCTTATTCAAATGTTGAAGTAGCATTTCTAGGGCGTGATTCACCTATTCCTAAGGTAGACATCTAAAATAGGTCAGATGAATCATCGCCTAACAGTGTCCATTTCTCTCCAGTGAAGAAGGAGAAGGGAGCCTGGACCGTATCTCAGATGGAGACACCCATATTGCAGCTATTGATACGCGGCCAGGCAAACACCAGCCCCAGTCTTCGCCCCGATTGCCTGCCTCAGATGTGCCCCCGTTTTTGCAGGAACTACTCCGCAGAAGCGGGCCCATGACGGAAGGGGAGCAAAAGCTCTGCCTGGAGCCTTTGGTTGCTTTTCCGGCTTTCTCAAGCAAAGCATTCAATGAGAGCTGCTGCAGCAAGTGGGCAGAGCTCTTCCAACCCACCCCTCCCCTCAAGAACCAAGAGGTTTTAGATGAAGTGGGAAAAGAGAATTAACAAGTGTTTTCCTATCCCTTCTTCCCTGTGAATACAGGGTTAGGCTCCTCATCCTAAATTTTCTTTCCACTTAGATATATTCATAATGAGACAGAAGTTTCAAAATCAAAAGACAGTTCAAAAGCTCTATTTGGTCTTTATTAAAATACCTTTTTTTTTTTCAGATTTGGGGATCAACTTCATGACATACTTTTGACAGGCTCGTGGAGTTTTTTTCTGTAGTTTCTTGAGGAATTAAGGCTTTTAAATCACACTGTCAGTCCCCCGTTAGTCACTTAGGAACCAACCCACTCATTTTAACCAAATTTAACATGCACGTAGAGGGATCAGAGGTGAGCATGCTCCTATAGCCACAGATCAGAGGCTGGCTATGGCAAGGAGCTCTTACAGACAGCCCCGTGGAAGGATCAGCAGGGAGAGGTTGGTCCTTATCTGTGTTGTGTGGCAGTTTATGTAATGTCTTATCCAGGCAGCAGGTCAAAACATTTGCTTTCAGGACACTGAATCTGTTAGGAACATGGGAGGGACATAAGGATGGTTTGGGGTGAAAAGACTGCTGGGAAGAGGGAGCGCTAATAAGCTGCTTTTCTTCAGGCTGAAGTAATCAACAGCAGAACATGCCATTTTAGTAATAAAGTATTAATGGGAATACTGGTAACAATGAGCTAACTGTATATTGTTTGGGGTCTTTAGACTGTAAGGATTTGATTCTGTAACACTGCATGTGACCAGGATTTCCACCACTGTCCATTGCAGTAGCTGATACAAGGACTGTCAAGAGCCAAATCAGGGTCTAGATATCTCCAACTGAGTCTGAAAGCTGTCACTCCTAAAATGATGGAGAGGACTTAAACCTGTTATTTGGTAGCCTTCCTCTCTAGGAGTGCCTGAAATGCTCACATCCCATAGAACGTGGGGACATCTGCCTCCTAAGAGAATTTCCAAAGCAGATTGCCAGAATTTAATCAGAAATTAATTAACTTCTCCTATGAAGAAAGGCTGGGATCGTTCAGCCCAGGGAAGAGAAGACTCCAGGGAGACCTTATTGTGGCCTTTCAGTATGTAGAGGGGTCTTATAAGAAAGGTGGAGCAAGACTTTTTGCCAGGGTTTGTAGTTGTTGTCCTGTAGACAGGACAAGGGACAATAGTTTCAAACTGTGAGAGGGTAGATTTAGACTGGGTATGAGGAATAAATTTTTCTCCAGGAGGGTGGTGAGACACTGGAACAGGCTGCCCAGGGAAGCTGCGGATGCCCCATCCCTGGAAGTGTTCAAGGCCAGGTTGGATGGGGCTTTGAGCAACCTGGTCTAGTGGAAGGTGTCCCTGTGCAGGGCAGGGGGAGCACACTAGGTGATCTTTAAGGCCCCTTCCAACCCAAGCCACTCTGTGATTCTATGACCTGGGAGCACCTGAGGAGAGCGCTGGTGATTTTCCTGAACCTGGGAATTCAGGACAAACCCCAGAAAGCAAGGACGCCGGTTCCCCGGCCGGGTTGGGAGGTAAGAGGAGTGAACTGCACATGCCGGTTCCTGCACTCGGCAGAGCCCGGGGGCCTGGCACCCGTGCTGCCAGCACCTGGCCCGACAGGGCCCCCGCGCCCACGCAGCACCCTCGCTCGGCCCCGGCAACCATCCCCACCTGCCCCCTCCGCAGGCCACCCCCGGGCTGGGGAAGGGGGTGCCGGGGCCGGGGGCTGCGGGGCAGCAGCGCATGGCCAGAGAGAAGTGAGAAGCCACCGCAGGGGGACGGCAAGCAGTCTGGGTGGTCCGGACAGGGAGCTTGGGGATGGGAGCGCATCCGCAGCAATAAGAGTTTTGGGAAACAGACTCTGGGAAGAGGCCAGGGAACCGGGTTTGTTGAGTCTACAGGAGAAGGCTGGGAGTAGGGCAGGACGTGATAACATGGTTGCGGTGCAGGAGAGGTTGTTATTAAGAAAGGCAGCAACTACAGTGCTGGAAGGACAAAGATAAGATCTAATCGGATTAATTTTCAGGAAAGAAAAGAAGAAAGGGAGAAAAGAAAAAGGCTAGATGTTGCAAAAACTTTCTCTGCGTAAGGCAGCGCTGGAGTAGATTACCCAGGGAGGTTGTGAAATCCACTTCACCGGAAGCTGTCAGGCATCACGCAAACGTCGCAGCGCTCTCTCAGTAGAGGATGGACCGCCGTGCTATTTCTCTGCCTTGGGAAAGTAAAGGCCCATCTAACCTTTTCAAAAATGAAATTTAAAAAATAATCCATACACATCATATGGGTCGTTAGATGTACGGGTGATAAATAAACAAGTTTAGCATTTGGGTAAAAAAAACTACTATAGTTTTACAAATCCTAATTTTACTACTACAAGTACAAGCATTTAAATTCAAAATACCATTAAGAACAAAAACAGATCGCAATCTTTGATCTTTCCTCTCAAAGAAATTGCCTTGCAGTTCCTGAGCTGGAAAATGCTGGCAATATCTTTTAGCACTATTTCTTTCATACACGTTACCCCATCACGCCTCCTTCCTGCTACCAGCCTTTCTCCACTGTTATCTTCCACTGCCACATAGCGCCCTATGGGGTTGTGTCCTGCAGAGAAGCACTGGCCACTTCTGTATTCTTTGGGGCACTTTTATTCCTCCTAAAATGCCTGGAGGCTGGGCCAATCTCACAGCAAGATTATACAGTCACCTCTCCGCCATCTAAGGTTATGAGGCCATAAGATACCTCAGACACTGGAAAACAACAGACCAGATGGTTCTTTTGGGACCCACCACACAGCAGAACACTCCCAACATACAGAGTATACAGAGGCATGCCAACCTTTCCAGTTCATCAGAGCATATTAAGTCTATCAGGACATCTTAACTCCATTACCTAAAGGACACAGAGTTAGCGAGGTTTACTTGGGATACTGCATGGGTGTCTAATGTTAATAATCCAATCATACGCTGAGTCCAGTCTGGCCTTTCACCACCAAATGGTCCCAATAACTCCAGTTAATGGTATGTCCAGCCAACCAGTTAATGCTAATGGCACAGCTGGTTAGGGCTATGTGCTGACTGGGCAGCTTGCTGACAGTCCCTGGACAATACTAGGAGGTATTTCTCAGTCTATCCCATGCAAAGAGATCTAAACTACCCTGACACTGCCAGGCTGTTTCCTCTGCTGGGAAACATGCTGCAGTGACACTGGAATGACTAAACGGTCTCGGTAGAGCTTAGTGGCTCTGTCTCATAGTGATCTGGGTGATTTGGTGAGACACTTGTTGTAACAGTGCTCTGACATCCACATAGCTTGTGAGCTCAGGCACACTACTACTTGAAAACACGGGTAGCCCACATCTGTTGGGTACACAGGATAAAAGGTCCTCTGGGAGAAGGGAAATGTGGGGAGTGTGCTGCAGGTTGCACTGCAAGGGTCCACCCCCAGGAGTGTCAGTAGTGACGATGCTGAGCCACAGCTTATAAGCCTCGCTGGGTCTGACCTGACCCTATGGGGACCCATTCAGGTGCCTCTGCAGTCATTCCCCAAAACTTCTGGTTCCATCAGAGCACATTAGCTTGGGTTCTTCACCATGTGCTTCCAGACCCAAGCTGACTCTGAAAGAGCCTAGACATTCCTACATGTAATTCCTATCAGGATGAGATGGGCCTTCTCAGAGTCAACTCTGGTACCTCTGAACTTGATATTCACTAATTCGATAAACTACCCAGAGGAATCTGCAGCAGCTCATTTCATTAGCACTGAAAGAGAACTTTGGTTCAAAGACTGTTCAAAGTCACATACAGATACTATCTACTGAGGACCTTTGCAAAATAGACTGGGGACTAAGATTCATCTTTGTTTTATGATGAACATACCAGCCTAGAAAGAGGCAAGCTGGTCAGGGACTCTGGAAGTATGTGTCCAGTTCTTATCTCGGCTTCTGGATTGATAGCTACTTTGTGTAAGTCTCCACTCACCACCATCATCTTCATCATCTCAGTTTTCTCTATTTGTGTAACTGTGGCATGCACCTTGTGGTAAAAGGCACTGTATAAAACAGATTCATTGATGAAGGCAGTAAGAGAACTGGTGGCAGATGGAAGATGAGAACCTGTGAATTCCAGACTGCAAGCTCTTGACCCAAGAACCTTTCACCTGAAGAATCGGTTCGTGACTTTCACTCTCAAAAATGCTGTTCTTCATGTGGTTTTGGGGGGAATAATCACATCTGATGAGTTTTTTCCCCACTCTGTTCCAGCTGGTGATGATGTTGCCCCAGCTGAAAATAAGGACACCTGCTATCAAAAAATTCATATGAAAATGAACACTTTTTGACCCTTACATTCACCAACAGAGAGCCCAGATAGGAGAGAAACCCCTTAGGTGCTGTGGCTGCAGAAAGGGTTTTGATGGGAATTCTGACCTGACTCAACATCAGCTGGTTCATACTGGAGAGAAGCCTTACAGCTGGAGCCAGGATTCATCCCTTGCTCAGCATTGATGAACACACCTCAGCAAGAAATCAGCATCTGAATGGAGCATGGTCACCATGAGTCCTGCAGGGCAGGCATTCACTCCTGCACCGGAGATGGGATAAAGACAAGGATATTCAAGCTGCTGTTGGGAGTCTTGCAGGGAAGTCCTGCACAGCATCCTTGTCTCTAAATTGGAGAGAGATGGCTTTGCTGGATGGACCACTCAGTGGATAAGGAATTGATTGGATGGTCACACTCAAAGAGTTGCAGTCAATGGGTCAATGTCCAAGTGGAGACCAGTGACGAGTGGCATTCCTCAGGGGTCAGTGTTGGGACTGGCGCTATTTAATATCTTTGCTGGTGACATGGACAATGGGATTGAGTGCACCCTCAGCAAGTTTCCCAACAACACCAAGCTGTGTGGTGCAGTCAACATGCTGAAGGGAACACATGCCATCCAGAGGGACCTGGACAGGCTTGAGAGCTGGGCCTGTGGGAACCTGATTAAGTCTCATACGGCCAAGTGCAAGGTCCTGCACATGGGTCAGGGCAATCCCAAGCACAAATACAGTCTGGACAGTGAATGGATTGAGAGCAGCCCTGAGGAGAAGGACTTGGGAGCGTTGGCTGATGAGTACCTGGCAATGTGCATTTGTAGCCCAGAAAGACAACTGCATCCTGGGCTGCATCAAAAGAAGCATCGTCAGCAAGTTGAGTGAGGTGATCTGCTGTTGTGAGACCCCCTGGAGTACTGTGTTCAGCTCTGAGACCCCCAACATAAGAACATGGACATGTTGGAGCAAGTCCAGCTGAGGGCCCCAAAGATGATCAGAGGGTTGGAGCACCTTTCTTATGAGGACAGGCTGAGAGAGTTGGGGTTGTTCATCCTGGAGAAGAGAAGGCTCCAGGAAGATCTTATAGCAGCCTTCCAGTATCTGAAGGGGGCCTACAAGAAAGCTGGAGAAGCACTTTTTACAAAGGTATGTAGTGATAACACAAGGGGTAATGGCTTTAAACAGAAAGAGAGTAGATTTAGATTAGATCTCAGGAAGAAATTTTTCACTCTGAGGGTGGTGAAACACTGGAACAGATTGCCCAGGGAAATTGTGGAGGCTCCATCCCCAGAAAGTGTTCAAGGCCAGGTTGGACGGGGCTTTGAGTAACCTAGTCTTGTGGAAGGTGTCCCCCACCCATGGCAGGGGGGTTGGAACTAGATGATCTTTAAGGTTCCTTCCAACCCAAACCATTCTGTGATTCTATGAATACAAGGCACAATGCCAAATGCTACACAGAAGAATCTGATACTGCTCCAGTGCAGTGGGGTAACAGTGGCTGGATGTGAGTAGCCTACTAAGATGATGCACCTTGGGAGGTCATGTTGTTTTTGTCAGAATCACTAATGAGGGAGGAGGAGGTCCAGGGTAGAGAGAACCTTGAAGTGCTGAGAGAGAAACAGAAGAGGTAAGATCAGGGTGAATGGAGTCACTGGCACAGCAAACAAGATCTTTGGGGTATTAAGAGAGCTGTCTGGGTGCTGGGTTGGTAGTTAACTTGGGCATCTGGAGCACCTGCCCAAAACAGAAAGAAGGTAACCATCCCTGTTCTGTTCTGAGAAAACATAGTACGGCATATTCTAGACTTATGAATCATTATTTGCACTGCGTTAGTCATTGTTAGCTGTGGCCTGTAAGTATTCCAGATACTAGACTACACAAGACCTTACAGGGTTTGTTTCCCTCACCTTCTGCCACTGACTTATATTTGTGACAAGTTAACCTTTAAACAACTTTCTGGTCTTTGTTTCTTTATTCTCTCAGATGCTTTGGGGACTGCAGCTCACCCATCCCAGGGAATATGATAATTTCAGAAGAAACATAAGAGATTCTCACTGTGACAAATGCACTACAATGCAGGACAAGGATGTGGTCTCTGCCTCAGCCAGTTTACAATTTAAGCCTCCAATGTAATGTACCAAGGGTTTTTTTCCAAGGTAGAAAAAACAGTTTTTTACAGGGTCATTCTGCTTTTGTGTTTTACTCACTGTATTATGCATGTCCCATTCTTAATTAAATGCAAAGAAAACTAAAAATATCACACTGTGTGAATCACAAAAAAGGCCCTTTTTGTGTGTTAAGGACAAAAGCTTACTTCATGAAAACTGTGTATTTGCTCGTATGAAACAATCCTGCTTCTGTCTGCCCTTCCAACAACAGCATCATAGCTCCAGACAAACAATACTTCCCTACCACTGTGTGGATGGTCGTATTTCTCTGCAAACTCACACCCAAGAGCTCTGCTTTGGCCACTCACCAAATATTAATCTTTACAGTCCATGATATGGGAAAGTTTTCATTTTCCATAACTGAGGTGTGGTGGCAAGGGCCATAGGGAATTCTCTCCGGGTATAAAATGCTGGGCTAGAGACAGAGTTAGAGGAAAGGACGTAAAGGAGGTGGTGTACTGTATCTAGCAAGGGGTCTCACAGCATTGCCTTTAATGCTGGACATATGGTGTCCCAGAATAATGTATTTATTTAGCAGGACTTCCGCCACCCTTAAGACTAAGTGTCAAAACGCTGATCCCGGGAGTTTTAGGACTGGTAATACTGTGGAGAAGAACATCTTACTCATTTTAAAAAGACTGATTGCATTCAGAGTTTGAGTTGGATGAAGTCTGTGGACTGGGTTAGGAGCTGATCCTGCAGGAGATGATGTGTTGCCTGAACTGGCCTCTGAAGAGCTGTCCCTGGCAGGTGTGGGGGCCGTAGTACATCAGGCCAATGTTGTGGAGGTAATATCAGGAACATGTGCTCACTTTTCTATTATTATATTTGTGGGCTATTATAGGATTCATGTTAAGTTTAGCGCCTTCAGGAAAGCCACCATGGGTGGCCTGTCTGGGTTTTGGTCTTGTGCTACCACAGGCCAGAAGAGAATATGTATTTTCAAGGCCCAACAAGGTCACTGATATTAAGGATCAGAAACTAGGTGTGAGTTGGATTAGAGTAAGGGTCTCGTCCCACAGAAGAAGTCTGCGACCAGGACTGTGCTCTCCAGGTAGATGCTGCCAAGTTATGTTATGCTGGGCCAACACAGCGCAGGTGTTTTGGAGAACCATAGCATTAGTCTCATCACAATTTTTGGAGTAGGGTGATGGTTCATTGATGTATGGTTAGGATTGGATGTTGAGGATGGTAGGACAGAGTGGGAGATAAAGGGTCAACCTTGGCTCTGATTCTGCAGGGTTGCGGGGGAAGAGGGATCAGTCAAAGCCCAGAGAGGTGTTTCTCCTGTTGCTGTCAGGAATGGGAGAAATAAGTGTTGCGCTACATGGGAGGGTATCCCAGGCGGTAGGATTTGCTTCCTGTACCCGACAGCCCCTCTTTGTATGGGCAAAGACTAGGAACTGTTTTCTTGGGCTAAAGCTGATCTCCACCATCCACAGACCCGGAGTAAGCAGCCAGTCTGCAGCCTCACACATCTCCCTGCTGACAGGAGCCAGCTTGTCTCATGTGCCTTGAGGTGAACGAGGGGCTCTTGTTTCCTCCTGTGGCTAAAATCACAAAGATTTTGCTTTTAAAAAGCTGAAACTATAATGAAACGGTAGATCTTTCTTGAACATTCTTGCAGAAAGCCTTAGTAGTAACCCAGCACAACTGCTTGCCTGAGCTTAACAAAAAATATGTGAGGGAGGGAAAGCTAAGTTGCTTTTTAAACCTGCTGGTGCAACGCTGCACAGACGGCACCGATGTACAGGAGCATGTGTGGCAGTATGGCATTTGTGTTACTGTTGTCTCACCTGGGCGCAGCCAGGAGCCAGCGCCAGGAACAGCTTCCCAACAGGGGGCACTACGTTATTACATATAGAAGCGTGGAGCTCGCCACCTCAAGGACACCTCTCAGGCCAAGGCACTGAAGGTGGAAGAAGGCACATCTCCGCGTCATTTGACCTCCGCTACAAAAACTAAGCTGATAAAAATTTACTGCGCTTATCTCATTAAAAGTTACACTATTATGTGTAACGATATCCATCAAGAAAGCCAAAACAAAACCCCCAAATCCTACATCCAGGTCGCAGGGAGAATTCTGAGTTTCTGAACATTTAAGTGCTTGATTTCACAGCCATTCAAGAGTCTCTTAATACAAGACAGGGACTTTTCTGTACAATTTGTTAATTAACAGGGAATTGTCTTTATTGGTGCATAGGACAGATTAATTTGTTTGTGGGCTGGATTTTGTATCTAGCCAACAAGAGGAAGGAAAGTGAAGGGCTGGTCTGAGTCATTACTACTGACCTATACCACAAGCAACAACACTAAGATGGACATTATCGCATGATGATCTCAGCTAGGAAGAAGGAGCTTCCTAGCAGAGTGGTTTCCAAGTGAGCAGGGATGGGCAGGATGCGGCGGGGGCAGAGGCAGCGCTGCTGCTTGGAGCACAGGGGAAGGCTTCTGAATGTCCTCCTCCCACCTGTGCTGCACAGGCTAAGGTGCCTAAAAGGTGGGTAAAAACCTGCACGCCTGCATGCGCAGGGCTTTCTGTATCCAGCTCCTGCACAGCAAGTTACTTCCTTTCAGGTTGAACTGGGGGACTATTTGGTAAGCCCCTCGAAGGCAGAATGGTTCTCCTTTCATTTTTCACTCTCCATGCTCCACAACTTGTTGAGGTCCTAACTATAGCCCACTGTTTGAGCAGCTCTGGACTAGAATAAGATTGCTTGCAGTGGTATGACTTTGTTTGTATTCCACCTTTCCCTTCCAGTAATGTATTTCTAGCACTCACGGTTGAGCAGAAAGCCTGAAGAAATGACCACCTGGTCATTTCTGGGTCAACTGGCCTATCTGAATCTGAAGAGAGCAGAAAGGAGGAACGAAGTTTCCTAGTTGTTCTGATAGCGAATGGATTTATTTGTTGTCAGCATCCTTTATACAGAGGTCTTTGAGTGTCATACACACACCGCTAACTTAAGTTATTGCTATAAATGCCCATGTACCTGAGAAAAGTACAGAGGAAGGCTCTGCTTAAGTTCTTGCCTTGGCAAGTGGAGCAGATGTATTTTAAGAGTCCCTGTAGCTTTCTCCGGGGCTTCTCAAAGGATGCTGGGGGAAGAGAAAAGGAGAAAATAGCCATTGTCACTGATCCTCTCCGTTTAGGCCTTTTCTCACTCCTGAGGAAGGAGGAGAAACATCAGTGTGTGAAGTCTAGGTAAAGGGCACAGCTGTTAGAGACTCCAGTCTGGCAGTGCATGTGAAAGAGAGAGATGCATGTATGGAGTAGGCTGGGAAACGATTTACTGCACCAAGGCACAGCATTAGGACTCCGATTCAGGTTTGCACAAGGATTTAGCTGCGTCTAATTCAAGCGGCTATCTCCCGAGCCGCTGCCCTCCCTGCCCCTCTGCTGCCACCGTGCCAGTACGGCTGGACACAGCCATGGCAAGTTCCTGTTTGCCAGTTTGTTGATGCTGATCTCCACTGGGATCCTCCATCCCAAGAGGCCAAATGCCCAGAGTACTCCGGAGTACTGCAGGAGTAAAGAGAGGAAACCATACCTCTAAAGTATCGAGGCTATGAATTAGAGCCAAGTAGCCTGTGCTCTGAATGGAGCCCCAGAACAAAGACAGCATGTAAGAACAAAGCTGTTAGCAAATTAGTCTCCTGTTCAGGGGAGGCAATACTCAAAATGGGGCTCTTAAGAACTGGATCCCAGTCAGACAGCTGCAGAGGCGTCACGGCAGCCTCACTGCCTGGACCAGACTTTGCAATGTCCTCAGGAAGCTGCTGCTCCCCTGCGCTGCAGCCCACGATGTTCTCAGCTGCTCTGGCAGAGCTTTGAAGGCCATGTGTACCTGAGATCACCAAAGGACTTGGGGGAAAAACAGCTTTTTGCTTTCCTCTTGAAGCGTTCAGAATCACAAACACAGAAACCAAGTGCTCTGCAGGAAACAGAGAGCTGCCTCCTAAAGCTTCCCTGGGAGCTGCAGCGCAGGATTTTGGTATGCGAAAGGCACCTGCCAGGAATAAGCAATAACCAGAATATCTTTTGCATGTAGCAACTCAGTGGGGAGAAATCATAAACACAGAGATTTCCTTAAAATTGTGACTGAGCTAGAAATTGCCTATGTCAATTGGTATAAAAGAACAGCTGTTCGGAAATGTTTGCGTAACCAGCTTTCATTAAGGTCTTTCAACATTTGTGGTATTTCTGGATAGTGAGACCAGAATGTTGCATATTCTGGATTACCAGGAATTAACACTTTTGATGAGGAAGCAGAGGCAAAGACCATTTGCCATCTTTTTCCTTGACTACTCATTCCCCAATATGAATGTTTTTTCTCCATCATGTGTTTTTGTCCTTTTGGAGGCATCTTAAGAATAACTAGCACCATTTTTAAACCTGTTTTTGGATTTAGGACCCTTGTTTACAGATATTACCTTATATTTCTTAATTACCTTTTGTGGATCCTCTTCAGGTAGCCCATAGACTTCCGATGTGTGTGGACAAAAGGCCAGAAATTACTGCAATAGTCTTACTCAGTGAATGACACCTATACTGAAATTCAGTGTAAAGTACCAAGGAATGCCCTCATTACTGTTCTTGGTCATAAACCATATTAGCCCTGCACTTGTTCAAGCTTTACATTTGGGGAAAAAAATATATCTCAAGCTCATGTTATTTAGCTGCAGGGACACTTCCATATAGATCTCCGTATATTAATCAGGTGTAAATAAGGCTTGAAAAGAAAGGAGTGTGATGTCGTATTGCATTAGGTATATCAAATGTAATTTTTGCAATTTTGGCTGAGGAAAATCTTCCTAAAAATGTAAAAGCTTTCTACTATGTCACTGAAAATGCAGTCACTGAGTTGCCAAATATTATCAGTGAGCTGGAAACAGGTCGCTTTGACTACAGTATGTATTGCTAAAGGTTGGGTAACTGCTTCGGAGAACATATCCCATTTAGTTATAGTTCCTTTTCCCCCCCAATATTTATTCAAAGAAGCTTCTTGCTTGTGCAAGAAGTGCACATTTTATTAACCTTGAATAAAAGGATGTTTAATTGAATTGGACTAAGCTTTAAGCTATTCCCTTCTGTCTTTTAAAACAGTATATAAGCAAAAAGATGTGAAGTTTTGGGTTGTGTTTTGCTGTAGCTAATCAAACCAAATCCTGTGTAGGAGACATGTTGTGGGGATTTTTTTTTCTTCTTTCTTTGGTTTGTACCTAATGCTATGAGCTGTTCACAGTAGTTTGCCTTGCCTTCTGCTCAGTTGACAGTATTTGCACTCTCAGCAAAAAAAAAAAAAAAAACCAAACCAAAAAACATCTGAGGCTATTTTGCTTGGTTTTGCTATTGGAGACTGTCCATTCCTCTTCAATAAAAATCAGGAAAGGTCAAGGAAACCAGCATTTGCGTGTATAAAGCCCACACCTTTCTGAAGCCATGGCATAAGCAGTCATTTTCCTTAACACCACTCCAGGTTGCAGTGAAACAGCTGTAGCTGTGATTATAACTGGGAAAGCCCACCAGCCTCCGTCAGGTCCATGACCACGAAGAATGAACCACCTTCTTGCCTTTTAAAAGAGGCAGTAGCTTACAATAAGTGAATGTCAGGCAAAATGGATGTATGCAAATAAATACATGCTGTTCCCACCTTATCTGGCTGACAGGCAGGGACTCTCCAGACAAGCCCTCAGCCTCGTGCTTCTAACAGCAGCCTTTGTCTCTGGCTGCCAGTCTGAAATCTGGTCCATTTGTTTATATTTTCCTGGCAGTACTGGTAAGAAAGTGGGGTTTAGCAAGCAACCCATTTAGGACGTGGGCCCAGTTTGCACATGAGGCAAGATCACTGCTATTATTTTGGAAGAAATTTGTACAACACATTAAATGGGCAATTCATTCGTAATCCATCCTGTCAATGTAGACCTTCACAGTAAATGGTATGTAGTTCATCATGACAGAAAACTATCACTCCATGGCACATATGTAGGTATCCATTCGGACAAAGAGTCCTTACGGCTTTTTGTATGAAAAAAAATGGATGAGGTTGAATACGGACTATAAACATATATAATTTAAGTGGATTATTTTGCTCCTGGTTTTATTCTCTAAAAGCAAACACGGTGTTGTGTCTAGGTCACTTGTTGGCTGAAGGCTAGTTAGGATTCCCAGGAGAGAAAGCACCTGAGAACGAAATGGGGGAAGCCCATTTCAGTCTGCGACAGCCCTTCTCAGGATGTACATGCTCTTTGACAATACGGGTCATTGTCTCAGGGCTTTTGTTATTAACTCAGTTCATGTCAGCAATGTGGTTTTATAACTAGTTTCACACAGGAAAGCATCTCTAGCCACATCACTTGAAGGACTTTCCCAGTTCTGTATTTTCCTAATCCTTTCGGGCATGGACATCTAGTCCTGCACATGCGCTGGAGCAAATTTCAGGTAAGATGTCAGAAATCAGTACTTGTTTATGTGAAATCCATAGTCTCTTGAACTCCTGGGATAAGTGATGGCTCTGCCAGACAACAGGAGTTCACCATTATAACCGCATCCATGACTGTAACCGAAGCAAATTCTCAGATGAAGACAACCTCCCTCAACCTGCTGGCCATGCTTCTTTTGATGCAGCCCAGGATACAGTTGGCTTTCTGGGCTGTGAGCACACATTGCCAGCTCATGCCCAGCTTTTCATCCGCAATGATGCTGGGACTCTGCTAACTGCTGATAGCACACTATAAATAAGAAGCAGGAAAAGAGATGACTGACTTTCAGAAGGACCGTTACTGCTGGATGTTCACACCAAGCCTTGGAGGAAATGAAGGAAACAGCCAGGACCTGACTCACTGGGGATGGGTGTTTTACTTGCTGCTTGTATAAACTGACTTTGGTTCAATTTCCAAGCTCAGTGTTCTGTTTCTTTCCATTCTTACCAGGGTTTTTCTTGCCATATACACAGGTTCGCTTCTGCTTGGAGGAAGGTATAGCTGCTAAACACACCCGGGGTAGCTATTTGGTTTTCCAAGGAGTGAGGGCTCACCAGATGATTTAGTTAAACTTAAGATGACACTTAGACATCCCCATGGTACTTCGACGTGTCAGCAGCATACCTAAAATTTACTAGAACTGCCAGGTTCTGTCCTGCTGTCCACCCGGCTTTTTACGTTTACAACCATGTGCTTTGCATATAGTAGAAGTTAAACTCTGAATAATGTCTGTTATGAGGCGAGGACAACAGAGGACTGTAGCTGGACGGGAAGTTCTCGAGGAGGATCCCTACACAGGAAAAGAAAGTGTGAGTGGGATGTTAGTGTCCAAATGGCCTCTCACCCCACCAAGGTCACAGTGTGCCCAGACAGCACAGGGTGCTGCGGGAAGCAGCAGCACATCAGGGTACAGGAGGACCCTGCTCTTTGCACTGCAGCCCAATCCACCTGGGACACCTCTGTGCTCCTCTCTGTCCTGCTTCCCACTAATGCTGGCTCTCAACTTTCCTACTGCTGGGAGAGGACTCCCATGCTGTGGGATCTACTGGTCAAAAAACATTGACTCACTGTAGCTCACCTTCCTAAAGGAGAAGGGGAACTACTTCTGGCATGGGACAGGACCTCTCCTGCTCACGCTGTGCAGTGCTCCCGATGTGCAGATGTTCTAAACATAAGAAAACCCTTACTTAAACTAGCCCAGGTAGCCCAGATTGTGGGGTCTCCATCCATGGAGATATTAAAACCCCGACTGGACAGAGTCCTGGGCAGCCTGCTCCAGCTGTTCTGAGCTGGGGGGTGGGCTAGATGATCTCCAGAAGTGCCGCCCAGCCTCAGTGATTCTGTAGCACAACTATTCTTCATTGACCTTTCCTCCACATCACTGGCAGAAGTACCTTAACAGCACTACAGTAATTTTTCATGGGTCCACAGAGAAGTTAGGAGCCCAGTTCCCCCGAGTTAGGGAAGGAGAGTGTCGCCTACAGAAGGACATAGATATCGTGACACTGAGAGCTGCATATTATGACTTCAGGCACTGCTTCACCCTATGTAATGCCTGAAGTTAGGCACTCAAACTCTCTGTGCAATGGGCAGGGAAAGCAAGGTACCTCAGGATATGATTCATAAAAGCAAATAGAAAACTGCCTCTGCAGCTGCTGGAGGTGCCAAGGAGAGAGCTAAAGGTTAAGCCCCTCTTAGACAATAAGTTGTCCTTTTCTGGATGACAAAGGTGCTGTTTTCCAGTCAGGATGTCTAACTCCAGCCCGCTGCCAGCTGCTAGGAACTTACAAAATGCAGTAGGAAGAGGCATCGCCTATTTATGTAATGTTCCAGAGGTTTGAGCACCAACCCAAGAGAGACATGATCCAGAGCTGATTTCCCCAGTCTCCTGGCTTGTGGGAATTCGAAGCATCCCTTTCCTCTCCATTGACTGTAAATGCAGTGATGTGGAATCAGTATCTCAATTGCAGAAGCTGATTCGCTATGATGAAATAATTCATCCAAACAAATGAATGAAAGCATTAATTGCATCAGAAAGCAGCAGCAAGCATGAGTCCGATTTCGTCGCTGGCTGGGTAGAGCTTTCAGCGTGCTGCTTCCAGGCTGAGTTTTCCTGCCTGGGAGACCCCACATGGGTGATGCAGGGAACAGATGGTTGTCAGCATTGCCTGGGTGCAAGGCACAGGGTTTCTCTTCACAAGAGCACACAAACTCCCCCTTCTCCTTTGCTGAACTCTTCAGAGCACGTCCCAGGTAATACACTCCTGCAAGCCTCAAGAAACGATTAGGAAAAAAAGACTCAGCAAAGGTGTCACTGGCTATCAATTTGAGGAGACAGAAAATATAATATGGGTAATTCCGTCCTCAGTCACTTGTCTAGCGTAATACTCTGCTCACCTTGCATTCTTTGTGAGCAAAGATCTGTACTGTGGTAAAGTGCATTCTCACACAAATCCTGTACTTCTTTAAGAAAATACAGGCATCTATGCCACATATAATACCGGAGCAGTGGAGAACCAAGTAACCTACTATGATTATTTTGCCATTGAATGAAAACCCTCATTTCTGTATTTGCCCCTTCTCTTATGATCACAATAATAAGCTGTGTTGGGGTTTCCCTTTGCTCTGCTGCTCCCACGCACACGTTGTCCTGTATCTAGATGTCCTCCCTTTTTCTTCTTTCCCTGTATTTATGCCTTTTCTCTGCCAAGCTCTGTTCTACTCTCCTACCTGGGGGAACTCTCCCTACAGACTATATGCCCCTATTGCTACAGTCGAGCTGGCAGTCAGGGACAGAATTTCCTTTAATCGGAACGGATACCTTGTCCCCTTTCAGTCCACAGCTGAGCACAGCAACCAGAGAAAGCTTAGATGCAAGTAGGGCTCCTTGGGGTATTTACCTGTGTACGTAGGAGAGACGGGATGCTTGAGAACGGTAGCTGTGGATTCAGAGTTTTAATACATGCTACAGAGTTTTTCTGCCCACACACCGCTCAATTTCTTCTGAATTTAAGTCATTTACATTTATTTGACAGCCTCGGACTGTAATCCTGGGATCTGGGAGGTCTGCTGCTGCCCAGGCAAAGCCCCACCACGTGCTGCGAGGGCGACTCTCCTGTCAGCCGGCGCTTTTCCTGGAAACCCGTCTGCCTGCTGGGGGAAGGAAATACAAAAGCGGGAGAGTTCACACGGGCAAAGTTAAGGAGTGACCTTAAGGAGTGGGAAAACAAGAGATTCGGGGAAAGAGAGGAGGGGGGAAAGGGGAAAGAAGAGGTCCAGGGAGCTGGGATCAGCGAGTCAGGTGTACCCACTCTGTTTTTGCTCTGGAGGCAGAGCAACCAAGCGCTAAGCGCCATTCACCCCCCTCAAACCCAGGGCAGATGCAGTTATGGCAATTACTAAAAACCAAAGAAAAAACCCCAAAACCAACAAAACCCCACAACCAACCAACAACGCCCCCCCCCCAAAAAAAAAAAGCAAAATACCTT
>VZSF01010994.1:427225-524934 GCA_013398295.1 Chionis minor
TGCCTCCCGAAGGGGCGGCGAAGGGGGCGCCTCTCCGGCGGCCGCGGGGCAGGCCCCGGGGGGGCCGCAGCCGTGGCGGCGGCCTGTGCAGGACGGCGAGGCTCCGCGCCCCGCCGGCAGCGCCCGTCCTCCCCCGCCCCGCTCCTCCTGCTCCTGCTCCTGCCGGCTGCAGGTAGGGCCCGGAGCACAGGCCCGGTCCCAGGCTCAGCTGCCAGCCGCCGGAGCCTCTTCCCGCAGAAGTGGTTGCCTCCCACGCAGGAGCGAGATCCCACGGCTGGGCTGGGATTTCAGCTCCGGACGGGCCCCGGAGTCTCCCGGCTGCGCTTGAACTCTGGACACCTTGTTGTTTTCCCCCTTGCTCTGCTGGCTGGCGCCTCGTGACTTTTATGGCCTGTCATGGAGGGAAGGCAGAGGAACGAAAGGCGAGATACCTGCCCGCTGCTTGTGTTCCGTCTCCTTCCTTCCCGCAGCTGCTTCGGAGCCCCAGCCGCTGGCAACGGCTCCAATGACAACTCCGGGCCCCCAAAAAAACCTGCCGGGGTGAGGAGCCTTTTGAGCTCCCACAGCCCTGGCCTTGACCCACTCTCCCCCCAGCACCCATGTTATCCTTGCGCGTGATGCTTCGTTTATTCCCAGAGGTTGGGTGAGTCCTGGATCAAACCTGGTAGGGAACACAGGGGCAGGGAAGGAGGTCTGAGCTCAACAAATCTGTGTTGACTTGTTGCAGGCTTTGCCAAGGAGCTGCTAGATGCGGATGCCATCGGCTTCTTGAGCTGCATGCCCATTCCTCTCTGACCAAGCCGCATCTCTAACGTGACATTGGAGTGTGGTGACCTGATTCTCCAGCGTTTTGGAGTTTCTCGTAACCTAAGTGACTTGTTGGAGATGGCTTGGATAAGGGCAGAGTCCTTTTAAAGGGCTGCATGGGAGGGAGGTGGCTTACTTTGGAGGAATAATGTATGGGTGACCCAGATTTTGGAACTGTGACTGAATTGGGTGAGGAGGAGGCATCCATAAATCAGATTTGAAGTTGTACCAGATCTGAATTCTTCTTAATTCTCAATTATTGTTAATATTTGGAGTAGCTGAGCTGGCTTCCTTGTAGAACCTCATTTTGCCAACTTGTGACTGAGGATAGCACAGGCACTGCACTGTCTGTGTAGCAGCCCAGCAATCTTGCTAAATGTGCGAGTGGGGTTATGTGATCTAATTGCTAGTGACAACAGACGGCTAGGCCTTAGGTTGATTCTCTTGCTGAAGCCCGTCCCTGCTGTCTAAAATAGTGGGACACGAGCGCTGCCTCTGGGAACCTCTTGTGCATCCTGATAGATTTTGCCAGTAGGATTCTGTTCCCTGGGACTTTGTTTTTTTATTTCATCCTGTTAACTTTAGATAGATGCTCTTGCCCTTGTTCTGTTGAGTCTTATCCTTTCTTACGCTTCACTCGTTTGAAGTGCTTTCTAGAGGTAAAGAGCCAAATTTTGCTATAGGTTTTTGGTTTTGTTTTTTAACGTACTCCGCTTTGGAGTCTGATTTTAAAGTGGGTTCTTTTATTTAATTAGTTTGTATTAATGTAAATTATGTTTACTCTCCATGGTTATTCCCGGCAAAATTTAAGAAATGGCCTGCAAGGGATTTCAAATTCATAATTGGAATCACATTTTTTCCCAAGAATATTTGATTCTAATCTAGTGAGCTACTATGCTTTCTGTCATCTGGTATCTTTCCAGTTTGATGTTGGCTGCTTAGTTACTGTTCAGCTAAATTATCCATAGCTAGCTTATTTCAGTAGTGACGCCTGGTAAATTTTGTAATTCCTTTCAGCTTTGCAGCTCCTCACTGAACTCCTGTTGTGTCTTTTAATGAAGTACTTGCAAGTGACTTCAGTGCAAGTGTAGTTGTGCTCTATTGTTTCGGCACTTGGGCTGTACAGAGAGAAATTGTTTCCCTTTTCTGTGAGGTGATCACACAGTTGATGTTCATGGTATCAGCCATTTGGGGACAGATGCCTTATTCTGACCCCTAGTAGGTATTTACATTCCCAGCTGGTTATCACTGCATCGAATCCAAAATTCTATTAGAAAAGCATCCGGTCTTGATTTCAAGATATCAAGTAATAGACTGCACTGGTTCCCCAGGTAAATTATTCTAACACCTGATTACCCTCACTAATTTCTTATCTCAATCTGTCCAGCCCGGTTCCTAACCACAAAGTCTTGCTACAAATTTTCATGCCACATGACAGAGCTTGTTGCTGCTGGGATGGCACATTCCAGCAAAAAGATGACCTATTGTACTGCAAGCTTACAGCTGTTACCCATGCAATCCTCTAGCTTCTGGGAATAAGCAATTGAACTTTTGTCATAGGGTGACTGGTATGATTTAGAGCAGTGGCTGAGTGCGCCTGGCTGTGGTGTCTGTGCGCAGGCAGGGCTTTCAGAGAAATGTCATTGAATAAGTTGTGTTGCTTGGAGTATGGCTTCACATGATGTTTAATCCAGGGTAACTGCAGGCTGCTGCTGAAAGAACGATCCAGTTCTCATTCAGTCCTGACTGCAAGCTCCTGTTAGAAACATAGAATCACAGGACTTGGAAAGGACTTCTGGAGATCATCTAGTCCAACCTCCCTGCCAGAGCAGGTCCACCTACAGCAGGTTGCACAGGGTGGCGTCCAGGCGGGTTTGGAATGTCTCCAGAGTTGGAGACTCCACCACCTCTCTGGGCAGCCTGTTCCAGTGCTCTGCCACCCTCAAAGTAAAGAAGTTCCTCCTCATGTTCAGATAAAACTTCCTATGTTCAAATTTGTGCCTGTTCCCTCTTGCCTATCTCACTGGGCACCACTGAAAAAAGACTGGCCCCTTCCTCCCAGCACCCTCCCTTTAAGTACTTTGATAAGCATAGAAGGCATCAGCCTTCTCTTTTCCAGACTACAAAGATCCAAGTCCCTCAGCCTTTCCTCACAAGAAAGATGTTCCAGCCCCCTAATCATCTTCGTAGCCCTTTGCTGCACCCTCTCCAGCAGTTCCCTGTCCTTCTTCAACTGGGGAGCCCAGAACTGGACACAGTACTCCAGATGTGGCCTCACCAGGGCAGAGTAAAGGGGGAGGATGCTTCCCTTGGATCGGATCTAGTGACCAAGTGGCCTCAAATCAGTTCAGTCACTGCTCCAACTGAAAATGAATCCCCTTCCCTAAACAAAAAATACGACTTTTGGATCCAGAAGTTGGATCAGCCTACTTTGTGGCCAGATGGTGCTAGGTCTGATGCAAGAGGGTAGAATGCCACTGGGCATGAGAAACATGGAGAGGGACTACCTCTTTCAGTGGCAGCCCCATGCCTGTGCCGTATTAGATGCAAGAGGGAATCGTACATTTAGTTCCTACATTTGTGCACTTGGATAAACAGGCTGTGGTTGCACAAATCCTCTCAGCTGGCACTGGCGTTGAAAGAAGCCGTCGTGCCTACCTGTTGTCATCCACGTCGGTTCCCTGCTCTGGTTTGTTGTGAGACCACACACATGCCTATACTGCCAGAAGAGAAAGGGCAGCGTGGGGGTGGGAATAAGGAGGGCAGAGGATGGGATTCCTTTTGGCAAGCTGAAGAGCTTGTGAAACTAAGGCTTGAGATACAGGAATTGTCACAAGCACAACTTACCTTAAATCTTAATGGAAGCTAATGTATTTTTTCACCTTCGCTGTGCAGCAGATGTGTGTGAATAGCTGCCCTGATTTGTTCAGTAATCCAGGTTAACTCTGTTGCGTGACTTGTGAGGGCTGGGTTTAGCCAAGACTGGGTTTAGGTCAGCTGTATTTCTGTCTTTGGTCAAGAAGGGTGTGTTGGAGTTAGACTTTGTGTGTGAAAGAGCATTTATTGTACAAAGAAGGTCGTCTGTGCCTTGACTGTGACGTACTGATACCTATGAAAGATTCATCAGTGCGGGAAAGTTGCAAGCTAATGTATTTGTGTGTTCTTGATGTGCGGTTCTTGGTGGTTTTCAGTGCCTGAGCCAGCTGGGGTACCCTTCTGGGACAGCTTTGTTAATCTTGTCTCCTCCATTAACAAGTGATTCCAGCTTTCTTGCTCTTCTAGTGGAATTAGTTTGCTGGCACAAAACCCATTCCCCATCTATTGTTTTAAATGCCATTCCTGCAAGTGCAGTGCTGAACGCTGCAGGAGATGTGGAACTGAGCTTCTGGTGGAGACTAGTTTTGAGCTTACGGTCTGGGAGCTGGATTACAGCTAGATGAAGTCAAAGAAGAAATTCCCATGACTTCAGTGTAAGTTCAGTGGAAGGTCAGAGGGAGGGCTATTGGTTTTGATAGTGGGAAAAATTTAGAAGGGGGGAAGGTGATTACCATGACGTGTGTACAAATGTATGTATGTAAATAGACACACATATGTAAATGTATACAAAATAGAGGGTGTTCTGATGCTAGAAGAGGTTGAGGAGGAGTGGCTATAGAAACTGTAATTGGATAGTACACAAGAAGTGAACTAAAGTGGGAGGTGGTGCGTGAACCTGCTGCTCGGAGGATACTGCATTAAAGCAGAGCTGGCTGTAAATTAGCTTCCTGTGGATGTATCCTGTTTGCAGTAAGTCACGTAGAAGTGTGTGCCATTCAGACGTCAAACTACCTCTTTGTAGTCTCAAATTGAACATCTAGCTGCATGCAGGTGCTCGGTGTGTGAGGTCGACTGCCCCTGGCCTTGGTGGTGCTCCGAGTGCGTTTGGCACCAGATTTCCTGCCACTGATCATGTGCAAAACTTCCCAAATCCTTACCTGCATCAGGCCGAGGTGGTGCCCATTGGGATCCACAACTTTGGTGGTCCCCTGCATGTGCCACCCGTGGACAGAGCGGAGACATATGCTGGTGAGCAGACAGACCCAGCCTTGCAGAGGGTGTGACTGGCGGAGGAGAGGTGAGGAATGGCTGCCACTTCATTGACGAATCCAACAGTAGAGTTTGAGGATCAAAATTACACTCCTCTAGAGGAAAGGGGATTAGGATCCTGGTCATGTCAGGGCATGATCCGTTCAGATCGCAGAAGTCCTGAGATAATCGGGGGACATGTGGCCCAAGGCCCAAGTCTGGGTTACAAGCAGACCTGTAACCTGTTGGACGTGGTCATTTTTCACGGCTGCCACAAGGTGGCTGCAATGGCTGCACTCACATATTCACTTAATAATAGAAATAGATCCCCAAATCACTGTTAAAATTGGCATATACATCACTAGTGGGAGGAGGAGTGGCAAGAAGATGCTTTGCCCACAGTGTTTCTAGGCAGCTACAAAAAGTAAGCATACATAAGCTTTATGATATGTATGCCTTATACTCACAAAAATTTACAGGTTTAACTATCAAAAGTGCCTGCAAATATTTTTTGAATGGGATAAATCTTAACAGGGCCCTTGTATCTTTATTAGATTCCCTGTGAGGGGAATGTGTGTCCTGTGAGGGGGTGATAGTGGAAACTTTGTAAGAGCACACCAGTAAAAGTATAGCTTTGCTGATAGACTTCATTTCATAGGCAAAGGAAGGGTGCCTAGAAAAGCTCTGATGCTGTACATGTGTCTTCAGTGGGTCTGGTCTCTAAGCAAAATCTTCTTGGTGTGGATTTAACCTGAGCTTCCTTTTAGACACAGAAATTTTACTGTAGGTATTCCATAATGAGGCATCCGAGCGTAACTCTAGACCTATGAAATGTAATCTAGCTCCAACATTTGAGTCATTGTCCTTTCTGAAGTGACTCCGAGATCGCTATCTGTTTTTACAGGTGAGGACTGTCAGGTTGCATAGCAGCGAAGTTGAGAAGGTGTGGTGTATATCTATTTCCTCTCTGTTGCTGGATTTATAGGAGAAGAGATATTCTGAGTATGCCACCAACCCTGCAGGATAGGGATGGTGTCTCACTGTGCATACTTAGAATGGGGAGGATTTGGTCCTGATTGTTGGTATTGCAAGTGGCTCAAATAACTCTTGCCACTGTTTATTGCTTCTTTATATCTCTCTTTTTCTGTTCCTCACTTTGTGCAGGGAGATATTTCAGGCTTGAGTCTGATTACAATATAGCTGATGGATCTTAGGGGTGTTTTTAGAATGATGCGCTTCTCTATCGCTTCTCCAGCCCTCCCCAGGAAAGGTGTTTTCTCCTGGAAAGGCATATTTCAGGTATAGGCGAGAAGAGGCTCAGGATGGATGGTGGGGGTAGCACTGAGAAGGCTGCAGTACAGCACACAACCCTGTCAAGACTCTACACTGCGACCAACCTTGGGGCAGAGAGAGGATGCTGTGGGGAGAGAGGCAAAGACAACTGGGAATACCCCTATTTTTATAGCAAAATATGGGTCATGGCATGTTTTCCTAAATGTGCAAGGGATTGAGAGAGATGGGTTTAACCCTCAAGTCACCGAGTAACACCATCTGGTGCTGTGTTGAAGGGTGAGAAATACCTTACTGCACTGTTGCAGGCATCCTCGTCCCTGGGCACCACTGGGAAGAGGGGGGTGTTCTCATAGTGCACGGGATTGAAAGGGAAGCTATAACGTGTTCCTGTAGGCACAGGGTCAATGCAGCTCATTTCAGTCGGAGTCCTGTGCGATCTGGGAAGGCAGTCTTCCTCTGATACTGCTCTTGCAGTCCACCTTATCTTCCTGCCCCTGCACAATGAGTAAAGTGAGCTGTTTCATTTCAGAGAAGTGTGGAGAAAAGAAGATGAGCTATTTGGACGTACACTGGAGCAATGAAATGTGCCATATGCTGGAAGAGCAAGGCCAGGCATGTTAGTTATGTCATTGTAGTGTGTGCTCTGACCAGTCACAAGGGAGGGTCAGGGTTATGAAAAGCAGTATAACATTGTGGCTGCATGTGTAGAAAAATCATGACAGCTGAGTTGCCTAGTGGGTGTAATCAGACATACCAGAGACATTTTTCCTTCATGCGGCGTCATTTTTTACCTATTCAGCTGCTGAGTGTGTAATAATGGTGATATCATTTTCATCTGAATGTGGACACAGTGAGAAATGGACAACTGTGAATATCTGACGTATGTGAAGTTATGGGGCGAGGGCTTTCACTGACTGGGCAGAGACCCCTACAGTGCAATGAGTATCACACCAGAGTAATACTGATGCAAAATGAGTTGAAAAAACTAATTATGGACACTACTTTGTGTGAAAAATGTATCTGTTATTTGTACTAAGCATCTCTGCAGCACGACAGGAAAATACCTTAGTAACGTTTTGTATCTTGAAGAGCTTGGAGACAAAAGACATGGAAGGAACGGAATGGGCAGTCAATATATTTTTGTTGGCGAAGGGATTGCTTAAAGAAGACTTTGGTTGCAATCAGATACAGAGTTTGTAACAGGGCTTTGCATATTCAGTGCAGTGAGCCGCCACTCCCTGACTAATCCTCGGAGCATGTCTGTGAGGTAGGAGGTGTTAGTATTACCTCAGTTGCAGAGATGACCCTCAGACGGGCAGAAACTGCTGGAAACCAACAGAATTAGGAACTGACAATTCTGCTGGATGAGGTCTGGGGATGAAGGCACAGTTCTTGGTTGCCTCAGGGGAAAAAAAAGCCTGCTTATCATCTAAGCTTTTTGTAGATCCTTCCTTTAATGAATGACTGTAGTGGGGAATGGAAGGAGGGAGAGCTCCTGCTATTCTAATGCCCATGTTCCCGTTTCAGCCTGTGTTATGTTACTGATGATCATAGTCATCCTTTGTGGACCCATGAGCTTGAAATTTCTAGGTGACCGCAACTGTGTTTAACTCTTCATAAGCTGTAGCTGTTAGTAGAGGCAAGACTTGAAACAGCAGTCCTATGGGTGCATCTTTATCACCTTCTCTTAGGGTAAATGCTAGTAGAGCAGGAATAGCCAAAAGTTTGGAGTGCAGGGTGTTTCCCATGTGTGACAAAAGCAGTAACGCTGATATCTCCTGCGTAATCGCACCTTTTTTTTAATGTGATTGCTTCTTGGGAGCTGATCTACCGCAATCGGTGTCATACCTCCTGTGTACAGCGCTGCCAAGGGTGACAGAGTAGATTTGTCACGTCAGGACATGTGTTGCTGTGCTTCACTTCAGCAGCCTCATGGCAGTGAGTCGTAACCAGATACAGCTGTCAGCGCTGCAGGATCTGTCAGCGCTGCAGGATCTGCCACTGAGCAAAGGCAGAGCCGCTGCTCATAAAACAGTAGCTGGGCTCGGGTTGTTAAACCCTCCTGCTTTGCTGCTTCTCCTAGGCAAGGACCACTGCCTCGGCCTCTCACTCAGCCTGCTGTGAGAGTGGGACCTTGCGTGTCTTGTCCTCAGCTCTGTGCCTCACTTGCAGTTCTTCTGTCCTGTCGAGATGGGGCCTTGCCAAAGTCGCTCGCTTTGTGCCCCCCTGCCTGTTGGCTAATGTGCCGGCCAGCTGGCTGGCACACGTGGCAGGGGCGAGGTGCTGGATTCAGTGACAGTCAGCAAACATTTGGGTCGAAGCTAGGTTCCTCAAGTGCTTCAGTCTGGCAGAGGTAAGACTGAAGACCCGTTTTCCATATGGGAGCGCCTTTGGGAAGAAGACTCTAAGGAGAGCTCTGACTTTTCCTCCCCTCTTGGGCATGGTGCAGTGATACACACTGATACACCTCACCCCTTCTCCTGGTACCCTCCCAATCCTTCCCCCTTCAAGCACCTCTGTTGCTCTTAGGTTTCTTGAGCTACAGTGATCGTACCAGATTGTACTCTTTGCTGTTGCCTGTAGTAATTTTTTATTATTATTTTAAGCACAGCAAACCATCTTGCCATCTGCCAAGTCTGATAAACTTGTTTAGGTGAGTTTGATGGGCAGTGTCAGAAGGTACGATTGAGAGCTACCTATGAGGCTGAACTGGAGGAGCTCTGCTGTATCTCATTGAACTTGGGAGAGATGGGATGTTTATGTGTTTATTTATGCCCCAGTGATCAAAGTGTGTTGTAGGTAATGGGAAAGACAGCTAGCCGAGTCTTAGATTTCATTTAACTGGTGCTTGTAGCTTCCCAGGGGAAGTTTCTCATTCATGCTAAAATATGCATAACTTCAATTAGAATATAGCGTGCGCGCCTGTGTAGGTTGGTGGATGTGAGTGTACCGAGGACTTTGCATTCCTCAGCTGGAGCTGGCATTATTTTGTGATCGTGTCATAAAAGAGGTAAAGGAAATCGTATCAGGTCCATATTACGCTATTAGTCATGGTGACTGTTAGGAGTTGAAGTGCCTCATGTTCTAATTTCTCACTAGCACAATGAAGTCACGAGCTTGGGATGAATTTAAGGCGCACAGACCTTATTTTACTTCTCTGCATCGCCATCTGATAGGGTGGGACCTGGGAGGGGAAAGAGAGAGGTAGTTTTACATGCCACAGGGTTGAGAAAAAGGAAGCCATAGGCCAGTCGAGAGTCAGAGTTGATGTCTTCAAAGACTGCCAAAGGGCAGTCTCAGGATTTTAATTGCTCTGCTATTATCTGAGGAGCCATGGAGCCATCAAGGAGTACTATTTTAGGAAATCGTGAAGGGTGGTGGTGGGAAGCAGACTCCGCCCCCTCATTTGTATGCAGAAAAATGAAAATGGAGGAAGGATTAAAATATCTGTAATTGTTCCTTATTCACTGAAACTCATTTAATTATTAAAATAGGAAAAAATATTGTAATTAGTACATCATAGAAATGCTAGTGGTATTTCTGAGCTGGTATAAAATCTATGCTTTAAAATAGTGCCGACTTGGGATATGTAGGCATAATTCTTGCCCATTGACAACTAAAGGGAAATATTGCTTAAATAGGGAATATCAGTATTGTTGTCCAGGCTGTGCTATTTCTTAATTTATTTTCTAAAGCTTGTACCTGTAGGGCTCTACTTTTTTTTTTTTTTTTTTAAATTTTTTTAATATGCGGTGTTAATTACAGTATTAGGAACTAATGCTAAATCTTAACTACAACATCTACGAGTTCTAATTACTCCCATAAACTTTGAAATAAGATAGTGGTAATTGGTGAAGCTAGTTATAAAAAGCATTTCATAAGATTGATGTGTATCAGTTACACCATTTAAAACCCTGACTTATACAGCTTTTCACCACTTGTTCTGAAAGACAAGGGCACAAAAATGCCTTCGCCTCCACTTCCATTTGGAGTATTTCCACGCTAGACTTTGCAGAGGGTTTGAGGAGGTTTCCAGGGCTTTCTCTAGCATCTCCTTGTTGTTGTTACTTGTTTTCAGACTTGCTGACAGAGGACTGTCTCCTTTGAGTTATCTGGCTGCCATGCAGTGTCCTTTCGTACCCACTCCTTTGCTGAGGTGAGAAAGCTGCGTTTGGGTTCACGGGAACAGTAGAGTCTTTGGCAATAAAATGACAAGGAAACGTTAAACTCTAAATTAATCTCCCCTTTGGAAATGGTTGTAAATCCAACTAGAATATTCTGCTTCCCATAGTGCCTGCTTCTAACCTGGAATGATAGCAAAGGTGTTACTAGCAGAGGTCTGGTACTGGAAATGTCAAATTTCCCTGCTCTGCTGTGGCTTCGGTTCTGCGTGGGCTGGCGAGGGTGCACCTGTTTCGGTGTTTGAAGTGCTTGGCAGTCACATGCAGTGAGACACCTACACTGGAGCGTCAGGGACTTGCTTGTAGGTCCTGGGTGTGGTTTTGCCATAACTTAGGTCTAAGTCCAGGTTTCTCTTTTCCTGCTCGCCAGCCTGTCGCCCAGCGTCTTGTTGCTGTCCACTCCTTGCAATTGCTACTACGGCTTGTACATCTGCACGTACAGCTACTGCAGGGCACTGTAATTTTTACTTTCCTTCGTTTATTTTCTTCTCCTGTGTCACACCTTTATGGCTGCTCACATCGTTCTGCTTCTGGGTTGGTTTTTTGGCTGGATAACTCCCTGAGCTGACTCACATATGGTCATGTGAACACTGGCACATTGGAGTAGATGGCAGCAATCTTGATAGGTATTACCTTAATCTGTTCTGGATTTCAGGGTGCCATGTCAAGTCTTAATTGAAAGTTATTAGGACCTGATCGCAGGTGGTGTTGGTTGGTCTGTACAGTCAGCAGTGGCAGAAGGAGCTCTACATCTTTTTAGAACTGGACCATAAACAGATGAACTTCTCAGAATATCTGCAAATACCTAAATTGTGCCCGATGAATTTGGTTATTCCTCTTTGTTAACCCAGGTATACCACAGCATATTTCTCTGCCAGTCTTTCAGTTTCTGGTATCTTGTGTAGCTCACTGGATCAGGTATAAATACTCTGCAAACAAGTTCAGTGTCATCAGTCCCAACTGCTGAAAAACAGGTAGAGGGGGAAGGGGGAATTGCCCCTGCTCTCGTTAGTCACGAGTTAAGGCTTAACATTTTGGCTTAAAAAAATTAAGATAAACCCAGACAGCAAGGTCTAATTTTTGAGCCCTACTTTGTTTTTCAGGCCTTTTCCACACGCCTTAAAGGCCATGCGTGCATTTTTCTTACTTGTAAGCCAAAATTCTCATGTAACCGCATGATTCTAGGAAGTGGGACTATATGAAAAACAGAAAATATTGTGATGCGCACAATAAACCTATGTCAGTTGGCCATGCAGGCGTTACACTGTGAGCAACAACAAGTTTTCCATGTGTTTGCATTAGTACCTTCCTATTCAGCACCCACACAATTCCTGTGGCTTTGGGTGTGTGAAGCTATTTTTCCACGGGGAGAGGGAAGGGGTCCTCGCTGGTGCTTTCCCACATTTCCATTTCTTACAACATTTTATTTATATCTAATACTTTTTGCTCCCAATAGCAAACATGTCTCATTGTGCTTGTTAGCTTCCCCAATCTACGTACACCAATTAAATTTCCAAGAAGGAACGGTTCGTTCCCTGAAAAGCTGGGTTAGGGGAGGGTTGTACCAAAACCTGTTTTTACCCCCACTCATCCCTACATCCCTTTTGGATGTATTTTTTTTTCCCTCCCCTTTAGAAAGCTAGAAAGCTGCACCACTGTTACCATATTGCCAAGTATTTCTGATTATGATACAAGTCTCGGAGCATTTCTTTCACATTTTTTTTATAACTCTGATTACTGGAGTCATAAGGTAATTAAAATGCTGGGGGGAGCTAAGGCTGAAAACATGCATTCTAAAAGCACAAAATGAGGACAAGTGAGTTCAAGACTTTTGATTTTTCTGTTATCGTTGCTTTCTCATGGCATTTTGATTCCAACAATTTTTTACTCTTATCTCCAGTCAATGGTAGTAACTGTTGAAGCCAGATACAAGGTATGGGTTTCTGCTGTAGGTGTAGCTGTTATGGCTGATGAAGTTGTGCTGGTAGAAGTCATGAGCGTGGTATGACACACAAGTGCAGTTTTGTTGGTATTTTAGGAATTGCGTTGGTTGCACAGGATAAGCTTTACCTATTGATACAAAAGCGGCGCTTTGCCAGTGTATTCATGGCTGCGTGTATGGCTTATCAGTTGTCCTGTATTGCTAAAATGTTCCAACTTTCTATCTTCTGTTCTGTAGGGCTCTGACAGCTATTGGTAGTGGCAAGAAGTCTTAAGTTTTCAAAGCGGAACTTGATCTGGCTGTGAAAAAGGTTCTATTATGTGTTTGTCGAGAACATCAGACAGACTAACTTTGGAGGAGCTTTCTGCAGGGGAGGACAGTCTGTCCCAGTTCAGTTTGCCGAATACTGTTCATCCTTATCTGTCCGTAGCTTAACTGTACTCAGGACTGGTACAGGTAACATGACAACAACTGTGCTCAGCAATGGTTCCACTGTGCAGTCTGGGCAAGGCCAAGCTTTCAAGTGTGTTTCCAAGCCCTTTGATGTTTTAATGGCATTTGCATCTGTCAAAATGGTTTGGTGCAAAAACATTAACATTCTTTAATCTGAGACTCAAGAACAGCAGCGTGGGATTCTGGCTCATGCTTCTGTAGCATAGTAAGAGACTATGAAATTTCTGCTGCTAACTGTGAAATCTCTCCCATTTAGGTCCTGAATCGTCTGTTTATAGAGAAACTGAGAACTCCTCTGGTTTATAGCAAATCTGCTGTCTAGGAGCGTATATCATGCTACTAGCAGCCAAGACTGCACATCGTAGCTTATGTCTTGGAAGTCTTGGTCTCCTTTTGTGCCCCAGATGTTTCTGTTAGTCATCTGTCCATCCCCAAAGTTTGTAGAGAGACCTGCATAGAGCGACTTGCGGTGACTCTGTACATTGCCTTTACTGTGGGAATTCTTCATCTGTCTGCCCAGTAGAGTCAATAGTGTTTCCACTAAGCTACAGCAGTGAGAGCTACACACCATTCTTGTTCCCATACTAGAGGACTGCAGAATATCAAGGCTTATCCAGTGCTTTTGAGTATGAAACTTAAGCTCTGCTTAAAGTGAACTGGGTTTTTTGATATACAGGTGGCCTCATTTTATCTTGAGACTGAATGATTTTTATAGCATCTCTGAGCAGTGCAATGTGCAATCCAAGCCATGGTCTACACTTGCTGTTTGGCAAACGTTCAGTAGAAACTTCCAAGATGAAATTTTATTCTACCCAAAATATTTCTTTGGCTTTTTTTTTTTTTTTCTGTTAGCAGTAAGTATTATAATCCACTTAAATGGAAACAAATGTAGGAAATATATTCTTTTTTTTTTTTCTCAATTAGTGGATCATTAGACAATTAGTAGGTTTGGAATATCTTCAGTGTGTCTGCCATGATTAAAAGCTAGGTGCTACTGGGAGTCTTAAAACCATAGAATAGTTTGGGTTGAAAGGGACCTTAAAGATCACCTAGTTCCAACCCCCTGCTGTGGGCAAGGACACCTCCCACTAGACCAGGTTGCTCAAAGCCTCATCCAACCTGGCCCTGAACACTTCCAGGGATGGGGCATCCACAGCTTCCCTGGGCAACCTGTTCCTGTGCCTCACCACCCTCCTGGTGAAAAATTTCTTCCTGAGACCTAATCTAAATATCCCTTCTTCCAGTTTAAAATGCAGGAAACTGTTTGCACCAGTGTGACAAGGAGGTCTCATTCACTTTTCCTGAGCTTCAGTAGCAGCTCAGATACAACTTCCAAAAGACCAGGTACTATCAACAGGTTTGGGATTTTTTTCCACTTGCCCAAAATACTTGAGGCAACTCCTAGTTCCCAGAATACTAACAGTACGTAGACTGTTCAGCGCAGCAGTAGACTCTATTTTGGCACGTACCTTTTTAGATTGCTTTTCTTATTCTATATGTTCTTTCCTCTCGCAAGCTCCATCTGCACTTCATACCCTCAAAGCTGTCTCCGCGTAACATTATTTCCCTCCTTCATTCTTATCTCTAGTGCCCTGTGTAATCTCTTCCTGAGCTCAAGAGTTTTGACCTCACTCCTTCACCGCTCTCAATGGGCTGTATGGTGATAGAGCAGCCCAGGGTGGTGCATGAGGATTGGGAACCGTTTCTTTGCAGAGGAATACATGCAACGGGCATCTCCCTCATGGAGGGGACATCCAGCTGAGAAAGCACACCTAAGCATGGCATGAGTAGCTGTGTCAAAATAAAAATTGAGGCTTGCGGTAGGGCCGGCTTTGTGATAGAGGAGTTGCAACAACCCCTTTCCCGAGTATCTCACCGAACTGAAAGAAAGTGTGGTCTCCCGGGAGAGACGGTAACTCGGGTGGCAGTTCTCCTGCATGGTGAGCTCTGGATTTTGTATGGAGGAAGGCAGGCTCTGAGTTAGCCCCCACCGACCCAACTCCTTTTAAAGTGTGAACTGTGTGACAGAGATGATTAAGCCAAGCTGAAGTAGCCGGAAGGGGCTCAGGGCAGCCTTGTTGCCCCTCGGGTGCATGTTACAGCCTACATGGAGCTCATTCCTGCCTGAGCGGCAGCACTAGAGCTGGCTTTGGCATTTCTACACCAAGGATATGCCTAAGTGATGGATTGCTTGGGAAAGCCTTTGTTTTAATAAGAAAATCAGTGTCCTTGTCCATGCTGCTCAAAGGCTATTGAGACTGGCTTTCTCTCACAGCCAGCAGCTCTCGCTGCTCCGTTGGAGAAAAGGAGGAGAGCTGGGGAGAGGAGCCCTGCGTGTGCCAACCGGTGTCCCAGTGGGCTGCGGAGCGTTTGGAGTGTTTGTGGCTGCCGGTGCAGCCCCGGCAGGGTGGCTGGGCCCGGCTCGTCATTGTAGGGCAGGGCTTTCTTTGCTGGGAGCGTGTTTGCAGCAGCCGGGGCGTGCGGCCACCCTGGCACCCATGCCAGGGGGAGGGGGATGGGGAGCATGGCTGGCCCCACCGTGGGGGCCGCAGCGAGCACTGCGTGGGGAGGGTGAAAGGGGCGCACCAAAAAGCTAGGTTACTCCCTGGGTTTGGAGGGGGAGGATCTCAGGGCTCCACTTAATTCTGTGTTTCTTGTTTCCTGGCTAGCTGAAGGGCTTGTCTGTGCTTGATAGCACTTGTTATTTCTCCTTTCTTGGTTGTTAGAGGAGGGGGGAAGGGTAGGTGAGGTACTTTCTATTTAAAATCAGAAGTGTTTGTCATCTCCAACCAGGTGAATTAACCCACACTGGAAGGAAGTATGACATTCGTATTGCCTTTCGTAATCTGGAAAAGCTGTGGACGGATGAGTGCATCATCGCAGGAATTGCTTTGTCCACTAGTGCTTTCACTGCTGTCCCATTTTGCTTAGCTGGCCACCTTCCTCACCCTTCCTCGCAAATTTTCTGCTCCCTGCTGCAGTACGATCAAGCATTGCACCGTTGTTTCCATGCTGGCATGTGGCCAGCTCCACCCTCTCACAGTTCCAACTTGCAGTGAGTTTTTGCACCCAGAATTATCTTTGAGTTAGGCAATAGCTGCTTCACACTGCTGTGTGTATGTGAGCTGAAGTCCTGGATTTCCAGCCCCTCTTGGCAGAAAAGCGTGGCTAGCTTTATCTAAACAGGGGCCGTCAGACCACCTCACTTGAAACGTACTGTTGGAGCAGAGGGAGAGATGGCACGCTCTACATCTGATCCAGAGAGACGTGAAAGACCAGTAAGCCCCGACAGCAGTAATGGTGAGGTTTCTGGGAGAGTTTGTGTAGCCTGCTAGAAGTTGGCAGTTGCCAGGTAGGCTCCTGTATGCTCATCTGTCATGTTATTGTCCTGACTGCAAATGCTAATTGAAAGTTTGCTTTGGCTTGCCCAGCTCCTGGGGGTCTTCCGGGCCCTCCTCTGGTGGAGGGCTGAGCTGACCTGTAGTGGGAGCGTAACACAGCAGTGCTCTGCAGGCAATCTCTTCTAGTAGCTACTGGGCTTTTTTATATGTGGCAGCTTCTTATGTGAAGGCTACACGTGTTGTCAGTCCTGTTTTATTATTTTCTCGCCCATCTCCATTAAATCCTTATTGCAGAGACATCTGCGTCTTTCACTACAGTGAACCAGCCATCAAGCAGGAGCTTAACTCTTTCCCTAACGAGATGTGTAAATCCTCCTCCACTGTCTGTGCAGAAAGTTTGTCCCTTCTCCTGCGTCACTTCTCAAAGCTTCTCACTTGCTTTCCCTGAGGTGTGCAAAACACCTGGCAGTAATATGATGAGACAAATCTCACTTGGCAGCTTCCAGTGTTGATCTGCTGTGCACCTCCCTCTACCCTGTCTCCCAGTATCCTCATGGAACTGCTCCAAATGCAGCTTTAAACTTGTCCTTTCACCTGTCCAAATCCTCTGCAACAGAGCCAGGGAAGTGGAAACTGGGTCTTTGAGCTTAAGGAGAGGAAATTCAGTGTTGTGTACATCTGTAACAGCACAGTGAGCAAGTGGTCTTCTTCCCCTCACAGAGCGTGTGCTCGACTTTGAGGATCTTGCTATTCAGACCTTTATAAAGAGAGGGTGGACTATTAGCAGTAAACCTTCCTTTGTCATCAGCTTGTATCCAAGACCACCCATTTCCCTGAACAGTCTCCGCTCCCAGGGAGCCTGTTTTTGAAAGCTGTCTGTATGAGGTGGATGAGCAGCACTTTTCTAGTCACATAGCAGGGGGGACTCGAGTTAGGTGGCAGGAAGAGCTTAGAGCAGTGCAGCACAAGAGTGATCTGATGTGAGCATGGAACCTTTGTTAAAGGAGGGGTAGACATACCTATTGGGGACAATGCAGGTCAAGTTGATCCTGTCTTGGACAAGGTGTCTACTTACAAGTTTATGACTCTGCTACTTTCTGCGCTCTGCCAAGCTCTCTCGTTTCTGTGCTGCAGCTTCTTCCTGACAGTCCTGTACCTTCCCACGTGCAACCATTTCAAAGGGTGGTTTAGCAGCACCGAGGTAATTGGCTATTAACTGACAGCAGTAAGATGTGGCAGAGGCCCTGTGGGAACTTTCTGAGTGTACATATCTCTTTGAAACACACTGTTGGTTGAAATTATAAATATTTACAACTACTTGCGGGAAAAATTCCAAATTGCTGAGTAATCTTGGTTTTGTAAGAAAGTTTATCTTTTCAATATAAAAAAAATTNAAATACCCATGATTAAGGTGTATATCACACTTCAGTTCTAACTCCAGAGAATGGGCTAGTTGCTTTCAGAGCAGGTGTTCTGTTTCACTTGATGTAAGAGAAAATATACGCCAAACCAGCTTTCAGGTCAGGCGTGCCCCGGCCACGGAGTTAACTGAGACAATTAGTCCAGATGTAGTCATGCCCTTATTACTTTTACTGTCTGTGTGGGAACAGAAGAAATTACTTGTGATTATAGAGCTACTCCAGCACAAGGAAATTACCATTGATCTCAAAGATTTCTCCTTTCTCTGAGGCTTTCCTTTCTCTGTTTGTGAGCCTCCCAAGTCGAAAATGTGCACGCATGCACACACACACACCACCCCCCCCCCCATCAGCTGACACTCTGGAAAAAATGGTATTTAGGAATGACAGAGAAAGAAAAAGTATATAGAGTTGGTTGTCTGTTTAGATCAAGAAAAATAACTTCTTTTTGCCCAAGCTCTGTGAACTCTCCAGAGTTCAAAAGCCTTGGGGCTTTTAGCTGAAGAAATGTGGAAAGGTTTCTCTGAGCAAAAGTTGCAGGACTATGCATTCGTGTCTGGAAACTTTGGCGGCTATAAGACAGGATGAAGGAGTTGAACACTGAAGCTTTGTTCAGGGGGAAGTCTGACTGTGGCTGCATATTGCAGCACATCCTTCAGGGTTAAATTACAAGCTCTGGTATGACTGCAAGGGTACCCAGTGTATATGAAGCAGCCTGATGCAGCAATTTATAAGCAATTTCTGATAAGCAGGGCATAAAGAATAGAGAAGACAGGCTGAAACACTAGAGAAAGCAACCCAAAAGTAGAAGAATAGGGAAGAGAGCCACTAACGTTTGTGTCTCTCTCATGTCTTTTGAGGTAGGGATTGTGGGTCACGGGATAGGTAGAAGCCAGAAAGATAAAAGCAGTGAATCATATTCTACCATCCTTTTCACAGACATTTCCCAAATGTACATTCCCTAGTGCTTTGTCATGTCTGAACTTCAGATGCAGTAGAGGATGGGAAATTCCACTATATCCTTTGGGAAACTGTCCAACAATCCCGAGATGACTAGTTTTTTTTTTTTTTTTTTTTTTTTTTTTTTTTAACTAGAAAGGGAATCTAAATGATCATCTAGTTTCTCTTTAGTCTGTAGATATGTCCACACACACCAGAGGCGCTCATCTCAACACGTGGTTGACAGCCTTCAAATATCTCATGTCTTGTATCATGTCCTAGTTATCTGTTAATCAAATTCTTACTTTCCTACTTCTTGTTAATCAATTCCTGTGATCGTTTGCAATAAGGCCCTGTGTTGCACATACATACACAGAAATCTGTAAAAAGAGCCATCAGCTCCAAAGTACAGGCCTCTCTTCCTGTTGAAATCAAAGAGATCTTATCTAAGGCTCAGCTAGCTAGTACAAGAGGTCATGAGTATTCGTCCATCATGCCTCACAAAAATTAATGGAGATTTTGGTGATCTTCTTGTTCTCTGAATGCCTTCTGATAGCCCCTTTTGGGTCTGAGATAGCAAGCCATGGACAACGCTTTTCATAAGTTGCACTGCAGCTGTTACAGCGAGATCAGCATCCCTCTCTGACCAAAGTCACTTTCTAGATTTGCATGTAAAACTAAAAAGACACTAGTAGTTTTATTTTTGGTGTTACTCTTGCACTGCAAGCTTACATAGGGTGTTTGCCTACCCTCAGTATTTGTTTCCCAACTCTTATCACCCACTAAGTATGTATGTTTGGGGTTTTCTTTCTCAGCTGCATTAGTACCTGCTTTAAAAGGTCTTTTAAGCCGATTAGATCCACTGTATCATTCTGTAGTAGTAACAGAAAATGCGTTTTTCTCTAACAGGATGTATCACTGATGGAGTCTGAAGAAACCAGTGAGGGAGGTACTGCTCCCCGGGAAGCCAGCAGCGCCAGTGGAGTAACCTGGGATTCTGCAGCAACCGAGAGAGAGCATCATGCCCCTCACACATCAGCCGAAATGAGTACGAGCCCATCCGACTCTGCAAAGGGAGCAGAGCTCAGCATTCCCAAGGACTGCCTTGCTGCTCCAGGGGAAGCAGCAGACATGCTGGGCAGACCCTCTAACCCTGTGCAAAACGTGCCAGCCGGACTGGAACAAGAGCAAGGTGATGCAGAGCCTCAAAAGAGACTCTCAAAATCAGACTCTCTGCAACTTAAGCAAGTAGAGCTGGTTGACCTGGAAAGCAACCAGGACTCTTCCTCTCCCAGCACAGCCCAGGATGTGCCAGCCCCTAGCAATGCTATCCTGCAGCCTGTGGACCTCAGCGCTGAGTTTCCTCAGTGGCAGGCAGAACGGGCTTTTCCTGGCTCAGACCCTCAGGTCCAGCATCCAAAATCTCCTTTGGTAGATGCCACTTCCTCTCAGAAGGAGATACCTAAGTGCTTCTTGGTGTGTAAAACTGTTTCAGAGGGGCATTATAAGGCTGAACCGTTTCTGGATAAGATCTCCACAGATTCTTTGCAGGAGGTTGATGCTGGTGCAGAGCAGAAGCAAAGCAGCGACAAAGTGGCACCAGCAACTGGTGAGCAGCCTACCTCAGAGGAAGCAGTAGAGGACATGGGTAAACCTTACACTTCTGAAGAGGCTAAGAAAAGCATAAGAGCACTCCAGGGTTTGGAAGAGAATACAAAGTCTTCCTCTTCCCATCAACTGCCTTCCACTTTAACAGATGACAGCCACGCAAGTTCACTACAAGCAGAAGGAAACATCTCAGCTGGTGAAAAAAGGGGTAGCAGCGTGGTCAAAGACCAGGGAACAGTCATGATTCCTAAAGAAAACTCATCCACTTCCAAATGCCTTCATCTTGAAGATGATCACAGAAAAACAGAGGGCAGACCTGCCTCTCCAGCACAGCATGCCTTCCAAATAAAGGATACTGCTAAAAAAATTGAGGAAGTGAATGCTTCACGGCGTAAGGAACCAGCACAGGAGGAGGCAGTGTCTGAACTTCAGCAGGAAGGGAAGAAAGAGTGCAAAGAGCAGAATCTGCCGGAAGAAGGAAAACCTTTGGAGCCCAAAGATCAGAAAAACAAGGAACAAAATGAGCAGGAACAACAACTGCAGAGGGAAGAGCTCAAACTGGAGGCGCTCTCATCAGCTTTCAGGTCAGAGGTATCTTCTGTTCCCAGGCATAATATGGATTTGTGTGGTTTGGAGAATGTTTTTTTGACTGAGCAAACGGGCTTAGCATTTCCTCCTGGGGAACCTGTCTCTGTGGGCCAGCATCCTGGTAAAGATGTACTGCTGAAAGCTCATGTCACAGAAGCAGGTTCTGGATGTCAGCCACCCGCTGTCAGCCCTCTATCCTCAAATAACCTGAACCCAGTGGGTGAAACACCAGTGGCACCTCCACAGACATTCCGTATCTCTGACCAGGCAGAAGACCTTGAAGACTCTGGACGGTTTTCCATCAGTGGTCAGGATGTGGGAGAAGCTGACTGGGATGACAGGACAAGACAGGGCAGGGAGGATGAGCATAGTGATGGGTATGGAAAGCCCATCCAGAAGTTTGATAAAAGAGATGCTCCACTCCATAGAGAAGTGGCAGCACCTTCTGGTGCAGAGAACCCGGAGGCTTCTCTTCCAGCACACCCTTCCTCTGGTACCAAGAACTTGGAGCCACCTGATCCTATAGATCCTCATCTTGTTACACAAAATTTCGGAAAAGCTGAGCTTCAGGACTTCGTATCAGCTTTACCCTCAGAGCCCACCTCTGTGGCTTCAACATCTGGCCCACAGCAAGAGGGTGCTAGTGTTGCAGCCTCTGTGACCCCTAAGGACTGTCCTGGTGCCACCCTGAACAAACTGCTAGGCTCTGTAGAGAAGCCAGCCAACCAAGCTGCTTCTGTGCAAGTGCAGGACCCACCATCAGGGGAAACTGCTATTGTAAGTACTGATCCAGGGGAGGCCAAAACTTCCTGTGAACTCCTTACTTCTGAGGAAGGCTTTCATGAAGAATTTAATGGCCCGTCTTCTTTCTCTGTAATACACACAAGCTGTCTTCCTCTAGAGGGGACCCTTCCTGAGGATAGGAGGACTGTGGGTATTGTTGCACGGCCTCTGGAACCACCCCAAACACCAGGCAGGACTTCCACTCCCCTCAACCACCCAGAGACAATTCAGCAAAACCCCCCAGAAAAAAGTGCCATTATTCAAGGAAAAGAAATGGAAGCAAATGTGGACCATGAACCACAACAAATGCATTTACCTGATCAGTCTGACTTCAGTTTAAACCAAAAAGAGCCTGGATCCAGAATCTCCAGCGTCCTGAGCATGCTAACTTGGCCCTCTGAAGAAGATATGGTCCTTGCTGTGAACCAGCAAGAACAACCTCTGTTCCCTGTGTCCCACTCAAGCCTACCTCTGGTGTCTGAGCCTGATGCCAAACAGCTTCCTCATCCTCCTTCCCATGTCCAAAGCCCCAGGCAAGCTCAGGCCTCTGCACTTAATGCAAATCACCTTGCCCAACCTCCAGCCCTTGAAAGTTATCAGCCACTGGCTCCTGTACCCCACTCCAGGCAACATCGCAACTGTGGTATGGGCAGTAATAAGTTACTAGCCATTCACCCTACTATAAGCCATCCTCCCCGGACTGCCACCTCTGTGTCTGATTCTAACACTGTGGCCTCTGCTTCTGATGGAGAAGATGTAGCAGAGAAAGTTGACCTTGTTCCAATAACTAGAGAATGGGATCTCAGTGACTCAGGTACCCACGATACAGAGACTTCTGATGACTCAGGGGTCAGTTTGTTGGCCAAAAGCTTTTCTGCTGTTGGAAATGAGGCGTTGGCCAGCTGCTCTGACACCAGCCCTGAAACAACGGATCAGCACATGGATATACAGCGTGGAAAATCATCACCTGACTACCCTCCTTGGCCTTCGCTGGAAAGCCTGATAACATCCACAGACTCCAAGAGCAGAGACTCTGCACAGCCATTTCCAATGCTGGCATTCACCAATCCAATCCACTTTCTCCAGTTCAGCCCTCCATCACCACCAACCACCAGAACAACCTGCCAAGAAGAGGAGGTCTCAGGGGAGCTGCGATGGGAGCGACAGGCAGGCATCTTTGGTGCGGACACAAAGAATATCCAAGCTCCATTGGCGGTCATGGAGAAAACAGAAGATGAAAGGAGGGTCAAGCAAAGGCTGGAAGGAGAAGGAAGAGAACACCGCTTGGTAGCTCAGCCAAAGGAGGAAATGCACAGACATTCACCCTTGGAAAAGTCATCAAGTTGGCCAGACAAAAAAACAGTCAGGGTAGTTGTACAGGAGCCGGCAGCCAATCAAGAAAACACCATTAAACGCCGAGTAAAAAGCAAGGACTGGCACCGGCAGGGCCTGAAAAGGGCATCAGTACCACCAGACATCTTGCAGGGTGAGTTCTCTCCTCCACTCATACCAAACTTACTGCAGATAACAAAACCATAGGATTAAATTAAATGGACAGTGTGATAGAGAAGCATGATTGCTGACAGCTCAGCATTGCTCTTGTGCCTTTCCGGTGTTACTCCTCACTCCAGCCCTGTAGTCCCATTGCTGTCCTGCCTCAAGGTCCCCGCTCCCAGCTATGCCCTGGCTCCTCCCTGCTGCTCTGTAACCAGTACATCCTGCTTGTTCTCTGGGTAGGGTGGCACTCTGTGCCTCGGTCCCCTCATTTCACACTAACAGCTGCAAGAGGGAGCTCCTCTCGCTTCACAGATCCCTCACTCCTTGACTTCACATCCAGTTTCTCTTCTTGTCCTTTCTCCATGTTTAATCATCTGTTGCCAGTACTGAGTAACATGGGCTATTTTGGCCTGCCTACGGGAATGCGTTTCTTGGTAGGGCTCAGTTCAGAGCTTCTGCTCATCATCTCTGCTGCCATCACATGGCCTTTGCATTTTGCTGCACTTGTAGCAGTCCATTTCCAAGCAGTAAGGAAAATACACGCGCGTGTCCTTAGTAGCCCATATCTGTTACAGCATGTTTTAGTTCCTTGTTTACTTGCTACCTCCCTTTATTTTGCAACTGACACCTTTAGGTTCCAATTTGACCTTCTGAAAGAGATGATGATCTTCCTGAGAATGTAGGATTTGAGATTACAGATAAGAAAGCAAATTTATCAAGCGCAAGGTCCCAACCTGCACAGAACCCAAATCACTGATGTCACGAATGGAAAACATGCCTCTCCTGTAATGCAGTTCATTCAGACAGTACTTATTGTCAAGATGCATCTGTTCTTTATTTTATCTTACATGAACTTGAAACATACTTGCTTCTCAGCTTTTAGTTAGTTTATTTTCTAAGCTCCACAACATACGGGATTTTTGGCACAGAGGAAAAGGAGGGGAGGTTTGAAAGGTGTAAATGATTTGACAGCACTTGAATCAAGATTTGTTCATATAAATTCTATAAATACTTGTCCACATTTTGAAATGTTGAGGGCAACAGTACTGTCTTTCCCCGACTCATACTTGCAGCTCAGTCTTTGGGCTCGCTTCCTTCTCGTGTTTCCAATGAATTTTATATATGCACCGTATATATATATACACGTACACACACGCAGTTTATGTAATACACCTGATTTAATTAAACCCCTCACAAAACAAAAGAGAAATACGCACTTCCTCTGTTTTACATAAACAGAAACTGACTCAAACAGCAGTTTGTGAATGCTCACATGGTACATAAATATGAGAACTGGATTATGTCATTTATTCTCAGGTCGCATCCCTTCTAAGACTCTTCACAGGGGTGACTTTGTTAGATGTCCAGCATTTCTGCCCCAGAAGTCACTGGGAGTTTTGGGGGCTTGCCATCCACAAATGACTTTCAGATGTGACTAGTGACTCTGGGTCCACTGATCCTCTGATGCCTGGCTGGAATTGCAGAAAGGGGAAAGGCAGCACCAAATAGAGCCCACAGGCAGTGTCTTTCTTTGGGCAACCAAAGATGGAAGCTTTAGAGTTACTGTCATCTCTGAAAGGGTCAGCCTTATTCTTGGTAGGAATAGCAAATGTGACATGATGTAAAATGCAATGTAACAGATGTAGATGTAACAGATGCAAATGCAAATGTAACAGATGTAAAACGTAAGCAATGTCAAGGATTATTAAAACGAGAAAGTTTCTGACCCAGAACTAAAGGTCAGGAGGGCACCTGTACTCCAACCCAAGACCACCACACCGCTTAGGGGGTGTATAGGTAGGTGGTATTTTTGTATCGTTACAATTGTAGCTTGACTCTGAAGCCTGACTTATGTGTTTACTTTTTGATTGTCTTGCATGCAGAAATCACTCCTGTTCCTTCAGAGGAAGAAGCTCACAAGGCACACAGGGAACTACCAGTCAGTTCAGAAATAGTTACGATGCGGTAAGTCTCTCAAAGGCCCCTTAAAATTCGCCCCCATCCTGTTGAACAGACACCTGATGCTCTCCATTGTTTGTAGAGGGACCAAGGATGATGATAAGGAGTAGAAAGCTATAATAAAATGACGTAGGCCTGTGTTTCAGTCAGTGCTCTCTGGGAGGGGATCCCACTGCAGCAGAACTATTTCTGTCCCTTTAGGACGGTGTTTCCATCAAGCCAAACTTCGTTCTTCATTAAGTAAAGCACGTGGAGCTTGATCTTGTTGGAAAGAGAGGTCCTTGCTGTACCAGATCTGTTACTAACATTTGGATAAGCCATCTCTGGCACCGTGCTCTTCATTCACTCTTTGCTTCCAAATCTTTATTCCTTGACAGACAGAAGAAACCTGCAGATGAAATGGAGAACTTCAAACGCCGGCATTCCAAACTGATCAACTCCTGTAAGTACCTTCTGCCTGAAGTGCTGTGGCAGACCCCTCTCCTCCATCATCTCTCACCCATGCAGTAAGCACAAAGGAGGGGGTCTCCTGCCACATGGTAGCAAGGAGGGGGCATTAGGGAGCAGTGTTTGGGTGCAGACAGTGAAACCAGAGTCCTGCAGTACACTCGGGCAGCTGGTGACCTTTGCTTATAGCAGGTGCGTGTGGTCTAATGCATTCAGTTGTCCTAATCTGAGACAGTATCAGAGTTTTCTCCAGATTGAAGCAGAGGGCAAATAGCTGCTCGAGAAATATAAATGTATATGCCTCTCTTCACAGCAAGATTGCTCTATCAGGAGTACAGTGATGTGGTTCTGAACAAGGCCATTCAAAACCAGAAGAGAGTGGATTCTTTCGCAGAGGATATAGAGTCAAGTTTCCCAAGCTCCCCAAGGCTACGGAGGAAGGTGCTGTCTCCCCAGGACTCGTATTTGCAACGTCTGTCAGTCTCATCTAATGCGTCCCTCTGGCAGGACATCCCCATGATACGAGGCAGCAGAATACTACTCAATATGTCCCGTGATGAGCAGAAGCTGCAAGAGGTAACGGACAGATGTAACAAGGCAGACGGTGGTCTATAGTCAAGAAGAGTCCCCGGAAGGGTGGTTAAAGTGAACAGCAGAAATGTCTCATGTGGGAATGCAGGTGGTTGAATACAGTGGTCAGCTCTACCCATGTAAGCAGTATGGGGATGTGGACCAGTGCTTGTGAAGCTGCTGAAGCCCAGAATTGTAGAGAAAAGGAGCACTGAAGGATGGACTCTAGACTATATCAGTAACTTCATGAAAACAGACATGGGGAAATTGGAACAAGATAAAACAAGGAATTTTTAGCATGTTCAATGCAAAGGAGAATATTAAAGTAAAATACTTCCAGTATTCTCCCACACATAAGCTTATGAGAGATGCTAATAAAACCACAGTGAATTGTAGTTCCTGTGGTAGTGTGAGTTTACCAAATTGACCTGTGTGAGCTGCAGGGCTGAGAAGAAACAGGAAGAATTATGGGTTCAGCAAAACGGTACATAGAGAAGCTGGGTAAGAAAAATGAGAGGAACTGAAAAGTAGATGGGAGGACCCACAGAAAGAGGCGAAAACAGCAGCGCGGGAAAGAGGACGAAGGAGAAAATCATGCATGATGCAGATGCTGGGAAATTTATGAGAGTGTGTAAAACAAGGAACCTAGTGAAAGTGGAGTTGAGAGGGAATAAAAAGTAAAATGAGAGCAGGTAGCTATTTTGCTTTTAAGTCATACCACAAGTCTGTCTTTAGAAAGACAGGCTATATATAATGGCACGCTTTCCCTTCCTTCCTAAGGCCTCTCTTTTGTAATTACATGCTATTTACATCATGTACTGGGCGGTTTTCTTCCTTTGCCCTTGTCTCTTCTCTGTAAGACTCCTCACAAATTTGCATAGTCTACTGATGCTGTGCTCCCTTCTTTCATCTCTCAAGGCCAAGTTTGAGTTGATAATATCTGAGGCTTCATACCTGCGCAGTTTAAATGTGGCAGTGGATCACTTCCAGCGATCAGCAGAGCTCCAGGCAATGCTCAGTAATCAGGAGCGTCAGTGGCTTTTCTCCCGCCTTCATGATGTACGTGATGTCAGCGCCAGGTGAGATACGGCCCTTTACTTCCAGGACTAACACCTTCCATGAAGCATAGGCACAGCCCATCGTTTCCATCAATAACATCTCTCACTCCTGTTCTGCATGTTCACTGACCTTCAAGGTAGATTGACACACATAGCACTTTGTGATTGCATACCGACGCTGCCCTGAAAGGAACATTCATCTTTTTAGGTGACAGGGGAATGTAAATCTTGGTGTTAAGTCCCTGATATTATGGCGCAATTGTGCACAGAGCTTGTTGCAGGAGATCAGAATGTTCAAAATGCTACCGTAGCCATGCCCTATTGCCTTCAACTACAACTAAACTTGACTAACTAGACCTCAGCCCAAACCAAATGCAGCTTCTGCCAAATAGAAGACAAGAAGCAGCTGTACGAGCCCTGAACAAAACAAAAAAAAAAAAGTAAAAAAGAAGGAAAAAAAAAAAGTAAGTTACAGCCATCACTTGACAGAGCCTAATGCGAATCAATTGAGCATAAGTCATAAAATGTAGACATGACCCCACATGCAAGGAATCCTGTATGTTGTAGGATTCTGTTCTGCTTTTCTCCTGCAATGCTTGGCTACGTATATTGCTAAGTTAGTAAGTTTTGCTGCTACCTTTTCCATTTCTACTAATGGGATTATTCTGGTGACGTCTCAATTTTCAGTTGTTTCCTGACCATGCCTTCAGAAGCGTGTGCTTTCAGGAACTGAGGTTGTCTGACTCTGCTGCTTCTTTGCTGATATCTAGCCCTAAATTGTCATTGTCCAGGCATTATGCTCTCTCTAGAAGAGCTGTCTCGTGCTTATATGTGCGTTGTCAGGATTTTAGAGGACTGAAGACGTTTCTGCTTTACTAAGTGACACTGCTATTTCCCTCTCCTTTTATGGCACTGCAACCATGTGCTGCAGTTTCCTCTTTGACTTGGAGGAGAAATTTGAGGAGGACATATTCACCTTCCACGTGTGCGATGTGGCTCTGAAACATGCCCCTGAGTTCCGCAGGGTGTATCTACCATATGTAACGAACCAGACATATCAGGAGCAAACCTTCCAGCGGTTACTGTAAGTTTTTTTCATTTGTTGCCCCCTTCTTCCCCCTTACTTCCTTGTTGCACCTCAAATACTCAGTCTTTGAAATGATGGGGAATGCAGCAGGTACAGGCTTTTGGCCAGCGCTTACACTACACCCCCAGAAAAACAGGGAGGAACCTTCTTCACTTCACTAGCGTTTGGGACAGTAGGACAGAGCTACTGCACGCTCTTCTCCCATAGCATTGAAAAGGGAAAGATAAATCAATAGCTGATTCTATTGCAGCCTGTTCTCTCTGTCTACTTTCTACTGAAGAGAGAAGAAATGACTGTCCTGGATAGCAGTTTTCAGACTACTGAGAACTGGAAAGCGATAATTTCAGGTGAAACCCAACCTCAATCATTCTGTGATTCTGCAATTAAGAAAAATATGCCTGCTGTCAGTAAGCTTAAACTGGCTACCCAGGAGTCTTTAAAATGGATTGAAAATCCTGGGGCCAGAGAACACTGTTGGTTTCTCTTTCTCTGGGAGGCGGAGCGGAACATCTCTTGCCCTCCTTTTCTGTACCCAGTGGCACAACAAAGCATTGCATAGGCATGGGCCCAGTCCTAAGCAAGGTTTCCTTGCCATTTCTGCACTGCTTCCCTTCGTAACAACCCAATTCCAGTGAAGCTACAGTGATTCCAAGAGAAGACTCTGTTCCCAACAGGCTATTTGGGTACCGTCTCTGGGTGCTGCTGACTGGGAGAGATCTAGTCTCGCAATTGATTCCCTTCAGGGAAGGCTCAGTTTCACACAGAAAGGACTTCCAGAATATTGTCTACGGCAACATCTACTGGGCCTACAACCTTCTTCCCCATCTCTTCAAGGATACGAGATTGGCTATTCTGCTGGCCGGTGCTACTCTTATACCATTAGCCTTTTATCTGCTGCTGCCCAGTGTGGAAAACTGGACAGCAGTGGCTGTGTCTGAGAGGGTGAGAGAGACATTAGCAGGGGAACACAGCTCCTCTCAAGAGTAGCAAAAGAGGGGAGGCAGCTATTTCCAGCCCCTGGATGCAGCCCCTGGAGCTGGACCATGCAGAGTAAGGAAAGAACACAAACCACCTCTGTCTCTGCGACAGGTGTCCTGTTGATAGAGGGGAATTGAAACATAGATCTTTCTTCTGGTTTTTATTCCAGAGGGCTGTGGCAGAAAGATGAAAGATATAACAACAGTTTTACTACTATCCTTCCATAGCTGTTACAAACCCATACTTGCTCTTCCTCAGCAGTGGCGCAGTTTCTTGACTTCTTTTGCCCCAGGGACAAAACATGACTGTTGGGAGTACTCCAACACTCACTGAAATTTGATATTAGGAAGACTATTTATTTGCTCTGATGCCTGGATGTCTTCTTTCTTTGCCACTCCCACAGAAATGGAAATGCAGGGTTTCAGCAAGTCCTGGAGAGACTAGAAAGCGATCCAGTATGCCAGCGCCTCTCACTTAAGTCCTTCCTCATCCTCCCTTTCCAGCGTATCACTCGACTCAAACTCCTCCTACAGGTAACTGGTGATTCTCTGCTTTCCTACAGTTTCTCTCAACCTGACCCTTCTTTAAGTCTGAGAGTCATATAAATATGAGCTGGCTGCAAGGGATGGGTGGAAAGACTGCATACAGCCCTTCGTGATGCATCTGTGGCAAGTTTGGCAAAATGCTATAAAGCCACTCTGTTGCATGTATTGCGAATATACCTTTGCAAAAACAAACCCGTTTGTCATCGTGCAAATGCCTGCTGTGCATTAGACCAGCACCATGAATTGGATATGAGAGCCTCTGTTAGGCGGTATACTGTATACTGGTTATGGCTGTTGCAACACTACTTCAGTTGTACTCCGATAAAGAAATTATGAAGTCTTACCAGAAAACGTCGATCTATATTTTATTGAACTTTTTTGGCTTCTTGCTGGGAAAACTAAGCAGAGGTTCCTTGGCTGCCTTCTGGAAGGCAGCATGTCTCTACTCTTTCTCTGCAGTGTTGACCAATAGGAGCCTTCCAGACAGGGAACCAGCAAGTCCCTAATGAATTAATTTTGAGCTTTCTATGAAATTATTTGATTATTTGAGCCTTTTCTGAACAGGAGAAAGAGTATCAGGCAAAGAACAATTCTGTAGGTGAGGCTGTTTGTGCTTGGATTAATGGTGGTTTCCTATGCCATGTAACTTGTACACGATAGTTAATGCAATGAGATTTTTCAGGGATGCCCTGTTCAGTGCAGCTTATCAGCGACATTCTGCGTCTCAAATTTCTGGCCTTATTATCTCCACATCTCATCACCTGCTACTGCTTTAGTCTCCCTTGAGGCTGGCATCTTAGATTCTCCTTATTTCTCCCACCCCTCCCAGAGACATATGTCCAGCTTTCCCTCTCTGCATTATGAAAAACATCTTTTCTCATGCAGAATATCCTGAAGAGAACTCGGCCGGGGTCGGAGGAGGAAGTGCAAGCAACACAGGCCTACGATGCACTTGAAAAGGTAAGGCTGTCAGCACATTCTGCAGCCCTGCAGAAAGGATCTGGGGGTTTTCGTTGATGATACGCTCAGTATGAGTCAGCAATGTACCCTGGCCGCCAAAGGGGACAACTGTATCGTGGGGTGCATTAAGCACAGCATAGCTAACTGGTTGAAAGAAGCAGTTTTCTCACTATACTCAGCATTGGTGTGGCCTTGCCTCGAGTATTGTGTGTGGTTTTGAGCTCCACGGTATATGGAGGATGTTAAAATATGAGAATACGTCCAAAAGATGGCAACAAAGATGGTAAAAGGAGTAGAGGGCGTGATTTATGAGGGTCAGCTGAGGATACTAGGTTTGTTTATCTTGGAGAAGACTGAGGGGTGACCTCATTGCCATCTACAACTTCCTTATGAAGGGAAGCAGAGAAGGGTGGTGCTCTTCTCTATGGTGTCCAGTAACACGATTCAAGGGATGGTTTAAAGCTGCATCAGGGGAAGTTCAGATTGGATATTAGGAAAAAGTTCTTCACTGAGAAGGTTGGTCAAGCACTGGAACAAGCTCTCTTGGTCATGGCCCCAAGCCTGATGGTGTTCAAGGAGTGTTTGGACAACCTGCTTAGATACATATATCTGGTTTAACTTTTAGGTTGCCCTGTGTGGAGTCAGGAGTTGGACTCGATGATCCTCATGGGTCCTTTCCAACTCAGGATATTGTGTGATCCTGCACAGCCATGCTGCATCACACAGCTACCAGGGCACCTAAGTGTCCCTGTCTTTTTTATTGATCCTCACCCTTGTTGAGGGCCCTTGTCATTGATCCTCACCAGTAACAAATTTGCATGTTCACATGACTCACGTGACTGCGTGTGCAGTGTTAGCTGTGAGCAGAAGGCACTGAAGCAGGAGCCAGCTGGAATGTAACTGAACCTGCACCAATGATAGTGAACTACTTTTTTCAGGACTTGCTCTTTCCAAGTCTCCAAACCCCTTTGTGTTCCTTACCTTTGTCTCTAATTATTGATCAACTACTACCCAGCCCCCACAAGAAAATACTGGTAAAAATATTGGCAAGACATTACCCTGTTGCATCCCTTCCTCCATCCTATTTATTACAGAGGCAAGATTTAAAGTCTTCTGGGTCAACTTGTTATCTGGAATTTGTACACAGCATAAGCTAGACTTGTTCCTAGCTAGCTCCTGCTCTGTGTAGTGATCATTTGATCTTCTTGGAGTGTCGCTCTCTTTCTTACAATCCCTTCCCTATTCTTTCCCTAAAGACCAATTCAGTGTGATGCATACCTCATTAAAACTTTTAGGATTGCATCTGCCTGCTGCACAGCTCCCAAAACATAGCAGTCTGAAGTGGGCGGGCAGGGTGTCATACACTGAAATCCTTAGACTCCAGCTGTGTTCAAGCCAGCATCATCTCTGTGACACTGTTATCCAGCTGCCCTGCATCACGTCAGGCAGCTCTGTAGGCTGCTGAAGTAATTGTGTCCTGTCCTCACAGTTGCTAGCAACAAGCTCTGGGTTGTGGAAGAATCAGGGCTGATGTCTATCTAATCAGCCTCCTGTGTTTACAGTGGAGCCTCTAATAAGAGCTACTTCCAAATGACCAGCAATTCAACCTCAGAGGAGAGCGACATCTCTAGTACACCCCCACCCTTACCCCCCCCCCCCCCCAGTATCCTAAAGGTAAAACAATACTTACCACTGAGACTTCATCTACAGAACACCTTCCGTAAGAAAGGATGATCGCTGTAGATATGGAGAATTTTAGTATGCTAGCCTGGAAAAATACTTTTTTTGCAGGAGGGTGCCTGAGGCATTGTCATTTACACTGACTCTTGAGGAGCTCCTGGGGCTAGTGCTGATCTCACCAGTCAGTTCTGTTCCCACCTCATTGACCATCTGTTTTCCTCTGTAGCTCATCAAGGACTGCAATGAAAATGTCCAGCGCATGAAGAGCACTGAAGAGCTGATCTACCTCAGCCAGAAGATTGAATTTGAATGCAAGGTGAGCTCATCCATTCCCTGGGCCTTGCTCTAGCCTAACCTATTTTCCCTTTTTCCTCACAAAGTCACTTGTGCTTACTTTTTGTTTTCCTCTCCAACACACGCTGAACTGTTGAACCAGAATATCATACACAGGTCAGCTCTTCATCAGTGCTTGCTTTGCCCAGTTGTTCGTGTCAGCCTTCAGCTGAAGGTGCCTACCGTGACTTACTTCTGTCCAGCTGGAGAGATGAAAGCACACCACTTCTAGAGAACGGCAAAAATGCAAATCCAAAACTCATGGATACCAACTTCCTTGTTCGCACTTGACATAAATGTTCATTTCTGTCTTGCAGATATTCCCACTCATCTCACAGTCGAGACGACTTGTGAAGTGTGGTGAGTTGACAGCACTGGACTTCAACACCCTGAGTCCAAAATGGAAAGTCACCACCCGTCCCATCTACCTACATCTTTTCAATGACTGTCTGCTCCTGTCTCGGCCGAAGGAGTGAGTGCTTCAACACAATTCTTGCTGCCCCTTCTAAAATACCTGTCTCTTTCTGGGTCTGTGCTTTGGTGAAAGAGTCCTTTCCCTCTGCCTGCCAGCAAGTGGCAGCATTTGTCAAGTCACTCTCCTAATCCTACATTATGTGAGTATTGTGCAAGTATGTGGAATCTGATAGTCCCAAGTCTTAATTACAACATATTATAATATAACAAGATATCTTCTGTTCCCTAGTACAACACTTCTATTCTGTCTTTCCATCTCTATACTGTGAAATACTTTAATAGTAACCATTTACTCTAGTTTTAGTTGGTAAATGATTTGTTCCTAAAGGACAGTATGAAGATTAGTGAATGTGCAAATCACTGGTTTGTCAAGAAAGAGAGTTGTTGTTTGGGGGTGTTGGGGTTATTGTGGGGGGAGGATTGTTTTTGTTTTTAAGCTGTAAGCTATCAAATAAAATTCTGACAGGACAGAGCTTAGTATTTCTACCCTTTTCATTAAGTCACCTCTCTCTTCTCTGGCCTTCTGAGACTTCTAGCAAGAACAAAGCTTAGGGTGCCTGATGCAGATGAAGACTCATTAAAAGCTCTTTGCTTATCTGACATCAGAAAATGACATGAACTCGCTTTGTAACCTTCATCACCTTAAAACTCACTACTTGTTTTGTTCCTCCTCTTTACCCGTAGGGGCGGACGTTTTGTTGTGTTTGATCATGCCGCTTTCTCAGATGTGCGTGGGGAGAAGTGCGAGGTGAAACTGCATGGAACAAACAAAAATGTTTTCCGTCTCTTTCTACTTCAGAATAATCAGGGGAAAAGAGTGGAGTTCTTGTTTCGTACAGAGACACAGTAAGAGCTCAAAGTTACCCTCAGTATATCCCATTACCATAGCTGGACACCTCCTATGAGCCTGATGATTGTTCCGCAGCTACCCAAGCGTGGAAATATTGAATGCAGCTGCTGAGCAGAGGATTTGAAAAACATCCTTATCATAACAAGCCCCTAATGAACCACCTTGCTCCTCTCTCATCATAGCTGCTTATACAAGACATTATGCCATAATATCAGCCTCCAAAAAGGGGAGGTTTTGTCTTTTCCCATCCCCCTTCTCCACTTCCACTTTCTCTGATTTCCCCCAAGTACCCCCTCCCTGACCCCTCCTGTGAGCAAACCTGTACACACACCCCCATTCCTGTCATTAGTTTGCTGTCCCTCACATTGAATCCTGACACCTATCTGGTGATGTTTTCCAGCAGTGAGAAGCTCAGGTGGATCTCTGCTCTGGCTCCTCCACGAGGAGAACTGGACCTCCTGGAATGCCCTGGTGAGACTGCTCTGCTTCTATAGCAGTGGGGGTGGTCTGGCTCAAAGGAGTTGGAGGCACTGTGAGATGGAACATCCCAGAAATTACTCTAGGGCAGAACACTTGCCTTTCTGTAAATAAAGAAGATATTCGTGGGCTTTTTCTCAGTGCCAGGTTCTGCCAGTTAATTCTACCTATTTTTACTGCTCGTATCAGGTAGAAGACCTGTAGTGTCCTTTCCAGTTCTCTGCTCTTCAGTGCTTGGGCGGTCCTTTATCCCCTACCTCCTCTGGGGCTGTTGCACACAGGTTTACTGTTGCTTGCTGCTATACCATTATGATCTTTCCTCCCCTTTAGATGCACCACAGGTTCAATGCATAAAGACTTACAAGGCTCGGGAAAATGATGAGCTGGCTTTGGAGAAAGCAGATATCGTCATGGTTATGCAGTTAAGCAATGACGGTGAGCAGAATGAACGGTGGCTGTCTTAAATTACGGGGAGGAAGTTACTCTAGTAGGTAGTGTAAAGCTTTAACAACACAATCGGGCCTCAGAAGGAGCCTCTCATTCCTGAATGTTGGATTGAGAGGATGAAGAGCCTCTTCATCTTCACTGAGACACTTTATCTGGAAGCTGAAAGGGGATCTTTTTCTTTGATCTTGTTGGAGGGGGCTTTTTGGGAAGAATGAAAAAATGTTTGACTGTTTTCACTCATGTTGTGCTTTTCCCCCACATTGCAGGATGGATGGAAGGAGTAAAACTTTCAGATCGGGAGAGAGGCTGGTTCCCCTCAGAACATGTGGAACTCATCTCCAGCAAACATGCACGGCAGAAGAACCTGAAGGAAGAACAACGTGTGAAGAATGCCAAGCAGCAGGTCTTCTGCAAGAAATAAGACTCCACTTTGTTCAGACATGTACAGTCTCCCTGCCATGGGAAAACCATCTTTTTTCTATTGTGCCTCAGAAGAAACACCTCTGCAAAGAGCATAATACAGCACTTTGACAGAACCGGGTGCTTTTTGCCAAAGAAAGCGGGAATTCAATCAGGAAAAATCATTCACTTCCTCTGTGTCACCAGGACTACGGCAGCAGTAGGAGGAAAAAAAAGTTGCATGTATTGTTTGCTTTGTGGTAGTAGGGAGGGACTTTAATTGGACAGAGGTCTGCGATCTGGACTTTTGAAAAGATATTCCTGGTTTTGCCACTGACAAGTTGCAGGACCTTGGGCAAGCCACTTCAGAATTCTGCCTCGATTTTCCCATCTGTGAAATGGGGGTAAACTTACCTACCTCACCAGATGTTGTGAGGCTAAATTCACTAGTATTAGCATACTAAGAGCTTCGAGTTCCTGAGAAGGAAGGTGCTAAGTGCAAAGCACAATATAGTTGAGCAGAGTTTTCTATTTGAATATCCTCTTGGTGTCTTGATGGTATTGATCTCCATAGTGTAATTTCCATTTAGAACAATTTATCTATTTGATCGTGCAAGTCTACTGTTTTTTAGATAGGCGAATACTTCATTGTATCTAAATTTAACTCAGTCTCAGCATACTGTTAAGAATCCTTGACAGTATTAGAAAATCCAGTTGAGTTAAGCAAAGTTTTCAGAAGCCACTGTGATGATTTCCCCCACCGTAAGAGGCATCAAGCTGAAGAATCTCTCACATCGGTCACCTCTCTTCTGAACAAGTGTCTCAGTAAGCCATCTGAAATGGCCCTTTTTTACTCTGCCTCCCGCTCAAACTAGAACAGTGACTTTTGACAAAGATTTTTATTACGTGTTGGTACATGCCCTGTACAAAATAACCATGACTAGGCATATGCAATGAAGTGGCACTTTCCTGCTGCTCTTAATCTGATAGCTGATGTGGTATTGCATGCACCATTTTGCACACTTATAGAAAACACTGAGATATTTAGCCACTGTAGATAAAGTCAAAATATGTACCAGGGACTTCGTTCTTTTTTAGAACTCTCTGGTTTTAAGTCCAGTTTACATGCAGTCCTGCTTTTGTGCAGAACCTGTCTTTGAGAACATGCCTTCAACTGTAAAATAGTTTCTGTGTAAAAGTGTTTGCGTTCAGTTCAGTCAATGCAGGATCAAGCATAAGAATCAATACACCAAAGAAAGCAATGTGTAGCCTTCTTGCATTTAATGTATTTGAAGAATTAGTTATCTTCATATCTCCAGCTTTCTATCTCTGTAACATTCTGCCTTTAATTCCCATTTACGTTGTATCTAGTATAGCGTATTACAGGCTATTTATATCAATAATTTTAGCTGGATTTAAAAGAAAAAGTTGCTTTTAGTCCCAATAAACTCATGCACTTCTCCAGTTAAACACATTTCTGCTTTCCTTGTTACTTATATTTGAGATGAAAAGCTAAGTAATTCAGTATTTACTGACTATATATTCAGTATTCTCATTTTTTTTCAATATAACTCTCCTTTTTAAGTGAATGCTGAGTACAGATAGCTATACCTAGCAGAGGAAGTGAAGAAAGCTTGCTTTACCAGCCCTTATCCTAAGATTCTTCACAGCGTTATCACCAGCCCTCAAGTGATGGCTGCTGCAGGTTCCATAGGGGTGTTAGTCATCAGTATATGACCTATAGAAGATGAGAGTCCAGTCTACTATACCAGTAAGACAGGATGCAGTTATTCAATTGTCTTTTAACCTATGGTCCAGCCTACAATCTGCTGACGCTTTTTTTCCCTGGAAGAACTGAATCTGGTCCCTAGCTAAGAACAAAAGCAAAGCCCTACCTCAAACTGAAGTGAGTGACCTAAGAAGAGTTATAATCCTTAACAAGACCCATGAATGTTCAGAAATCCAGAATACCTGCTTGTCCCAGGCTGTCGTGAATTTATGCAGTACGTAAGTTATCAGGATCAGCGGCGTCTCAACCGAGATGCAAAACACTGCCATGCGATTTATTCAGTACGTGCCCACGTAAGGTCTTATGCCGGCAGTCCGAGGCATCTCATACCCATGTCAGCTTCACCTTTGCTACTGGTATCATGAGGAAGCAGGCGGTAGATACCGCCATTCTGAATCAGAAGTAATCTTGGTAAACATTTTCAAAATCAAGAATTCTTCACTCTTTCAACTTTGACTCTCAAAACCAAGCAGGCGTATTGTTCACTAGAGTATCCCATGGTGGTTTCTATGTTAAATTCCGTATGTTCTTGTTAAAATTCTTGTTGAGAGACGTCACTTCAAGGCCGCTGTTGTTGTGACTGACAGGACTTCTATACTGTTTAACTAGTTGGATCAAAGGTTAACTTCTCCCTGTCACAGGTACAGCCTTCCTTTCCTGTTATCAGGTTTTTCTGTGTTGAGGAATATTTAAAGGTCAGCTTATGCTTCTAAGAATGTCTTTATATCCTGGCTTACTTGTATTTCTTATAGGGCTCAACTTCTCACTACTAAGTTAAATTTTTAGCCCCATTTTTAACCATCCTGCCACCAAAATCCATAAACAGATCTGCACTGAATTGCTTCATGCTTTTTGAAACTGATTAACATCTCCTTGGTTTGTACCAACTTAGTCAGACTAGTACAATATCACTTGGAATTGCACGATCAGGAGGCAGGAAGCAAGTTGACAGAGTATCAGCTGTGCCCTGTTACAGTCTTAATTATGAGTCAGGATCTCTCCCTGCATTATCTAATGTGGATAACCTGATTCCCCAGAAAACCAGTATTAAACAGAAGTGCAGAGTTTGTCAGCCAAATCCCTATCCTTGTCTAGTAAGATCCCCAAAGAAGGTTCACAGAACAGGAACACAGTATGAGAGATGCTGGTGAATCTTAAACAGCTGGGTGTAAACTGAAGCATGAAGAAACCATCATATTCCACAGGAATCTGCAGAGACTGATACATAGTGTATCTGGATAAAAGAAATTCACTATTCCTATAATGAAAAAAAAGACAACTTTTAGAGGGCAGTTACACTCCTTTCATGTGGTAAGAACAGCAATGAAATACAAGCGTGAACTACATTTAAAGTTTTGTTGAGAATCTGAGAAATTTGTGGTTTATGTCTGGAAATCAAATGTTATGACTGCTGTCATTTTTTCATATTAAAAATTATAAAAAAATATTAAAAATATATATGGCTTTAAAAAAAAAAAAAAGCTCACAGCCCTGGAGACCTGTGTTGGTCCCCCCTAAAGGAAAATACATGAAAACATTCTCCACAGTTCTTATTCCCTTTCACAATACTAGAAAAAGCTGATGTTAGGACCAGGGTTTAGTAAATAGACACAACCCTGATCAGAAACAGGAACCTCTAAAGCAGTGTATTTTTATCTTTGCGCTTTCATCTAATATTGAAGAGGTCCCATCCTCTCTAAGATCAGAGGTGAGTTTTGTCAGCTGGATACTGCTAACAAATTAAATGCAGCATTTTAGCTGCATTTCATTCTAGCCAACATGTCTTGCATTTGGTGGCTGAACCAGGTGCACTCTTAGGCTAATCATACTGTCTCCAAAATGCTGGCACACATGTTTCAGCTTACACTCATTTAACACAATGAAACTACTCTCAGCTGAAAGCATCTGGAGAAGCAGCACCTTCGATGCTAGAGTGAACCTTGAAACAAAGACATGGCATGTGGTGAAAGGCACAAGCAGGAGAATGGTGCTGTGCCAGCAATGAGCTGCTGAGCTGATAACCAAGATGAGGATGAAGAATGTTCTGCCTCGGTGCAGCGGAACGCAGCTGAGCAAATCACATTCTTCAAACAAGCACTGTCTTTGCTGTTTGCAGGCACACAAGTTGTGTTTACAGCCGGCTGCACTTCCACTTGGTGGTCAGGAAAGCTGTATGCAGAAGGTGCAAGAGCAGAGGGCTTGGTTTCTGGAACCATCATGTTGCAGCACAGGTCTCTACATCAACTACACATGAGGAGGAGGACGTCGGAAAAGCCAGGCTTGGTTCACTCCTGCCTTTGGTCTCGTGTAGGCACCTGCAAGCTCACAAAGCTGTTCTGAATGTCACCCGAGCAGATGGCCACACTGGTGGTAGCGTGAGATCACCAAGTGCCTGGTACCACTTTGTTAGGAGCCTTGTTTTCGTCTAAGAATTGTTAAGTCTTGAAGGGATGCAGAATTACAAGCCCCTAAAAGTCAAGAAGGGCCACTTATTTCTTACAGAGAATCAGCAGCACTGCTGAACAACTGCAGCCAAAGCACACCAAAAAAAAAAAATGTGTCTCCCTGTCAGCCCACAAGGAAAGATAATGAGGTGCATCTCATTCATACCATATGATTCAATTTTGTAGCATTTGGGTTTCCGAGGCCTGCTGTTAGCGATATTTAAGCCCCGCTCCTCAGGTGAGCTCACGGTCCCTCAGATGTGCCAGAAACACGCTTGTACCCTATGTGGGAGGACCGGCTTTCTTCCCCCCCATCCCGCCCCCGGGGAGACTGGCTCTCGGGCCTCCCGCAGCCGGACTGCGGGGGAGGAAAGGCCGCCTTCCCGCTGGGCGGCCCAGGGAAGATGGCTCCTGCCGGCCGCCACGCCTGAGGGGAGGCAGAAGGAAGGTCGCAATGGGCGCCGGCCCAGCTCCGGGGCTGCGGCCCGCCTGCTCACCCTGAGGTAGGTCGGGCAGGTAACCTCGGCCCCACTCTCCCCGCCGAGGGCCACCGGCCTCGATGGCCCAGGTGGCCTTGATGAGGCCGGCCGGAGCTGGCGGCCGCGGTCGGCGTGGGCCTCGCCGTCGGGCGGGGCATTAACCGAGCCGGGCGGGACGCGCCGCCGCCGAGCAGGCATGGACGGGGCGGGCGCGGAGCAGGAGGAGCGGGTGCCCCGAGGGCTGGGTAAGGGCTGGACCGCGGGGCCGAGGCGCCGGCTCTCATTAATGACCCGGGGCGGGGGGAGGCACCCGGCAATGAGCCTAATGAGCAGCCCCGGTGGAGGATAACGACCCTGTCGCCTCCTCCAGGCTGTGATCCGTGCGGGCTGTGGCAGCGGGGGCTGGCAGCCATTAGCCCCTGTCGCCCCCTGGTCGCCTGGGGCAGGTGGCCCTGCCTTACCCTGGCCCTGCGGGGCCGCCGCCATTTTGCCCGGAGTGCTTGGGGGGATGTGGGGCAGTGGGATTTGGGGCAGTGGGCTGTGTCTGGGCCCGCTGCCTGCATGGCCCTTGTGTCACCCGGCTTGTAAAAGCGCCTGGCGAGCTGGTGTGAGGGCTGTCGGCGGGTGGTCTTTCCTTCGTATCACACTGAAGGGGTTCTGCTGCCTCTGGGTTTCTAGGCTGCTGGCGCTTGCCACTTTCTCCCGCTGTCCAGTTTTCCTCCTTGTCTGAGCTTGCGTGGGTGGACCTGTGAAGTTGGTGTTTTGGTGTTTCTCCCTGCGCGTGTGTGTGGGTTGCTTTGTACCAAGTGCTCCAAACAACCTTAAAAAATCTTGCCGTTGCCGTGCAAGTGGTTACCTCGTTCCAGGCAGCGTCGAAGGAGGTGGTTGTGGAAAGAAAAAGAGGAGTTTGCTTCCTGCCCATGCACCTTCAGCAGCTTAGGTGTTCCAGACTCTGTGTGATGTTTCCAGTCAGTTAAAATCCCTTCTACTGAAGGCTGTGTTTATCTAAAAGTGGGATAAAGTGGTGCTCAGTCTGGCCTTTTGTCATGTGAATGATAGGAGAAGGGAGTGGTTTGGTGGGTCCCTATTTGATACCATGAAGGACTATCTATCTCTCCAAACTTTTATTTTCATTTCGGGTTTTTTCTTTGTCAGTCCCAAGTTGTTGTCAGGCCTTTGCTATATGTTTTAGAAACAGAGACAGCAATTTACTTTCTATTAGAGGAATAGTCCTGTAGATGATAAAGAACTCCCAAGTGTCAGTCTCTTTCTCTGCTGCGGATACAAGGTAGATACATAAGACTTTGAAATGTATTTTGTGATGTAAGCAGATACTGATGTTTGCATAAAAATAAGTAAAAAGTCTCCTCAAATCAAAGCACTAAGCTGAAAATGCTGTTACTGATTTGAGGCAGAGGATAAGTGACAGAATGGATGCTGTGAAAATACTAGCTTTTTCACATAATGAGCAAGACAAGCTCAGAGGCAGTGCAAAGGATGGTGGAAAAAGGAATTATATAGAACATAGTCAGCTTCTGCCTTGCTCAGTTCTTGACCCTCTCCATCAGGATATTTCATCTCATTTAACAGCAGTGGAAACTGTTGCTGCTTAACAAGATCCCATTATTATACTTGCATAGATTCCTGCTTCTGTGTTTTCCCCCTGCAACTAATTCAGTTCTCTTAATCCTGTAAAAAACAACTTAGAAGGTCTTGGAAGCAGCCTGGCGTCCCCTCATACTTCCATGAAGATTCTTCTGTCTGACTGGTGGTATGGGGTTCCTTCTTGATTAACAATTGTTTAAGAAGGAAACATTGAGGCAGAAAGCAAGTCCTTTATTTTGGTATTGCACTAATATGTAGCAAAAGTAGGACAGAGTGAAGTGAAATTATTTTAGGTCTTTTCCCCTCCATCCTCCAAAACTAAACAACCATGTTTCTCTGTAGGCACATACAACTGAAACACTGCCAACAGTCTCCTCAAACTTTCCTCTTTCCAGCCAGAGGCAGATATGTGGTTTTGTTTTTATTATTCTACTTTTTGTGCCTCTTTTTTTTTTTTTTTTTTTATAAGTAGCAGCAATCACATATTCTGAGACAATCAGTGGATTTTCTTCTTTTGGAAATGCATATGCCAGCTGGAAAAGTATAATGCTGCTTTATTATTCTGTTGTCTATTTTAATTATTTCGCTTGCTGACTTGTCTTCTACTAATCAGTCTCTCTTGCTGTAATGCAGTTTGTGCTTTTTGTTAAACTTGGTCAGACTTCTTCACCTATTTTTGTCTTCAGTCAGCTATTTCATTACCTGTCTTCTAAGTCTGTCATTTGTAACTATTGTGGCCAAAGCTGCAGAAAACTAATTTAAGGCAGTTATTAGAAGTTTGTACAATTAGTTGGGGTTTTGCTTGGTCAGCTTGAGTATGACAGAAACAGAAACCTCTATAAATCAAAATGTGGTGTCATTTGTCAGATAATCGCTGCTGACACAGTAGACCAGAATTTTGCTTCTTTTGCTCATTTTAATAAGGTAACACTTAGCATCTTGATAAGACATTGGGGGTTTTTTTGTTTTGTTTGTTCTGTTCCTTATTCCAAAGACCTTTGTTATCCTCAATGCTGTTTTCCCACTACTGTATTTGTAATACACAACCTTCCCATTCCTCTGTGTCTGGAATTAATTCTTCCTGTAGTCTACAGTTAGTTGTTTCTGCAGGCATCTTCATTCTCAAAATGAGGCTTTTCTCATCTCAGATGTTTGAATATCTCTGCATTCTTTCCTGTTGCTTTCCTAGCAGCACTCTGTCCCAGTGGCAGTGTTTATTTTGAACTCTCTAGTTCTTTTCACTGTTGGGTTTCATTGTGTAGTGTTTTCCTTCTCCCGTAACTGAAGCTTCCATTCCAGGCACACCCTTTTTCTCACAGCATCCAGGCACATCTGTCTTAGACAATGTGCATGTGGTGCGTGGGGGGTGTTGTTTTTCATTTTTTCCTTGTAGAGTGCAAGGACGAGGAGGAGGACACATCGCTGAATACGGAGCACTTTGTGGTAGATGCTGATGCTGTCGGTGGGCATGGTACGGGGAGCAGTGTGCTATCTGCATTCCAAGGCACAGCTATAAAGGAAGATGTTGAGGAGACCTTGGGAACAGAAGATAGGATCAGCCCTGCAAAGAAGGTGGAGGAAGATGGAAGATATTGCACCCTGCAGGCAACTGGGTCAACTTCCCAAGGCTCAGTGGCCCTTGACAGCCAGCTCAACCTTGCTTCAGTGTGTGGGCGGCTGTCAAATTTCCTCGGTGACATGAAGGCTGTGACCCCACTTTCTGTGGTTGAATTTGCACAGGAGCCCACAGGTCAGCCAGGGTCACATGAACAGTGTGAGAGCTATTACTGTGATGGGATTGAAAAGGAGAAGAAGAAAAGAAGTAACGACAGCAATGGAATGTGGGCTGAGAAAGCACCTAGTGGAATCCCTGGAGACCTCAGCAGGCAGGATGTGTGTGGCCCAGCTACTCGCCAATCATCCAAATGCACTTCAGCCTACGCTACAGCTCAGCAGTCTTACAAGGTGCCTTTGGTTCTGGAATCCAGAAGTAGTCGTGATGGAACCAAGGGAAAAAAAGAGTTACTTGAGAATCCAGAAATTCTACCGCCAGTCAGGAAGAAGTCACGCACCTTCTATAGTGCAGGTAGATATACCAGGGAACTTGCTGGCAGACACTTGTAGTGCCGGTGGCACTGATGTTTCCTTCCCCATGCTGAAGGCAGAGCGTGGAGGTCTAGACTGCCCTAACTGATATTGCAATGCATTCTACACTATAATATGTGTGAAGACTTCTTCAAATAAAAGTTGCTGAGTGCCTGATGTTTGAAGCATCACTAATGATGCTTTTTGTTTTACTGTGAAAGAAGATTTTTGTTTATTTTTGTGGTTTACTTAATAAAAACTTTTATGCTGTTCATGTATTTGTAAGTATAGTAAAAATATGTTCTTTTTTTTCCCCCCCCCCGTCTTGTTTCTTTTGGTTGTTTTGTTTTCTTATCACATACTCCCCATATCTCTCTATTTGAACAATGAATCATTTCTAGAGCAGCTAGAAGAGTTGGAGAAGATGTTCCAGGAAGACCACTACCCCGACAATGAGAAGAGGAGGGAGATCGCGGCTGTGGTTGGTGTAACACCACAGCGTATCATGGTAACACCTGCGTGGGTAACAGTGCTGACTGTGGGTTCTGTGCAGAAAATTGATGGAGAGGGCCTGGTGCGGGGAGGAGGAGCTTGAATAGGAAGGAAAGAGGAGCTCATGAGTAATGGGATAGAGACTGCACCTGCCACTGGTGACAAGAGAAGGAAGAGAGCTCTTGGGGATGGGCACTGCATAACCAACTACCTCACCCAAAATGGCAGTGGAGTCTGTGGTTGCATACTCCATCTCTTCCCATTTCCTGAGATGAGACATGTAATGGATAGGTAAAAAAGGCTAAGGAGGTTGGAGTTAATCTCTTTTGAAGATCATGGTCAACTAAGGAAACTGTTGTTTGAGAGTATCTTTCTGATGTTATTCTCTTTCTGTTTGAGAATCTTGCAGATTCTCTGGAAGAACAGTTTCTTGGGGTTCCTTTCTCTGGAAGAAAGGTTTCTGGTCTCACCTGGTTATGTGTGGAGGCAGTCATTGCTGAGTTGTTGCCTGTGTCCCTATGTGCAGGTGGTTTCCTCTCTGAATGCGTCCTTTCTTTCCATTTATCAGGTCTGGTTTCAGAATCGCAGGGCAAAGTGGCGGAAATCGGAGAAGTTGAGTGTGAAAGGCAACAAAAAATACCCCGCATCATCAGCTCTGTCAGTCTCCTTTGGGTCAGATGGTTATGGGTGAGGGACCTACTCTGTTTTCCCATTTCTCCACAATAGATACCTAATGAATTAAATATTTTCCTTTGTCATTTTCCTTTTACTATTAAGCTATGGAGAGCTGACCATTAAGTTGGACCTTGGTAGCCTGCCAAATTTCTCGGCAAATTGTAGGGGACCCTCTTAAAAGTGCTTTTGATTAATGTGTAGCACAGTTTTAAAATATAACTTGAAATTGCTCTGCCTGAAGTCAGGTAGACAGGAGGGGATGAGATAGAAAGGTCTGTGGAATCACCCGTTCATTTTTAGTTTCTGTGAATGCATTGGACAGACACTTTGTTTGCACTTGGGAATTCTTTTATCCCAGTCTTTCTCCCACCATTGCTTTCCATTTCCATGGATTTTCACTTGGCAATGGAAATGCTGCTTGCTTAGATCAGTCTTACAAAACCATGGGCTGCTCTGAAGAAATACAAGCTAGCAACTTTCATAGGTGAGCAGGGGATATTTATTGGGGGCAGGGAGTTTGTGAGAGGCTAGATGGTCTTTAAAGGGGGAGTGAGTGAGTGTGGGAAGAAATTAAGTCTCCACAGGGAGATACTTATGGCAATCTGAAGCGAGAGTCTTCCTGTGAAGAAAGCAGAATGAAAAGAGGAAAAAGTAAGTGATGTAATTTGTTGTAATGTCTTGTCCTCTCGTCCACCCTCATACCCTTTATGTATACCTCCAGGGCACCTCTTCTGCCCATGCCTCCGTTGCCTGACATTGCTCATGACCAGTCTGCCATGCTGGATGTAGACACTACAGCTGGGAACTACTCCAGCCTGCTCAGTGGACGTCCTGCACCGCTTGCCTCCTCCTCAGGTGAGACCCCTATCAGCACGAGTATTTTGCATAGCTGCAGCATTAGCTGGTGGTGCTGATAGGTTCACAAACGCTTTAGGGAAGGTGATGCGAGAGCCCTACACCAGCAGTCCAAAAAGTGACACCAGGTTTAATAGCTCTCTGCTGATCGAGTATCTACCAGTTATGTACCAACACAGTGGTACCTCCGTGTTAACGCAAGAGCCAAATTTGCAGTTCTTATTTATGTCCTAGCACAAGCCAGCAAGGAATTCTGAATATGACTTCATAAGGATATGTGATTGGGGCATGCTTTTTTGTAATAGCTGTTTTGCACTGGTAATGCTTCTCTGAATGATGATGAAAGTATTATTCTGGTGGTTATGCTCTTCACGGCAGATATGCGCGTCCCATATTCTGGTTTAGACTTGTAATGTTCTGGCTACAACCTGTAGTCAAGTGAGCTGTGTGAGGAAGGTGTATTGTATAAACTGTTGGGGTTGTAGGGCCTCTTCCGTGTACTCCCATACCTTTAAATCTCCAAAGGAGGTTCCCTGACTTCTCCAGCCAGGTCAACTTTCCATTTTGTGCAAGACCTTGAGGGAGTGAGACTAGTTGAGTTCTCAAGCATACAGCTTAATTTATTTGCTGTTGCAGTGTTTTTGAAAGTCGGTGGGGTGTGCTGTTTGACCAGTTTTCTACCTGAACTGCATTTAGACTTTAAAGATTGATGATAACCAAAGAGAGAGGATTTGCTCAATTGTGTATTCATGTGTGGAGTATGAGAGCATTCCCTAGAGTCAAAAATGTTGCCTAAAGCATTTGCTATATATGTTTACATTTCCAAGATGGCACAACTTGAAAATATTTCCAAAGTGATGAGGACTTCACCACTTCCTTAGGGATGGATATCCCAAGCAATAAATGAGCTGACAGGTGGTACTTTCGTACTTCCCAGTGTAATGTCTGTTAGAGATAAAAGGTTTAATTCAGAGATGTGATCTTGTCATCTGTCTGTATTGAGCAATTTCTTTCTGGGGAATCTGCACACTAGCGTGCAGTTCTCTCCATGTGAAAAACACAAGCAGTCTTTCTTTTGGGAAAGAAACGTCCCATCTGAATTCTTTGTACAATGTGTAAGGAAGAAGGTCAAGCGAATGACCCTAAGAGTGGACTGGGTATGTGAGAAAATGAGTGACAAAGGTAACTGGGTTTGTACTCCTCAAATCCTTTGAACTTGTTGCTTACCGCCACCTGTTGCATTTACTGTGTATGTATCTAGCTTTTATGAAACATGTTTCCTTTGCTTGTCTGAAACACCTGTAACTTCAGTGTTACGGATGTGTGAAGATGAGAATGTACTTCATTCTGCTAAGTTTATGTGCGGGAACAAGCTTTCCCTTGTTCTCTTTAAATCGTGCTGGGCAAGAAGTAATGAAATCTATTTGTGTCATCTAAGGCTGGTAAATACTTTCCAGATACAGATCTGTGTGGATAAAAAAAAAAGTACCTTTTCTAAATCAGAATTTTCAGAAGTGAGGCATACTTTAGTAATGCACACAAACTGTGAAGTCTAGTGATTGGTTTTTAACCTGGTTTCTGGAGGGGAGGGAGGAATATGGTGTGTGTAATGAGCCACACACTGTCTTTGTTTATGAAAGCCACCCTGCCCTCTAAATTTGTTTAATCAAATTTGACAGAAGGCGGAAGTCTTAAAAATCATGTTTCTACAAGTCCTAGGAGAATTGGTGCTTGGGCAGAGCAGAGACCTAAGTTAGTGCTCCCTCTGAGGGAAAAGACTGTTAGTACATGTAGAGAGTCCCCATAGAAGAGAGGTCTGTGTGGCACAATCGCACCAAAAACTTTAGTCACAGTTTTGCCTTACTAGATGCAGGATAACACAGCCGTGGGGAATGAAACTTGGTTTTTTTTGTTATCTATCATTGCATAGGTTGACTTTTCTCTTTAAGAATGAAAGCAAAAAAATGAAACAGAAAAAAAAATGAAAGACAATGGGACTTTAAAATTCATTCAGCTTCCTTGTTCAGAAATGCCTGCCAATAAATAGGGCCATCCAGGGTGCACCTGTTTTCTTTATTATAATATCTCAGAAAATGAAGGAGATAAAAACAGATAAAATACAAAGTAACAAGCAAAATAAAAGAGGGAAGAAATGAATAAAAAAGGGTTATCAATTCACAAGCAAAACCAATTGCTTAGTAGAAGTGGCCCTTGTGAATACAGCGCATGACAAGTTTCAGCAAAATCGCTTGTGACCTGTGCATGATGGTGCAGTTGTACTCGGAGACTGTGGCCTAATGGAGTGGCTGTTCAGGTGCTTTCCTTGGTAGCAGTGTGTTTAACCACTTTCAGCAGGAGGAGCAAATGACTGAAGTGCATAAGAACGGTTAAGATCTGTTACCTGACGCCTTTGGAGAGTGTTCAGTGCTGCCTTTTCCATTGTTTTTCCTTGCTCTAGCCGGTAATTCTGCCTGACTGTTGGTTTATGGGTTCTTTTTGTTTTTCTTATATCTCACTGTTTTGTACTGCTCTCCAAACAAGATGGCTAAAAATGCCAGCAAGCTGTATTTGAGATGTATTCTACCTTGCTGGCAGTTAGGCTTACGATTTTGGTACTAGCCACACTACTTGCAATAAGAGCCTTTTGTGCTTCAAAAATTCAATCTTGAGCTTGCTTTGACCTTAGAATGTTTTTTTTACTACTTATGCTAGACAGATAGCTTGCTTTAAAATAATGGAGGGCTTTTTCACGTTTGTAGTTATTTAAATTTTTTCTTGGTTTTCTGAGATTTCTTATGAATGTATATCTCTGATTCATTGACTTAAAACATTGGCTTATGTTTTCTTTAGAGTTGACCTTATAGAAAGAAAAGTTACTTTCTATGCCACTGGTTTGTGGGAGAAGATTTTTTTTTTTCTGACTTACTGATGGTTTTGCAGGAAATACTTTTTTTCATGTGGCTGTCTTGCTCAGGTGATGCATCAGGAGCCCAGCCTATGCTGGTAGCTCGTATGCAAATAGCAAGATGATTATTCAGTGGCAGAGATGGGATTGTAATGGCAGTCTTGGGAGAAATTGGATGAAGTTGGATATAATCTGTAGAAGAATGGTAAATAAACGACAAGCTGTAATGATTGCACTTGCAGGACTCTGGCTTTTGAACAAATTACTTTAAAACTGGTGATGTGTAGTTGACATAGCAAGCAAGAGTTGTCCTTTTTAAACAAGTGGTAGGCTCTGGCCTACTGAAAATCCAGAAGAGGATCAGACTCAGTCCTCAAAGCAGTGCAGTTGGAGGCTGAAGTTGGTTTACTGGCTTTCAGTCCATTAAAGAAAGAATGCCATCGCTCCTATTTTAATTAATATTTTGTCTACTTTCAAGATGTCATTTACAAGAGAGATGTGTTTTCTTATAATTTCAAGAAGAGGATGTATCTATGAAAAGCTTTGTGATGGCCTTTAATGTTTCAGTAAATGCTGCAATTACACAGGTATGTTTCATTGAAAGAAACTGGGCTGGATAGCGTGTGACGTGAAGACTCATAGTAATAGAGCCTTTTGCTGAATTCTTGATTTGATGCTTGAGAAAACAGCCCTAGCAAGTAGACCATCAGAGGTTAGACTGGTTGCTCAGCCTGTAAAGGAAGTCAGCTGTGTTGTGCGCAACACTGGGCTTGGTGTAAACTGTTAGAATCGTGGTCTCCAGCATCCCTAGCAGTCTGCAAGCAGCTGCTTAGTTAACTGCCTGAATCATTGAAGACATCTCCTGCCAAGGCCTTTTGTGGTCAACATAATATGTGCTTGACTAAGAAAGTAATGTATGGCTGATGTCAAGAGGAAGAGCTCCTATGCAGACAGGTGTCACTCAGATAACAGAGTCTTGTATGCATGATCGGGTCTGTTAACAACACGGAAAGCAGCTTCCTAGAACATTTGAAAACCATGTTTTCACAGTTGAAACTGTGCCCTGCTGTAAGTTCGTGGATGCCTCTCTAGAATAGTCCTCAGTCTCCTTCAAGACTGGTGAAAGACTGAAATCACAGGCATCTTGACAAAAACATACACATCCATTTTTGTTAATTTAAGACTCTGTTGTATTCATTGGAAGCTATTTACAATAAAGAATGGGTCTCTCAACTCTCCTAGGATGTTGAAGAAGCAGCAGTAGTAGGGGGAAGACAGCTGTGTAGCTGAAGATTTAGAATAGCCATTCTTGAGTTAAGACAAGTGTAGTGCCAGGACATCAGAAATAGTGCAAGTGATTAAAAAAATCCTACTGGTACATTCCCATGTTCACTAGAAAGCCTTCTGAGGATATCTATCTCTACATCAATGTCAGGAAGAGCAACAGGATTGTAAAACGTAAGTATCATCTCAAGCCAGAATTCATTGTTGAACAAGATGCTGGAATCTTCTGTGAATATAGCATCAGGTTTAGCAGATATTACTTCTTTGGGAATTGTTTATTCTTACTGCATTTGCGGCTTTATTCAGAAGATACAAATTCAGTTGATTTCTTTGAAAGGACTGAGTGGTAGAGGAAACTTTAGAAAAGGCTGAACCAACTCTTTGGAGGCCAGGGGTACTGTGGGTCCTGTTGCCATGATCCACAAAGATTATCTGCACTAAGTGTTGCAAATATTTCAAAAAACAGAACTTAATTCTTAGTGGGTGTGAAAGTGGGTTTAGAAGTGATTTCCTGGGCTATGTTGTTACACTGCTTGTATTCATCCTGAGCAAGACTAAGGCCATCTGCAGAATAGTTAATCCTACTGTCATTATTGAACTGAAGCTTTATCAGGATATAGACTTTTTCGGGTAAGTTGTGCTGCCTTATCATAATATTTGTGTGAACTGCTACATTCTGCAACAGAATGGTCAGGAGAACCAGTACAAATGAAAGTTTTAAAAAATCAGAAGATATCTTCATCTTCATTTCTGGCTAAGCCATTTTGACTTGTGAGGAAACTAAATGTTGTCTTGACTAATGCTTTGTTGTGTGGGACTAGATCTATGCTGTGTCAAGAACCAGGAACGTGACAGGTACAGCATAGGTGCTGTCTGACACGTAGAAGTAGTATATTCAAATAGAAAAAAATAAACCACTGAGAATTGCCTAAGCATGTGAATGCTTTAGAGATGCCATCCTAGATTTTGCTCTAGTTCTGTAAATGAGCCCCAAATCAGGGTGACTCAAGTTTTCATTGAAACGTCACGACTCCCTCTTTACATAGTTGCAGAGGTTGAAAAAAATTGAATGCAGGAAGATGCAATAAGATAGGCAGAATTGCACAGCACAGTGGGGGATCTGAGAAATGGTGCTGCAAGGTGTTGAAACGGAATCTCCTTATCAGCTGTTGGGGCATGCAAATCAAAATTCTCTAAAGGTAGCTCATGCTTGCTGTGGCTGCTTTATGTTGAGGTTTTATGTTTGAGGCCTTTGATTCACATCTGGTGGAGTGCATTTGATGTTACTCCGTATGCCTGCAAGGGTGAAGTACAACTGTAAACTATCCATGCTGCTCGCTTTCCCTGAATACTTCACCGTGTGTGGGAGTAGACCAACTTTACCTGAACAGTCAATGATATGTTCTCATATCTGCCTTATCCTCGTGTTGTTTCAGCCTACCTGGACTTGAAAAATCATTCCAAATTGTGTCATGCACACCTGATGGTTACACTTGTCAAGAGAGAAAACATTTGCTCTTTGGCATAATAAAAGAGAATCTTGTTCTGTTGCACCATGTGCAAGCTTCTTGAACTTCTGTGTATACTTCTGGATCACCAGCATACATAATTCTGACCTTTTCATTTCCTATGTTGTCCTCTTTCCACAGAGGCTGTTCTGTAGGAAACTCTTCCTCTCTCCTTTTCCAGCAGTGACTGAGGAGGCAGGTCACCAAACAAGATTCTAGCAACCAAATGGCGTTGGTTTCCTTTTCCATCTCCCAGCTTCTTTTTCCCAAGACCCTTCAGCTAACATCTCTGCATTTTATTTATTTTTTTGGCATGACTCATCAAAGGACAAACCAGGAGTGAAAATTTGGTTGAAAAATGGCCTAGACAGCAGATCGCTAAAGGCACGTTTTTGTTTCTTTCAAACCACAGTTAAATTTTTCAAAAGGGTAATCTGTGCGGCATACTCTTCCCAGAGGACAGTAGAAATGGAAGACGGCTGGGGGATAGTTCCTGGCTTTTTTCCAGGAAGTACTTTGCTTCATTTGGCTGCCTTCTTGAGAACTGAATAAATCCAGTATGCAGAGACTGAAATCATGAAGGTAATTTTATTTAACCAATAAACATCGTCATCTGTTCCAGAGAGCTTGCAACTACTCCCTTTTGCTTCCCAGCAGCAATGCTGGTACTTGTTTGCTTTTATTCCCATCAGTTAACCTCCGCTCTTTCACCAGCATCTTGCTTTTTTGTTCTGCCACTCTTGTCATTCCCTCTGCTCGCTCCTTTTAATTTTCTATATGACAGCATAATCTGACAGTCTCTCTTTTTATTCACAGTCTCTTCAGTAGCAGGAATGGTGGCATCTTGTGAAGCACTTCAGACGAAGGCATTGCCACAGCTCATCTTGAGTTCCAGCGGAACGGAGGGCTTCCCTAGCCTTCCCAGCCCTCCACCCATCCGCAGGGCCAGCCTACCTCTCAGTCTGTCCTTCGACCCCCAGAGTCGTATTGTTCCCTTGATGCTGGACACTCCCAACAGTGAATGCAGCTTGTCCAGTCAGGAAAATGGCTCCAGGGAGGCCTTCGCTTACAGCATCCAGAATCAAGGGTAGGAATAGATGTGATTGTCTTTGAGGGAGATGGAAAAAGTGAACTCTAGGAGAAGCCTTGGGAGGGTAAAGGTGGGACATGGGACAAGGAAATAGGTGGGAGCACAAATGAGAAATTAGATGTGGGAGTGGGAATGTCCTTTACACGGAGTATGAAAAAGGGTATAATGTGCGTAGTAGGACATGGCACCTGCTATCAGAAAAGGGATACCTTTAATCAGAGTGCTTTCAGAATTGCATGCCTGTCATGTGACAGTGGGGTTCAGAAGCACAGCACAGTGAAAAGGAATCCTTGAGAGCGGGTGGCTGTGCTTTGGAGAGTGGGAAGAACTGAGGGATAGGTAATCCCCACTAGTGCACATTGTTAAAGAAACTTGCTGTGAAAGCACTTGTCTCAAGTGGTTTCTGTTGGCCTTGTCCTGTGCCTGGCATTTGGGAAGAAGGGTTGGAGTCAGATCAGGGTTGGAGTGGCTGTCAAGGGGGAGATGTAACAATTGTTTATTGTACAAGTTGCTGTAGCTGTTGACCCTCCTTTAATCTCTGAATGGCCTCTCTCCTTGCTCTCTGCAGTTTGAGTTCACCTGTTTCCTGCAATTACCATGAGCAGCTGGAGTTGGCAGGCAACCTGGAGACCACATACTGTCAGTACAACAACCAGGGTGGAATTTACCAGCTGCCCCAATATCCCCAGCAGCATCAGCTCTCCCAGTTCCACCATCTGCCAGGTCACCTGGGCAGCAATGTGCTCTCCAGTATCAGCCTCGCTCCTACACCACCCGCTGAGTCTTTCCTCACCGTACCTGGTAACAGTGGAGTTGTAACCTGTGGGGCAGCAGGAGCCGCGCAAGGCTATGCGCAAAACCACGTGGGGGGACCGCTCTCGTTACAGCAGCCAAGTGGAAACTCGGGTAAATTTCTGAAATCTTTTGGCATCCCACTCCTGTGGAGTAACTGAACAGTCCCCTGAAACATTCAGCATGAGCAGAGGTCTTACTGATAACCCTGACAGAAAGAAGGAATGTGCGTATAAGTGCACAAATACATATATGTTGCCCCTCTTTTTTTTTTTTTAAATTTCCTTTTGTGCCTTTTTTTTAAAGTGCTGGGTGATCCATTAATTTAAATCAAAACTGAGTAGGCTGTATGTCAGAGAGGGTGAATTACCATGTGAATGTGTCAGGTAGTGTGATGGTTTTGTCTAGATTGGAGAGCTAACTTTTCTTTTTCAGGGTGTACTGTTATGCAAACTCACATGCCTTTGGTGTATGTGGGTGGGGTCAAGGGTGCAAAGTAAAAAAGGCACCACAGCAAATGGAATGGTTGAAGACAGCAAGAAAAAGAGGCTTCTAATTTGGCTGAGCTTTTGCAGAAACCGCTTTCAAAGAATGTTATGTATCTTAGGTTAGTGCAAAAGAAGAGAAGAGAGTCAGGGGCCAACAGAGTATGGATATAGCTTCTTTCTTTTTCGTCCTCTGACATGATGTTGCAATACCACTTAGCACTTGAGCATAATTTTCTAAAAAGTAACTAGGTAAAAATGGCATTATCAGTGTCCTTGTTTTGTGTCAGGGATTTATATTTTGAAGTTGTTCAAGCCCAAGTACAACCAGAAGATAAACTAATTAAGTTTATTTCTTTGGACTGTCAGGTTTGTTAAATTAAGCTCACAGTCTAAAAAAAAAAATACATCTCTGCTCTTATCACATAAGAGAATAGAGTTTTCAGACTACAGATGCTGCTACTGTTTTTGTGGACCTTGTTAGGGAGAGAAGTCTGACTCTCAGGCTGATGGGTACAAGCTGGCTCATGCTCACACTGTTCATGGCTAATGTTCTCCAGAACAGGTCGCCAGCACCTGTGCTATCAGCCCGCTTGGCCTGGTTCTTCTCTCAGGTTGCAAGGCATAATTACTATTTTCTGTGGTTTTTCAGTTTGAAGTGCCAGAAGCAATAAGAGGGCTGTGTCCCAGTGCACCAGGTTAATGTTTTTATAACGTAGTGCCAGAAGTGTGTGTTAACATGCCCTGGGCTGTGCCATGCAAGCATAAAGGCATGTGTAAAGGTGCAATCCTTGTTAGGCCTGATAAAGTTGGAGGATTGTTTAAGGAATAGAGGCAGAGTTGATGGCCTCTTTTTCCATATTTGTGTTTAAGGAAGGGATCCTATGGCTATTACGCAGTATGGACAGCCAGGGCTTGGGCTTCCAGAAGTGCAGTGGGGAGTGAACCAATCTGTCAGTGTAGACACACCCATAATTCTTTCTTCAGCATGTAAGCAAGTGAGCAGTGTAGTTGAATTATAGATGTTAATTAAAAAACTTTCCTGCTTCCGGGATTGCATCTTTAATAAAGGAAAGCAAAGATTAAGCATCCAGTTTATGCTTTGCAGAGCTATCTTGGAAAATAGGAGCGGAGGAAAGAAAGCTGGGAAGATATGTGTGTCCAATATCATTACATACATTTGGGATCTGTGCTGAAGTAACATCATATTTTTTAGATTATAACAATGCTATGAACTTCTGAAGTTTTTCCTCCTAATAACTATGTTTTGGATAAGTAACCTGCAATGTAAAAAACAAAGTTAACCTTTAAATGTGTGTGATGTCTGTTCTAATGCAGTCATCATTGAGGCATAACTGTAATACTGTATTTGGACTGAGCATGTCTCTTAAACACAAAATACACATTTTCACATATACGTGGTTTTAAGCCTCCTTTCCTCATTTTCATGATTCTGTCTTTTCTTTCTTGCTTTTTCCCCAGCAAGCACCGCTGCCTACCAAGCTGTACCCTGGAATGATTTCTACATGCAGGGAGCTCCGTTCTTGAATCATTTGCGCTCACGAATGCCATTTTCTAGCACAGCAGGAGGACAGTACTTCACAGGGCAGATTTCCTACACTCAGCCACCTTGCCTGCCTTCCTCTCCATATTTTCTTCAAGAGCCCAACGGAACAACAGTAGGATCCATGCTGCATACTGGAAAACAGAAGGGAGGGACACCACCAGACCAGAGTTCACACCAGCACCACCAAACAGAACCAGAGTTGACATCGCTTGCAGAAAGAGAAGTAGAGAGTAGCAGCAAGAAAGGAGAGATTATTGTTGGTAACTGAAAGGCCAGCTGTTTTTTTGGAAAAGGGGGGATAAGGAAAGAGTTCCAAGACAGTAGTAGCTCCTCTGAATACAGGATCAAAACTATGGCATGAATGGGAATGGAATTTCTTTTTTTCCTGGGTTGCTGACAAGGCAGGTCCAGTTATCCTGTGTCTAGTTCTTAGACTGATCTGTTTTTAGAAATGGATACTTACTGGACAGTAAAATAGATGGCAAAATTCTGTTCTCTGTCAGACATCATCTGGTGTGAGCTGACTGCCTACACAGGACCAATTATTTCTAAGATTTCCAGAGGCATATACACCTCTGTTTCAGGGTGGAAGTTCTTGAGGAAGGGCTTTCTGTTTGGATTTCCATTTTCAGTCTTTTATTTTGGAAACAAAATTACCTTACTCTGGATTTGTTGAAAGGTGTCATATGCCTTAAATATTGTTTAGGGGTGAGTGGGTCTAATTTTGAAATATAAACATTTGAAAAAATTCAAGTTGTTGCCTGTCATGTGAGACCACATTTTCTCATAAATCTGTTTGGTTTTTCTTCAGATGTTAAAGAAGAAACTAATACCTGAAGCTGTAGTCTAAGGGGAAGAAAAAACCAAAGGAACAGGAAACGTCACCATTTTAAACTCTGCAAAATAAGAAGAGACAAAAAGAGAGACAAGAATAGTAGTATTTGCAACAGAAGCACTTTTTTTTTTTTTTTGGGGTTGTACTTTTTTTTTGTTGCCGTCATTATTTTCCTGCTGAGGAAAGAAGCAGAGAAATTTCAATCAATAAAAGCTTCTGTTCTCTGTTTTTTGCAAATCTCCTGACTTTATTCTTCTTAATGAATTGTAATTTTGAGGAGCTCACAGACAGGAAAGAGCGGATACAAGCACCAGAATCCCATAGGTAGGTGGAAATTCCAGATCATGCAAGAGTCAGAAGATAAGGCTGGTATCCTGGAATATGTGGGAAGAGAGCCCAGGAAGAGTAAGACATATTCAAAACAGGGGGAGAAACTCCAGCAACTACACCTAATTTTAGGAACTCCAGGTAGTGCAAGAAGTGTCATGGGAAGTCCACCATTGGTTTGGTATTTGCTAACCTTGAATTACTTTTTCTAAAAAAAAAAAAAAAAAAAAATCAATAGAATTCTATAGCAATAAATGGCAGTAAAACTGGAACTATAAATGCCAGCAGTGTAACCAGATCTCTGTCGGATATTAATTGGTTTAGCATCCTGTTTAAATTGTAGAGGGATTTGAATACCTGAGGATTGTATTGTTCAATTTTTTTTACAAAGTAGTTGATAACTATTTGGTGGGTATCACTTTCTCGAGATATTTGGCTGTCATCTCTGGGACTGACCCAACGGTTTATTTCTGAGGTGGCTCAGTTAATTTCAAAAGGGATTAAGCTCTCTGCTGCCTTTTTCAGTTAACAGAAACTGTGGACGGTTAGATGCGTATGCCTTGCATTTACATCTGCATCCTGTTAGGATGTGTTGCAGTTTAATCTGACAGGATGTTGCATAACTGGGTCTTTTCTCTTGCGTTCCTCAAGTCTTACTGTGGGAATATCACGCTGCAGTGTTAGCAGCAGTAGTTTAGTGGAGTAAAAGATCTTGGCTTGATACTCTCAGCTTCTGCTTTACCTGGGACTGTCAGCCTGGGAAACAGATAAAATAGGTGTCTGACATCAGTGGTCAGCTGCAGTAGCAGAGGACTTAAATGAAGAGAGTATTTACTCCGGTAACATAAACAAATGGCCGCAGTTGCTTGGAAGTGTGGTTCCTAAATGAATTTTAACCACCTGAATGTGCAGGATATATAAGAGTAGCTAAAATGTATGTCAGGCTGTCTCCTTGTGAGGAAAGACCGTTGTGTTGTAGGAAGCTGGAGGTACGTTGCCTTAGATATTTTCTGTGTTTAACCTTGAGTCTTTCCACTGTCTGTTGGACATGGGCAAGGCCTGAATGATTTTGATATTTACAGTGATCTGGGTGCCCCTCTTGTACCTGGAGAAATTAAGTGTTGTCAGGTTGGTTGTTTCAACTTCTCCATAGTCTAGTCATAAAGACGATCTGGCAGGAGTTGAATGCTGCTGCTCCTCTCCTTTTTCTTTCTCCTGTGTCTTGTGAAACACTGTTTTATATCTGGCAGTGGCTGAAGACTGCTAAAGACTAAGCAGTATAGTCAAGGACAGATTTATATTGTGAATCTACAGGCTTGTATAGAGATTCTGGAATTTTCATTTCTTAGAGCAGTTTACTGCTGTCTGCAACAGGCTGAGAACTGGCGGGGAATGTGCATTAGTTCACACTTGTTTCGCTCAGCCACAGCTGAACAGCCTAAACCAATATTTCCAAGGGGTGTGAATAGGAGTTTTCATTGCAATTACAAGTACGCTCTGAAAACTGTTAGTGGTGATGACGGCAGAATTCTTTGTAGCTAGGGCTGGCTGGGAATCTTGCCTGGATCCAAAAACAATGCTTCCAGGAGATAAAAAGGACAAAACCAACAATAGCATGATGGCTTGTCTGCTCCTACCTGCCCCTTCTCTTACAGAAAATAAAAAAAAGAATTTAGGGTGTTTTGTGAGAAAGTTTTATTGTCAGAAATACGTGTTTTGGATGTTGTTTGGTGGCACAGTCATGCAGCCAGCTGGCATGTTCTGCCCATGACACTTCCCGTAAAAATGTAATTTGGACATTCAAGATCACAAAGTGCTCTGTGATTTGGGAGGTTGAATGAGCACAGTCAAATTTTTGAAATGGAAAATCTTTTGTCTTCAAGCTTTTGGATAAAATGTAGGCTTCTTTGGGAATGGTTTCATTTATTTCCATGCCTGTACCTTAAATTTGCCAGGTTCAGTTGGGCTTGAAGTTTTGAATTGAGATTTCTTTCACATCACTGTAAACAGCTGGAGGAAAAGGTGAGTACTTGAGAGTACACAGATGGCCAGATTCATCCCTTTTGTGATTCCGGTGACTTTGCTGGAGCTAAACCAAAGTTAAGCTACTCCACTGGTAAGCAGACAGGCTTTTTTGCCAGGTGCTACCACTGGTGGAAGCAGTGACAGATCTTGACTAGGGCACCCACCAAGGTGAAGAGCCTTAGATAATTCTGTGAGATGGTCTGTTATACCTGCAGTACACACTGCAGCAATATCTTGGAATCTCAACACTACTTAGTCTTATTGTCCTGTTTTACCTGCTGCCACTTATTTTAAGCAAAATTAGAATCATAGAATCATTATGGTTGGAAGAGACCTTTAAGATCATAAAATCCAAGTTCTAACCTAGCTCTGTCAAGTTACCACTAAACCATGTCCCTCTGTACCACATCTACACGTCTTTTAAATACCTCCAGGGGTGGTGACTCCACCACTTCCCTGGGCAGCCTGTTCCAGTGCATGGTAACCCTTTTAGTGAAGAAATTTCTCCTAATATCCAATCTAAACCGCCTCTGGAGCAACCTGAGGCCATTTCCTCTTGTCCTATCACTTCATTAGTTGGGAGAAGTTGCTACAACCTGCTCTCAGGTAGCTGTAGAGAGTGATAAGGTCTCCCCTCAGCCTCCTTTTCTCCAGGCTAAACAACCCTAGTTCCCTCAGCTGCTCCTCCTAAGACTTGTGCTCCAGACCCCTCACCAGGTTTGTTGCCCTTCTCTGGACATGCTCCAGCACCTCAGTGTCTGTTTTGTAGTGCGGGGCCCAAAACTGAACACAGTATTTCAGGTGCAGCCCCATCAGTGCTGAGTACAGGGGGACAATCACTTCCCTGGTCCTGCTGGCTGTGCTATTTCTGACACAAGCCAGGATGCTGTTGGCCACCTGGGCACACTGCTGGCTCAGGCTCAGCTGCCTGTTGACCAACACCCCCAGGTCCTTTTCCAGCCCCAGGCAGCTTTCTAGCCACTCTTCCCCAAGCCAGTAGCGCTGCATGGGGTTGTTGTGACCCAAGTGCAGGACCTGGCACTTGGTCTTGTTGAACCTTGTACCATTGGCCTCAGCCCATCGATCCAGCCTGTCCAAGTTAGGTACATGTATCACAGACACTTTGGTTTTAGGCCCCTGTGTGCTTTTATTAGGTATTTCCTTTGCATGTGAAGTCTCAAGAGGCTCCCTCTGCGAAGGGTGGCAGGATCAAAATTCAGAATGCCATGGCTTTCTGACTGTGGCGTCTCCTCTTTCAAAGCGAAGAATTTTTTTCGCCTCTGTATTGTAATTTTAACTGGAAGTGCCAAGCGAAGTGGTCAGAATTTTGAAGCAAGTCAGACATTGCAAATGGATATAGCCATTATAGCAATAATCAAGTATTACTGTGGTTTTTTTTCCCGAATTAACGAAGAGGGTTTATGAGGTGGAAAGCCAAATTGTGGATGCATGTTATTTGTATCAGACTAATTTGGTATCATTGTTGCAAGATTGGAAATGAGAGTGAGGATACTGTCGCAAGCACGTTCCCAAAGAAGGAAGGTTTTTGTCCAGTTACCCAACCTATGGCTGTTCAGCTGAACAGTACACACATGGGCACACACTTGCACTTGCTCACATAGGTGTATCTATCCTCTATATTGCATATTTTAACATAATTAGATTGTTAGCCTTCTGCTACTTCTAAATAGCTGATATATTAACAGGTAAATTTGGCATATTAACTTTTTCCTGTGCCTTAGACAGCAAGTAGACATTATATTCTACAAACAACTCCTGTTTTATGTGGTGAGTGCACATAAAACCTCAAAAACTAACTTCTGTTTTGGTAAAGAAGAGAAGTCTTTTCTTACAGACTTCTTAGTTTCTCTAAAGCAGGATACATTAGAAAGTATCAAAGTTTATTCAGCTCAGCAGTTGAAATTCACAAGGTTGTGGGGTTTTTTTGTGTTATTCTAAAGATCGCTACAAATCTTGCTGAATAGTAAATATTGATTTTTTCTTCATGTTGCTGTGCTAAGCACAAGAACAATACATTTAAAAAAAATACACAAAACCCCATTATCTGACAGGGCTATGCATCTTCATAGCTAAATGCTGACAAGCATGGAAACACCTGTGACACCTCATTTAGCTTAATGATAATCATACCTTCAGAACTGATAATAGATCTGCCAGATGAGACTGCACAGTGTGCGACGCACAACATAAGTCATCAAAACCGACGCTGGGGGACTCCGGGATGCTTTGCTTACTCTTCTTGCATGTCTCACGTGCCCACATCTGCATGATCCCATCAGGCAAGGGCTGGTAGATCTTGAATGTTTAAGCCAACAGCTTTGCAGAAACTAGGGTTGCAATAGCAGCCCGCTAAGGGTTGTCGCTGGAGAAATGAAGTGTGGAAAAGTGTTTGGTTTTTCCCGCAAGGCAGCTGTAAATAGCCAGGAGCTTAAAGGCTGCAGTTATATACAGGCATATATGCCAGCCTCCTGGGGCGCTTCTTGTGCCTTCTGTGCTTACTATATATTTTTACAGCATCTAGAACAAGGAGGTGAAGTTCCTCCTGTGGCTTGTTTTCAGGAATTTCGAGCAAAATGTGAACCAGAGAGAAAACAGCAGCCCATTTTACCTGCAAAGTGTACCTCTGGGGTCCACCTCGCCTTCTGGCCCTGGGGCAGAGAGGGACCCCAGCTCCCCCAGTGCTCTGGGGCTGGGGTAGAAGCCTCTGCCTAGTTTTAGGGGAGAGGAACCAGTATCCCTTTCTTCTGTGGGAAGGTGATTTCCTTCTCTCCTGGTTTGAGGTCAAACAGAACCAATTTCCTTTTCGGTAATTCTGCTTTTCAGTTGCGCCTCTTCTAACTCTGAAGTTATCTGTATGTTTTTCAGACAGTGTCTACTTCCAGCAGTGATAAGGTCTGATGTTTGTAGTTGATGCCAAGGAATGGGATGCAGAGAGGCTCCTGCTTATACTTACTGCTTAACGACCAAGGGCAGCCAACTTTGTTATTTGCCCTGTTGGAGGGTCGGAAGCAGAAAAGCATAGAGGGGTCACACCTGCGAGGAGGAGTGGACAGGACAGGTGACCCAAAACTGACCAACAGGCTATTCCATCCTATCTGCCTCATGCTCAGTGTAAAAGCTGAGGGACCAAAGGGTCAGGCTCTTCCTTCAATGGCTGGTGTCTAAGGAGGCCTCTGCCTGTTCATCTGCCTTTGATCCCGATCCGTGTGTTCCTGAATCCAGCTCCCGTCTGTCGCTGCATCCAGTCTGGGGCTTTCCCAGTGTCTGCCGGTGACCTGATCATCATCCTAGGAGCTCAATACTGCTTTTGTATATACTGTATACATCTCATTATTTTCTTTTCTTTTTATTATTTTATTATTAATATTACATCTAAGTAGTTTAGTTTCTTTTTAACTCCTAGGTGTCTCTCTCTCTCATTTTCTCTCCGCTCCTCTGAAGGAAGACAGGCTGAGAGCTGGGGTTGTTCAGCCTGGAGAAGAGAAGGCTCTGGGGTGACCTGGTAGAGGCCTTCTAGTATCTGAAGGGAGCCACTAGGAAAGAAGGGAAGGAACTCTTTATCAGGGATTGTANGCTCAGTGTAAAAGCTGAGGGACCAAAGGGTCAGGCTCTTCCTTCAATGGCTGGTGTCTAAGGAGGCCTCTGCCTGTTCATCTGCCTTTGATCCCGATCCGTGTGTTCCTGAATCCAGCTCCCGTCTGTCGCTGCATCCAGTCTGGGGCTTTCCCAGTGTCTGCCGGTGACCTGATCATCATCCTAGGAGCTCAATACTGCTTTTGTATATACTGTATACATCTCATTATTTTCTTTTCTTTTTATTATTTTATTATTAATATTACATCTAAGTAGTTTAGTTTCTTTTTAACTCCTAGGTGTCTCTCTCTCTCATTTTCTCTCCGCTCCTCTGAAGGAAGACAGGCTGAGAGCTGGGGTTGTTCAGCCTGGAGAAGAGAAGGCTCTGGGGTGACCTGGTAGAGGCCTTCTAGTATCTGAAGGGAGCCACTAGGAAAGAAGGGAAGGAACTCTTTATCAGGGATTGTAGTGCTAGGATGAGTGGTAATGGTTTTAAACTGAAAGGGGGCAGATTTATATTAGGTATTAGGAAGAAATTCTTTACTGTGAGGGTGGTGAAACACTGGACCACGTTGCCCAGAGAGGTGGTAGATGTCCTATCCCTGGAAACATTCAAGATCAGGTTGGATGGAGCCCTGAGCAACGTGATCTAGTTGAAGACGTCCCTGCTCATTGCAGGGGGGGTGGACTTTAAAGGTCCCTTCCAACCCAAACTATTCTTTGATTCTATGAAAATAAAGGTTACTCAGAGACCCTTATTAAGAGGGGGTCCCCACCCCAAGTCCAGGCTCTGTGCTCTAGCGTGGAGCCGGAGCACATCCCTGGGGAGCTCGCGAGGCTGTGAGGAGGCGCTGCGCTCCAGCTCCCGCCCGCTCCACCTGCCAGGGCTGAGGAGAGGAGTTCGGAAGAGCAAAAATGCTCTGCGAGAGCCGACGGCTGGCGCTGCCGCGGCTGTGGGGCGGCACAGATGTGAGCTGGCTGCGGGGAAGCTGCCGGCTGCTGGTCCCCGCCGCCCCGCACATGGTGGCAGCCTGTTTGGCTGCTGGCTGGACTGTTTACACTCGCTCCGCTTGCAACCACAAAGGCTGTCCCGTAATATATTCCCCATAATTTCTGTTTGCTGTTCTCTGCAGAGGAGTCAACGGTTTATTTTTACAGCAACCCTTCCATTTTGAAAAGCACCTTCCTGTTTGGCCGAGGAATACATGCGCTCCCAGCCCGCCCAGTACAGGCGAGAGATGACTCCGGAGAAACACTGCCCGGCGCATCTGGAGGCATGCTCTTTGCTGATTCATTTAGTTAATGGCTCAGAAAGAAAAGCCCTTTGTATACAGATGACTGAATAGCAGCCAATGTATCATGTAGCAAAAGTGATTGCCTTTTTTTTTTCTTCTATTTTTTTTTTGTTTTCCCCAAAACTAGGCTCCCCACCCTGCTGGAGGTGCTTTACTGAGTCATTCCACTGATTTAAAACGCCTTTTTGAACTTTGCCTACACAAAGGGAGGAAACAGAAAGGGAATCCCCGTCTCCCTGCCTTCCTATAGGAGAGACTTGCCCTGTGGTGCCGGGCTGTTCCCACAGGAGAGCCTCTGCGTGGGGGGAAGAGTGAGTAAGGCTTGCAGGAATACGCATCTTTGTCTCTCCTGCGGCTGCAAAGCCACTGAATAAAGGTGGGAAAGCGAGGGGGAAGTGGGAAAGCGAGGGGGAAGTGGGAAGAGACATGGAGGAGGCACGGGTGGGCAGCGGGAGGGGAGGCAGCGCTACCTGGTCCAACCCGCAGGAAGATGCTGCTGTGTGGGCAGGGGGGAAGCCTGGTGGGAAGCCCCCCCGGGTCGTGTCAGGCTGTCAGCGCCTGCTGCGTAAACCCACCCAAGAGCTGCCTGGTCCGCGGGAGGCAGCTAGAAATTAGGAGTGCAATGAGAAATGGGCTTAATTCCTCGCTGACTTAATTCACTGTGAAATGCAGCAGTTTCTGCCCTGAACCAGAGGCAGCCTGGCTGGGTGGATGGGGCACGCAGCCTGGAGGCGTGGGGGCAGACCCCGCGGGAGATACAGCAACATCGTTCCTCTGCTAGAGGATGCTGGGCTGGTTTAAAGCAGAGGGTCTCCAGCATCATCGCTGGCATTTCGAGAGGAAGGTGAGTGCATCTACGAAAACCAGGAGGAGAGAGGTGCTTCCCTCCAGCCCGGAGGAAGGTCGCCAAGTCCTACGGGGATTTAAAGCATCCTTTTGCTGATTTTGGCAATGGCTTTTTCAGCAGGCTTGGTTTTAGTGACAGCTGGTTTTCAGAGGTTTTGCTCTGGAGCCTGAGTGGGTCCCAGTCTGGTGGGCAAGGCTCCTCCCATGGGCAAAGCTCTTGGTAAATAAGTGTGCTGGACACGGGCTAGACCAATGCCCTCCCTCCATCCTGCTCAGGCTGTGGGACTGTAAGCACAGAAAGAAATTAAAACAAAACAAAAAAAAAAAGGAGGAGGAAGAAGAGAGGGAGCTCCCTGTTCTGCTCTGAAAAATGACTATCTAAATGTGATGCTACTGAATCAAATGCTAAAATAAGAATTGTTTCTGTTTAACTTACTGGATCTGTGAAACCCAGCCTAGCCAGGGGAAGAGGAGCGAGGCGCTCTGACCCCACACGTCCGCAGCTAAATTAAGTTCCTGGTTCAGGAGCACCTTATGCCCTCAGAGGTATTTGCACAACATTAGCCACAGCGTAGTTTTACTAACCTAAAAAGGAGCTGCTATCTGGAGGAGGGGCAGAGGCACGCATGGAATTCTCTAGGGCTTTTTTACTGACAATTGCAGTACAAAATGGAAAACATCCTGCTTGAAACGGAGCTGGCAGGCAGAAAGCAGGACCCGACTTAGAGACTTTACACAGAGCATAGCTGATGCGCAGACAGCGACAGGCAGCACTGACAGGGCCCTGCAGAGTCACTGTTTAGAGGGCAGAACAGCTCTTTAAAGAGCGTAAATATTTCACCTCAGAAAAATGCAGAAAATTATTTCAGTTAATAGAGCTGAGCATTCAAAAATTAGGAAATGGTGCTGTGAAGGTGCAACTTTTGTTCAGCCTCTTTTGTGCCTGTGCATGTGTGATCGTGTAATTAAAGACTATTTTTAGCTCACAGCCTCTGTCTCAGCCAACAAGGAGGTAGGTAGTAATTTGGATTTTCTTAGTCTTTTCAGCCAGTGTGTGACTGAGGCCATAATTACTTCATGTAATCTTAATTCCTCACTAAGTAGTTAATAATTTCCATGTGCCATTTTGATGATGCTCATCAGTTCTGTTTGCCAGTGTCCCACAAACATGAAAGTATTCACATAACACCCTGCAGGAATTCGAGGCAGTATTAACAATTCTCTTCTACATCCTTGCTTTACAGCTTGGGAGATTGGGCACAAAAAATTTAAGTTCAGAAATAGGTAGTGGCAACGGACTGAGACAACAGAGGCGTAATTCTTCTAGGGATGCAATGTTTTGTAGTCCACAGCTCTTACAGACTTCATCTGTTGCCATGTGGGCCCAGCACCCCAGCAGAACTAAAAGCACTTTACCTAGTAAACTCAGAAAATGAGGAATACAGAAAAAGACCAACTGTGTGACCTGCCCCACATCACTTAGGGCCTGAAGCAGGACAGCATCAATGTGTCTTCATCACAAAACCATTCTATCTCTTCCTTGTGCTCCTTGATTTGTCCATTAGAGCCTCCATGCTCCTGCCAAAAGGGAAGCACAGATCTTGCAGATCTATATCGCAATATGAATTAGAGGCTTCCTCCATGCTCTTCCTACTAGCGTCACTGGAGATTGGTGTCTTGGTTTCATTTATTCTCCGATCCTGGTTCTTTTGGTTGGTTTTGGGGGGTTTTGGGGGTGTTTTTTTTTAGACAAACAACAAAAGCTACAGTGTGTGGTGCAGGTTCATACTGCCACATAATGATGATCAGAAGGTTGGAGTCTTCAATTTCATGATTTGAGCTAAAAAGCCAGCTGATAAAACTTTTTGTAGTGCCAGTTTCAAGCTAGAAGAGCCCTTCAAATCTTTTAGTCTGATCTCCTGTACACCCAGGCCATTACGTTTTCTTCCAGACATTACCTGTTCCCATCATTCCCCACAACTTCTTGTTCTTGCTCCTCTTTATCCCTATACCTATGCTCTGCATTTGCCTTCCCCACTCTGTTTCAAGCACTGACCCTTTCCTCCATCCCTAGTTTTATTCCCTTCCCAGCCCTGCTGATGCAAGCCTCATCTGGTTCTCCACGCTGCCATCATCCCACTCCTGGTCACAGCACAGGACAGCTGGCAGGGGGAAGCTTTCCATGCTGCTTCCAGTAAACACAGGGAATGGCTTATTGCATTATTTTAAAACCATGCCAGAAAGGGGAGTGTGGGGGAAGTATAATGTGCCCTTGGCCCCTCCTCATCCACTTAAGTTTACAGTGACTAGGGCTCTCCCCCAGGATTTTGGAGAAGCACTTTCAGCCACATTGCTGCCTGGTAGCTTTGAGGACTGGCATGAAAAAACAGGTCACTGGCTACTCTGGGATTTTTCATTTTTCTGTTGAAACAAAACAAGGGAAATAAAAAAGGAAATCAAAAAAGGAATCAACAAGGAAAATCTCTGTCAAAACAGTCCTGAAGGGAGGAACATCACCCTTCCTGTGCTATCCTGGGGATGTGGAGGCCCAGCTGTGCTAAAAGTATTTCATTATAAAAGAGGTCATTGTGTAAAATGCACGAAAGCTCTTGGAACTGCTGTCTCCCTTCTCCCAGCTCCAAGAAGTGCCACAACCACTGAGCTGCGAAGTCACGCGTCTTGCCAAGCGTCAAGCTGTCCTGCAGGTTGCAACACCAGGACAGCAACGAAGGTGTGGGCATGAGAAAACCGGCTCTCACAGCTGCAGCCCAGTGAGACGTTTCTGCATCATCTGGCAGCTTTCGCTGTTGTGTCATGTGCAGTTTCTGCAGGAACTTGGTGATGTACCCAAGACAGCGAGTTTTACAATGTGGTCCTGTGAAGTCTGCTGTGGAGTATTTAGTATCAAGCTGAGAGAATTAACATGAACCAGTTAACCAGGAGGGCTGACTAGAGGTAAAACTTCAAGGCTGCCTACCAGGGCACCCGAAACCAGATCAATAGATTTTACGCCTCAGGGGGATACACCTCCTGAGATGAATAGCTGGCCACTAGGGGTACCAGTAAGGATCCGAAAAGCCTATCTCCCTTGATGGCCGCAGCTCTGAGGAGGCACCCTGGGTTAGGGTGATGCCTGGGTACCAGGTGACTCCCAGCCAGGAGAGGCTGGGTGCACTGGGGGAGGTTAAGGCGGGTTAACCACCAATCAGGACTGCCTTTTATGTTTTCTTCACTCCCAACCTTGTGTTCCCACGCTCCCCCTTAAGGACCAGCCTTGCTTGAAGTCTTGCTAGATACCTTCTGTTTGTGTTTCATTTCAAAGCCTGGGGGTGGCAGGGGAAAAGGCTAGGTGAATCTGAATGAAACCAGCAAATTTGCAGGGTGTTGTCCTGCCCCAGGCAGCAAAACGGAGCAGAGGGCTATTTGAAGGCATGCCTGAAAGACTGGTACCTCAGGACAGGTTTCAGTAGCCTGGGTGCTTCGTGGCAGCCTGCAGTTGGGCTCTGCCAGGTCTGGTGCTTTCAGGTTTTAGCTCATCATGGTTCCCCTCCAGCAGAGTGTGTGTTCCCGCTGCACGAAGCTGATAGCAGAGGTGTACTGTGGGCCTGGGTGAACCAGAGCCTCAAGAGGGCTGAGAAAGCCTGGTCCCCTCTACCCAGTGTGCAAACGCTAACACATGGAGAAGTAATTTGGGCACTCATGGAGGCAAGTGGGTGTGGAGGATGGTGGGTTGCATTCCCTGGGCAGAGAAGGGGCTCCTGGGCAAGCCTGTTGTATACAAGGGCCCTTCCTGCTGCCGTGTCCCTGAGGAAATTTGCCTCTGGAGTATTTACACTGCATCCCATTCTCCAGGTGCACCACAGGTGTCTGTAAGCATCTAGGAAAGACCTTCCCACACGGGAGAGACCGTCCCGGGGAGGCAGGTGAGGCCATCTCCTCCTGGGTGCAGCCCAAGGCAAGAGCCACCCAACTCAGCTCTGACCAGGCTGAGAAAATTTGGTTTGCATTATGGCACAGCTCTTTTTCCCAGGAAAAGCCCAATGACTATCTACAGATTTTAGGTGCATGGGGGGCTAAGTGTAGACAAAGCTTTTGAGCTTTGCATTCTTAGTCCCAGGGACACGCTTAGGTGCCCAAATATTTTGGTGGCTTCAGCTCCAGGTCTAGCAGGACTATAGAGACGAAGGCCTCCCCCAGAAGCTTCCACTTTGGTGCTCTTTTCCTTTCTAAAAAGAGGCACATCTCTAACAAAATCCAGAAGCTGTCAACTACTCTCAGGCACTGCCTCCAAAACAGAGGCTGTACTTCAGTTAAATGGTTGCTAGATATGGGGGTTTTTTTTAAGAAAACATTGGCAAAACAACATTTTTTTCCCTCTAAGCTCATTGTTGGCAATAACTGAACTCTGTTTGCTGATACTTCTGTACGTACAAAAAAACCCATTCAACTTGAGGCAGGTGGCACAGAAAGTTTTAGCCCAGACACTTGAACTCTGGCAACGATAAGGTGCTGATAACAGGGTCTGATCACAAAAAGCATGGAGGAATAGCTAGTACCAGCTGCAGGGCTAATTTTACAGATAAACGTGACACGCATTGTAAAAAAAAAAAAAAAAGCTTATAGAAGGGAAAACTAAACTTTTTAGTAGATATCTTTCCCAGGAGTGAGATGGGACCTTTGCCAGCAAGCCAGAGGGAGGAGAGTTCCTCTCGTGGTGTTAGGCGATGCCACCAGCAGCAAGCAAGGGGCTCGCTGTTCTGGGAAGGGATGCAGTTGCTTTCGTCCACATAGCTGGAAAAGCAGCGGAAGCAGCTCATGAGATACGCCAACAGGCTCAGGAAGGGGAATTGACGGCAGCAAAAATCAGCTTTTACTAATTGCAGTGCCAAGTCAAGGGTGGAGCCGAGCTGGCCCTCGCAAAGAGGAGAAGCTTACTCTTTCTAGTGGACCTCAGCATGTGGGATTAGCAATCCTTGACGGGAATGACTTGCCAAGTGACATGTTTACTGGTTGCTCAACTTTCTGCCCCATTTCCACCTTCAGTTTCTGTTCTTTTTCCACAATAAAGTCCTTGAGCACGGACACGCCATCCTTCACAAACCCACACAGTACCAAAGCAACCGCTTATTGTTTTTCATCAGTATAGTTCTTCTAACCTTGGCTACTAAGGGGCCAGAGTGTCTCAAGGGAGAGCCAAAGGGCAGAGGCTCTTCCCACAAAGCAGCTGAACAAAAGCCATGGCTGTGAGGACTTTTTTCAGGTAACTGCCCTATGTGGAAGGCTGAAGATTTTCCCAGGATCGTGGTGAGGTATTTTCCCAACATTTTAGTGTACTTGCTTCTGCCAGAAATGGACCTTCAGGTAGCCCACAACCGGCACAAGTTTCCAGGTGTGCAAAAAGAGACATTCGTTTTAAAGGAGGCCAATAATAAGTGGGGCACTGCAGGTGTCTGCAGGGAACTGTCTTGTTTAACATCTTTATCAATAATCTCAAGGAGGTGACTCTCCTCATGTTTGCAGGGGGACCAGTCCATAGGCTTGAGAGCAGGGCTGTCATCCAGAGAGCCAGACAGGCTGGAGGAACAGGCCAACAGAGACCTTACAAAATTCAACACAGATTATTGCAAAGTCCTCCACCTGGGAAGAAATAACTCCATGGCAACAGTACAGGTTGGGGACTGCCAGGCTGGGGAGTAGCTCTGCCGAAAAGGTCCTTTGGTGGGGTGGGGTGGGGAGTTGTGCAGGCAGGAAGCTGAATATGAGCTGGGAGCGTACCCTGGCAATGATGAGGGCAAACAGCGTCCTGGGCTGCACTAACAGGAACGTAATCACTGGATCAAGGGAAGTGATTACCTCCAGCTTCTCAGCACGCATTAGACTGCTTCCAAAACACTGTGTCCAGCTTTGTCATCCCCCCTCCCACCAACATCAGAAAGGTGTTGACAAACTGGAGCGAGCTCAGTGGAGGAACCACCAAGATGGTCATTGTGCTGGATGAAGCCTGTGCCCTGTGAGAAGATGCTGGGATTAGTGGGCTTGTTCAACCTGGAGAAGACTTTGGTGGGGGGGGGCTAATGGCAGCCTTCCAGTATCTGTGAGGAGATGTCAAAAATGACAGAGCGAGGCTCCTCACCATGGTGCCTGGTGAAACAACAGGCATTGCTTGAAACAAAAGAAGTTCTAACTCATAAGGAAAAACCTTCTTCCCAGGACATCAGCCAAGCACTGGACCAGGTTGCCCTAAGAGACTGTTCAGTTTCCATCCATGGAGGTTTTCGAGATCAGGTTAGGTGGAATCCTGAGGAACCTGGTCTGACCTCACAGCTGACCCTGCTTCGAACAGGACATTGGGCCTCCTGAGGTCCCTTCCAAATTGAAAAATTCTGTGATCCTATGATCCTAATTTTCTTTAAGCTTTGCTATCCTCAAATCCTGGAGATTTTTACAGCCTCTGGTAGAAAAAATTAACACATGCAGTGTGGCATCCTTTCTGCTTCTACAGGGAAAGGCCTCACTCATTCACCTCACACACTTGCCATTAAAGCATCATTTGCAGCATCAGGAGGGTGGAACTTGACTCAGTCTTCGCGTTTCCAACTATTTACACCGTATTTGCCACCTTGGTTTCTTTTCTAGAGCGTTTTTGGTGTGCACACCATGCAAAAACTTTCAGCTTGGTGTGGAGGACGAAGGCTGCAGCCACAAACTGTGCAAGAGGAGGGGGAAAATCCCTTTCTGTGCCACACAAAAAAGCTGCATGCTTACATGGCTTCTAGGGAAATTTTAGAAAGAAGGAAAATAGAAGCAAAAACACAATGAAAACAAGTTTAGTTGGTGGCTACGGCGATGTTAATGGTTGAAGGTCTACAAATCTCAGTGTTCCCATGTCACAAAGCAGCAACCCTATAAGAGCAGAGGTTCCCCAAGGAACTTTGAGAGGGCTGTAGTCTCTTGGTACTGTAAAGCAGGATGAGAATCTGGCCCTAGGATGCACACTGTAAATAAAGTAGTTTCTCATCTGAAACAGATACAAGGATGGCTGTGGTAAAAGTTTGACCGGACACATAAGGACAGCTGAGTTTTTCATGAGATAGGTCCCTCCTCACCCTTGCCATACAAAATTTTTTGCAAATTCACTATACTAGCAGTGGATAACATGGACTTTGCCCCTTCTCTCCTCATAGGCCTGGCAAAGTAAAAAAAAAATAAAATCAAGTAACCTGCCCCATAGCACAATAGGGCTGCATGGCTTTATGGGACCAGACTCCATGGGAAAATGGAGACAGACCTCACTGCCATCCCTGAACAATATTTTTCTGTCTTCAGTCTCGTGCAGAATAAAGTCACTGAGAACTGCAAAGAAGTGACAAGAAGAGGCAAAACAGTAACTTTATTGAACACCCGCTGCCACTTTTAACGTCCGCTTGCATTTACACTGTGCCCCGAATAGCCTGCAAGTAGACCAAGTCATGAATTACGACTTGCTGACAACTGGCCCCATCTCTCCCCTGCCGCTGTTGTGTTGCTGATGGTGGGATGGAACCCGAAATACTAAGCTGTCCGCCTCCTTCCTGGGAACTCGCTCTGCCCTGCATCTCTGCTACGGGTACTGAGGCAAGGAGGACCAAGAAATCCCAGCAACAGAGGAGCATCAAGGCTATTTAAAACTATTCTTTTAATTACAAGCTTAAGCTGAGGTGAGACTGGGGGTTTGGAAAGGGCTGCCGAGTACTCCCCCATCTTTCCACAGCAAAGGTGGCACCCGTGTGAGCTGAAGGTGCAGTTTGCATCAGGCTGCACCAGCGCAAAGTTGAAAAACCTGTCCTGTAGTGTGACTGCTCTGGCTCTCTTCCACCCTGTTCCTTATACGGAGCCACAGAGCAGCATCTTGAGATGTAAACTCCTTTTATCCAGCAGGACCTGCCCTAGTAACATTTCAAAGGGAGCAACTTCACTGGTGGGACAGAGCAGCAGAAGTGCAGTAGTGCGGTGCGTGGCAAGTTAGGGACTAAATGCCAGCCTTAAGAGCAAGGCATAAAAGGTCACTTCTCAGCTGCAGCCTGAATATCTATTGACCATGAAGAGAAGCATTCAACACGCCATGAATAGCTGCCTTGTGGATTCATTTTGTAGGAGCCACGCATGTGGCAGCCTGTGTCCAGCAGTGGAACAATCTCACTAACCTATTTTTATCATTGCCAGCAAAGTCTGGCAACTGCGTAGATGTTCTAGGTTCATTTAAAAGTGACTTTTGATAGGGTTCGAGGCTCTCTGTGCTGGCAGTTCAATTTAGGTCGTTTCCTCAGAGCTGCCAAACAGGCAGAAACTGAAGAGGTGGCTATTTTATAATCATCGTAATTACACAGTGGCCATAGGCGTAAACCACCCTCTAAACATAGAAACCCAACAAACCCCAGCTTGGGCTGCGCAAAGTTAGTGCTGGTGCACATGCTCCTCGGTTGGAGCAGCAACTCTCGCCCAGGGACAGCATCCCCAAATTCCCCCCAGGGTTTCCCTTACAGGCAGGGACTTGTTTACTCTGCTGCAAAGCACCTGGCTCCCGGTGCTACGCAGCACACCCATGTCCTCCCAGGGCACTCTGCCTCCATCAGCCTCCTGCCAGCAGCGAGCTGGCAGTGAAAAATAGAGGAAACAGAAAAAAAAAAAAAAAGGTGCAGCAGTAGTTAGGAAGAGCCTGTGTCATTGCCTACAGCTAGATGCTTGCTAGGCAGCTGTCTCTGCAAAGGCTTGCAAGGCTCTGCCTTCAAAGCTTGTAAGAAAACAAGGCAGGGCTCAGCTTGAACGCCACAGCACATCCCCCGTGGAAACAGCATCGTACTCACATTTATCACTGGGATTTTAGCCTCCACTACTTTCTTCCCCCCCCCCCCGCCTCCTCTCCTTTGGAGCAATTTCTCTGAGCCCATGTCCTGAAAAGTTGGCTTGGAGATTCAGCTGAAAAAACCCAAGAACAGTGGAAATGTACAGGTGGCTCCTAAAAAAGGGACTGCAAACACTGCATAATCTTTTCTGCTGAGGGGTGGAGATATAGTTCTGACTGGGACAGCCTCTCAAAATAAATCCAGGCTTTTCTGTCTACAGGAGCAATTCCTTTAGGAGCTCTTTTCAAAGCCAGCCTACAGGTAACTACATCCTCCCCTTCTGCAAACAGATCTCTATACCCTTTATAAGTAAGCCTATTAATTGCTGAGACATAGTCAGAATGTGATATGATGGATTTTTTTTAAAGTATCTGAGACAACAGGATTTGTTCCCACCCTGCATATATGAGGCTCACACCTTACTTTCCACTTACTGCCAGCTTCTTCCCACATCCCACACCATTTCCGCATTTCATAGATCTGCTGCCATTTTTTTTCCCTTTCCAATACTCAATTACGGTGCTGGTGTGCTAGGATGCCTGTAAAATGACAATGTGCTATACCATGGAAGACTTCTCCAGCTCCACTGTAAAGGGGGAGGATATTAACCAGCAATAAACCCTGTCTCTGCGGAAAACCAGGTTCTCCTGCCTTGGTACACCTCCTTCCAACACTGCTGACCAGGCAGCTAGCTTGAGATTCTCTGTTTCCAAGACAGATTAACTGATTTTCTAAAGCAAGCCTAGAAGTCTTTAGCACAATTGCCTAACAGATTGCTAAATCCACTCTTCCTCGGGACTTTGTGAAGTCCTTGCCCCTTAGTCAAACATTTATTTCTTAATCTTGCAACAGCAGATACACTGTTTCCTGGTGGAAATTCCCATATTCTGCATGGGCTCTATTCCCCCGCCTCCTCCACTGTCCTTGGCTAGCTTACAATATATAAATTGCCACATCCTTTAGCGGCTTGGCTTTATCTCCCCTTGTTTTCCTCACAGCAGCAGACAAGGGGCACAGCTGACAGCAGTCTCAGAGCAATGCAGCACAGAGCCGACCAACACTTCCCCATCCACACAAGTGAAAACCCAGCAGCATCCTGTGCTCTGCCACACACGTTTCAACAGCTCACACAAACTCCACGTATCATTACCATCCATTTACCAGCATTACAGGCAGTGTTTTATGTTAGTGCCTGACATAGGCCTTATTCCCATTACCAGTTATCTTTTCTGCTATCCCAGTCCAAGCAAGTATCCAGACCAGGACTGCTCTGATCCTACAGCTCTTTGCTATCCATGAGCAATTCCCACAGATGTACAATATATAGTGTCACATTTGGCCACAAAAAATATCTACATTAAGCAAATTAAGTGCAAAGGATTAGCCGTATTGAAGAAATCTGCTTGTGTCTGGAAATAAAGCTGCTTAAGCCCTTTTCCTTTCTAGAGTAATTTCTCACATTCCAGGCAGGCTTTAAGGTCTTAACATAGTTACACCTTTCTGTTTACCAATGGGGAAGCTAGAACCAAATAGAAAAGACAGTATTTTACCCTTGTACGTTTTCCTTCACCCTATCTAGTCCTCCCAAGAGACATTACCTCCCACCTCTAGTATGAATTTTTCCTACACCTAATTTTTTCCAAGCATCAGGCCTTGCTTCTCTGCTGACCTCTCTTCCTAAGGTGGGTCAGACCTTTTCCTAACAGGGATCCTTGCCATGTCCTGACTCACCTCGCTCCCCCTCCCTCCACAAGCATCACACCAGTGTTAGTCACTTCTGCCACAGCATGCTCATGGAAAAAACACCTCACTCCAGCATTGTCCCAAACACACTGTTTCCCCTGCAACATTCTAATTCCTGTATTCCTGCCTCCCACAAAATCTCTTATCTCTTTTGTTCACCTGAGACTAGGTATTGCTTCAAGTCACATTCTGCTGCAGTTTCCTCAAGACAATCCTGACCTAACTTGAACATGGGCACTCACTCCCTGCTTGGGCAGTCAGTGCTACATGCACAGATTAAGGCTGTCATTGTTCAGAACCAAATTCTTCAGGGCATTTGGTCACAACTGCTACTTGTAAAGCAAAACTTCTCATTCAGCTCATCAGTATTTACTACTGAGAAGTATTCATTCCAGACTAGCTTCCAGATCTTAGGATCTTAAGGATTCTGCAACGAGGTTTCGCACTTGTAATTCAGTGTTCCTGATAGAAGGAAAGTAATATTCAAGTGATAAACAGTAGTTCTTTCTTCTCTGATAAAAAACTTACCCATCTGTTGATTACTCAGAAATCAGCTACCTACACATAGAGGATGTTCAAAAATAAGGGCTGTAGGACTTAAAAAAATATGGGGAGAAGGGGACAGGTATCAGAGAGGCATGAAGTGTTGCAGTAAACACTGGTTAAGGCAGCAGTGTTGCAAGATAAAGACTAAACTCACAGGAAGCCCCCATTCAGCTTCTGTAGAAGGCAGCAACAGTAGAAGGTGTAAACTTATGTCTTCTGGATATTCAGTTGACCTGGATGCCAGTTTGAGAGCTTCTGCTGTAGCTGTCACCCAAACCCATCTCATGGTGCAGAGCCTACAGCTTAATTCTCATCACCCTAGTTACAACCTATTGCATTTTCTTGGACACTGACAAACGCTGCTCATCTTGGACTACAGCCATGTGGAATGTTGGTGACCTGAACACACACACCAACACAGAGCAATAAAACCAAGAGCAGTTGAAGTCAGCAGTAAGCTTCCATTATGGCTGACAGCAATTCACCCCAGCTCTTTCAGGTGCCAGGTTCAGTCTCATGCCAAGAATTGCACAGCTGACTAAAATGCTGCTTCTCAGTTCTGCAAGAGCTCAGGGACATGGTAGATCTCAAATTCCCGTATGAGATTAGATTTTTCCCTCCAGGCTCTCATGTAGCCAAGGAAGAAAATTAGATCAACTCCTTTCTGGAGTCATTCCAGTCTCTGTAAGCCACACAAAAGCATGATTACCATTTGACTTTTTTTTTGTGAAACCAGACTTTTTTTTTTTTAAAAGGTGGCCCCACTAACACAGAGTAGTGCAACGCGTTACAGAGGAGAGCTGTATGGTTTGCATAACCCCTTAGACAAATGACAGTGTGTAACACAAAGGTGGGCAATACATTTGTGCATTAGTCCATAGCTATAGCCAGAGCCTGACCCTCAACAATTCTCATGTTTCTCATAATATACACCATCCTCCTCACGAGAGAAAGGTGGGAACAAGCAAGGACTACTTGGACATTGTAGCACCTAGAGGAGAAAGACTAGAAGTTCCCAGGAACACAGTTGAGATAACTACAGTAGGGGAACACCGGTTACAGGTATCCATCAACTGGCTGGTAAGGATCCAAGGCCATAGGCAGCCCTCACAAGATTTTGTAGAGAAACACCACACTTAGAAAGCCATTTAGAGTAGAATTACAGGACAAATGGGCAATTCTGTAGGCTAAGGGTTCCACACTAATACCTCTGCTTCCTCCCACATCCATTTTTAAGCCGAAATGGGATAGCCACAGCTCTAGCTGCTGCTGCAAGCAGTGACTGCAGAGCTGCACAGTAACTTCTACTGCAACTTCTGTTTTTTCCACTTGGAAACCTGAGATTTGGCACACATGCCTTAAGCCCTTGAGACTGTACTTCACTGGCTTTGGAGAAACAAAGCACAAAGCCGGCCACTGAGAAAATTTCTGAGCATACACATGCTATGGGAATCTGCCTTGTCAAGGGACCAAGGCCATATCAGATGCCAGGGGACAGAGTTATGTCAACAGACAGGCAGACATAAGAAAGCCCAGCTGGCTCCATGGTAGAACCCAGCCCATGTGCATCAAAGTCCCACCGCCTGCAGGTCACCAGTATGACAGTCATCCTTTGCCAGCCTATATGAAGATGGCAGTAAAAGTGTTACAGCAGTAATATTTTAGGAATGTAATTAAGAACTGCTTTTGTTCAAACACACTCCTCCAAGGAAACAAGGAACGATGATACCTTCCCTAACATGCTCTGACAGTCTTCTCCGTTCCTTGGAATTCCCTTCAAATATGGTACTGGCATAGAAGTTATTTCCTGCTTTATACTAAAGCCCTAGTAATTTAACACTTAGATGTTATGCAAGTTCAACTCACTGCTACACATCAAGCAATGATGAATAAGCATAGTAAAGTCTCTTCTCCCCCACAAACATACAATATGTCTTATTCTTTATTAAGTATCAAATTGTCTCCAACATAAATTACATCCAAATTACATAAGTTTCAAGAAAGTCAGACATTTTATGTACAATATTTGTCTTGAGTCAGATATACCTTTCTCATTTTAACCTATAACATAAAAAGCAAACCTACATCAGTACCAAATAAAGCATTAAAAAGGTAACAAATATATAACTTTTTAGAAATGCTTTCAGAACGCTAAAGTTAATGACAAAGATTTTATAGTGCAGCAGTCTTGGGTTTTTAGCTCTTAGACCATTTCTCTGTTTTTGCGGATAGCACAGCAGAGAACCATACTGAATATCATGCCAAAAATCTGTAAAGAAAACAAACACATTAGAAATCAGGGGACCAAAGCACATTCTTCTTTCAACATGGGGCCAGCTGTAGCTGCTCTTCCTGGCCCAGAGGCCATATTAACTCTAGTCTGTAGAGAATCCCCACCACCATCACCCCCACCAAATTTCAGTCCATTCTCACCAAGCCACTCAGAACTTCCAAATATATCAGCTATAAACCGCTGCCGTATCTCTTCAGAAATCTTTGATCATCCCAACATTTTTGCATCCATGTCATACTTCTCTCCAGAAGCCAAACAAGCAAGTGCAAATTTCCTTACTGGCACTGTTATTTCAGTTCTACACCAGTCTCATTGTTATAAAAGGAAACGAAAACAAGGATCCCCGAGAGATACTGGGATTAAGAAGTGGGCTGGCAACTTGACCAGTACATATTGGCCCTATACAGACACACACTACCGATACAACTCCACCACTGCTCAGACTACGAGGAGGCAGATCCTGATCCAAAGCAGAAGCAGGGAGGTCCAAGACGCCGCACCCTCTGCTCCCTTGGGGGCCTGCAGCACACACCCTGATCCTGCTGGTGCTTGTCAGTGGTGGCATGGGCTAGTAGACTGCCATGCCAGGCAGTATTCAACTGACTTCTACCAGAAGCACCCTTTGGCCATACAGTTACCCCCCTCAATAATCTAGAAACTCACCATTATTACAGCAATGCCGAGGCCAACTGCTCCAATCACGTTCAATTTTGAATTGAAGACATCATCAATGGCAGCAGGGCACGACTGAAAAGAAAGACTGTTCATTAGCATTTCATACATACGAAATGTTTGCTTCTGCTTGCTTGTTACAGCTCAAGTCTGCTGACTGATGCTGTAACTTTGACCAAGCCTGCCTGTACTAGAGATGAAGACTCATCTTTTGAAAGCTGCTTTGAACTGGCCTTTATTTTCACATCTTCAAAGAGAGCCAGAGGTTTTTCCCAACACAAAAAACACACCACTTCTTGGTGGAGAAGTTTAAATCTACTCTTCCAAGTATCTAAACATCTTAACCATGCCTTGGCTACAGCAGGATTTCCTTCTCAACACCCGCAGCTGATCAGGTAGATCAGGACCAACAGCAGTCGTACCAGACTTGGCTTGTTACCAATGGCTGTCAGCATTTAAGTTGCTGTATTGCTCAGCCCTTCTCAAAGTAAGTTTGAAGCCACTCTTGGCATCTCCTGTTGTAATTCTGCAAACACCTTACGAACACATTGTGCACGGGAACAGCAGGATTTGTTGAGCTGCATGGATGCACGCTGGGCTGAGTAGATTCATAGAGTTGCCAGTTTGAAGCTCCCAGGACAGTAAATTACCATTACAACTCAAGAAAAATTTAAGTACGGTCCTTTCCCCAAAGACACATTGTAGCCAAGAAAGAGAACAAGGAACTTTTACAGAGGTTAAAGTCTTTAAAAGCCTGGTGGCTGGTAAAAGTGTCATCCCAACTCCTGCCCTACTTATTCCAGCAGGATACCACAGTGAACTGCTGAAAACAACTTTTTTCTTTAATTGTTCTTTATCCAGTCCACAAGCAAACACCAAATCGAGGATTAAAGGGATATACTGGCAAGAATTAATCAGTTAAATCAGAATATCAATACAGTACTACTACTTACAGAGGCACACAGATCAGTCACGCTATTACATCCCTTTAATTTTGCAGTCTACCTGATGTTTTTTGGTTGTGGGTTGTTTTTTCTTCTTACAGTTAGGACTAGTCCATAAATACATCACAAGATTAAGTCAACAGCTGAAGCTAAAACACACTTAGCAAAATAAAAGCAAACATTAAAACCCACATGCTACCTCAAGTATTCCCATATAGTCTAACTCATAGGATATTGTATGGATAGGAGTAGACAGTCTAAATACAGACTGAAATGTCTTATGTGGTCAGATAATTGAAGGCACAAAGTCATCTGTAGTGAAAGGACGAGCACAAGTAATGTGAAAAAAAAAAACAAGTCACTAATCAAATTCTTGCATTGTAAGAACCGTATTTTCTGTGGAAGACTCACACAGGCTCTTGTGGAGCATCCAGCAAATGCCCAAGACACTTGTAAGAGTAACAGAAAAAGGGGTAATTAGGAACTACACAAGGTGCCTCTCCTGTATCTGTGGGCACACAGACACCTTTGCAGCAGTATTTCAACATAGGAATCCAATTCAGAGAACTGCCTTCGCAGGGACATAGTCACCTAAACAATGCATTCCCTCCCCTCTCCTTTCCCTTGGTAAAACTTGCTCCCAGCCCCTGCTCTCCTTCTCCCTAACCAAAAGGGGAGGCAACAACTGCTGTGCAGCACCAGGGAGGTGCTTTGGTGATAGGAGCAGCCAGGAGAACAGAGCTCTCTAGCTTTTTTTTTTTTGGGTGAAGTTTTGCTCTTACGCTGTCCATCAGACCAGCGAGTTTTGTGACACACAGACTGCACATTTCCTGCGCAAGTTCAGATTTCCTGCTGACCCTGCTTGTTCTTCCCATAGTAACAGTATGTCAACTTTCCACAACCGGACTGATTACAGAGATAGGTTGCTAAGTGTGATGTGGGAATTTCCCGTGGACTGAAAGGGTTTATTCAGAAACATGTTGCTCATTCTGCTCATGGGGCAGAGCTGTTGGTGAATTTAGTCATGCTTTATTTACCATTACAGAAAGCGACTCGATCACAGTCTTCTTCGGACAGGTGTCCATGAACTGCTGCTCAAGAACTCCCTTAAGACCACAGCAGTCTAGCTACAAGAGAAAACAGGAAAAAAGAACCACATTAAATAATCCTTATTTTTTTTGCTCTGTATTTTTTTGGTAAAAGAAATAGGTTACATTAGGTTTTATTACAGACCTTATGCAAATTTGCTTAGAGGTCCTTCCAATGTGACTGCTATAAACCTAATTTTAAAAAGCTTTTATTACATTAAAGGCCAAGATTCTAGAAGGGAGAACTAGATCTCATTAAGTGTACACACACTAATTTTGGTGACAGCTTGTACTCCTTACAGACACACAGGTAAGCAATCATTGATATGCAGGTATGCATAATATGGTGCCTCTAGATCAATGGCACAGATATAGAGTTTTCCAGCTTGCTTGAGTTTTTGGAAAACAAGAACTAGTTCTATGCATTTCAGAGGCTGAAAAGGACCAAAAAAAGCATACTGAATTCACTAATATTACAAAAAAAAAGTCTTTTCTACAATTTGTAACTAATACTCCCTTGGTTTCTTCTAGTTAGTAAGGTACTAGAGTTGTATAGGGGACTGGATGACATGGAGAACAGGGTGAGCAAGCCGCACTACTGTCCAGTTTAAGTATAATCACATACTTACAGCTATCTGAAACGCTTTCAGGGTTTCTCTGGCAGCTGGTTGAGATCTCTTTTCATAGGTTTCCACATAGAAGTCCTTTAACTCTTCAATAACCTACAAGATAGCAAAGAGTTGTGGGGTATTACTGTCTTACCTAATATTAATTATGGAAGATTGTTTTAAGTCAATTCATTAAAAAAATCTGCAACCTACAATACCCATCCTTTTGACATGTAGAAATAGAGGGTGGAAACAGAGGGTGGACAGCATTTCTCACCCAGAACAGGTGAGCCTAACTGGTACACTCACCTTAAAAGCCACACCTAAGCAGATTAAGATTCAGAGTTTCCCTTCCAAAGACTTGATCTTCTAGGTGGAGCGACAGAACAAGTCTTTGCCCATTGGTTACACAAAAATATTTCGTATTAATGCCTGTACCCCAGAAACTGTATTCCCCTGTTGTGTAACACAAGCAGAAAAGCAACCCTTATCACCAAGCACCTTATTTTGAAACAAGACTGAATCATGACTGCTTGTGTGGGGACAGCCCAGATCAACCATGTTTTAGATGCAGAAACATTCAGCCCATAGCTGACCTACTCATATCTAGAAACAGTAAAGCTTCACTGATGGCCCACTTTGCTTCAGTTTAGCAAGGTACTGCTTAGATGGCATATTGCATTCTGACTTCTCTGCTACAATCTCATGTTTAAATACCAGAGTTTCATTTTCTTATTGTTTTGCTAGAATGCCTTTTCTTCCACTCCCCCCAAATTCCCTGGGTAATCAAGACTTGACTAGTACTGGTATAGTTTTCAGTAGACTGCTAACTTTGAGGGTGCAGTCACAGAATGGTTTGGGCTGGATGCAACCTCAAAGATCACCTAGTCCAACCCCCACCATGGGCAGGGTCATCTTTCACTGTATCAGGTCACTTAAAGCCCCATCCAATCTGACCTTGAACACTTCCATCATCGGAAGTGGGCAACTTCTCTGGGCAACCTGTTCCAGCACATCACCCCTCTACAAACTTTTAAGAGCAACCTACCTTTTCTTTATTTGCAAATCCCCAGATTGCAGCAGCAATTTCAAGGGCAAAAATCACAAAAAGAAAGAGGAAGAACTAGAAAAGAAAGATCATATCATTAATTAAGACCACAGGACCACAAAACAGCATCACACCATACACTGCAAGCTTCTCCAGTCCCCAGCATTCAGCCTTGTGGGAACTGTCACTCAACCAGTTTCCAGTCAGAGGTCTGAAAGACTGGCAAGACTATGAAAGAGGACACGCTGCACTAGGTCAGCACTTCTTCCCAGGAGCGTTGGAAAGCCTGGCAGTGTTTTCCAAGCAGAAGTCCTCCTTTTTGATCAGTGTTAATTAAAACCAATCATCTGTTCACTCAGACTTTGAAGTTGTCCAGGTCACTCAGATCACAACAGCTGACATTCTTTTCTCTGGTTTGTCACCCCTATTGCTTTGGGAGTCATTACCTAATACCTAGCTTGCCACCAGCTCCCACAGACCTAATGGTCACGTCTTTATTGCGCATCTCATAAAATAAAAAAAAGTGTCATCTCTGCGTTTAATTGACTACCAGGTCCAAAACACTACTACCATTTAAAGGCACTTTAAAGAGATATGTTCAGAAGCGTAGCAAAGGGCTAGAGACATCATTTGGCAAGAAATACATGAAATTAACTTCTTCTGTGACACAAAAGGGGAATTGTTCTTTCAACAGCTATAGTAGTAGTCTTTTATTAATGAAGTCTTCTGGTTATTTAGATGAGTAGTTCCACAAGTGTACAGATGTGCATGAACTCTGTGCATGAACTGCAGTAAGCTCCACTGGCCCCTCCAGTCTGAAAACAATGAGGTGGCTCTCCAATAATTGGCTTGCCGAGCAGTTGTCAACTAGAAGAGCTCATCCTGTGATTATGAACAGTAGAGGCTTGTTGTTTCAAGGATCAAATACCACAGTTCTCGTCTCAAGGATTAAAGATTGCACAGCCTTCAGAGTTCAGGACAAACTGTTTAATAAATAGCGTTACTCTTATCAACCTTTTAGTTCCGTGTTCAGTCATACTCTGTCTTGATACGTCAAAGTTTGACTAAGTCACTAACTCCTGAAGTCATCCCGTATTCAAATACAACATGGACATTTGAATTGAGGGCCAGAAATGGAAGCTATATTTAACATTTTAGCATTATGTAGGTGGCCATGAGTTTAAACGTTGTGGAGCCAAAACAATCAGCATCTGCAGTCCTTTGACTGCACAGTAATATTTTCCTTCCTTTCTCATCATACTGCTAAAATTTTAAACACTATTCTGAACACTTACCAAGCCAAGCATACACTGAGATTCCTGCAATGCACCACAGCATCCCAGGAAACCAACGAGCATCATAAGCGCACCAGCTCCAATAAGGATGTAAACTCCTAGGGGGAGAAAAACAGAGACATACAGGCTGGTTGAGACCTCAGTAGCAAGGTATAAAATTAGTTGCTCCACAAAAAGCATTTGTAGCTTTTGCCAAGATTTAAGTTTCTTTACTGAGGTTACTCCAAGAAAAAAAAAAAAGGGCTGTGCTTACTTTTCAAAGCAAATGCATCTCAAAACTTGTGGGGAAGTGTATTGATAAAGAAAAGCTTTAACTTATAACAATCAATGCATAGCACTACTGCAGTTTCACAAGTTTTAGAGAATGGGCAAGATAAAGCCATCTAAGTTAAACTAAGGCTTTCTAAAACTGGCTCAGAGCCAGAGTTATCAACTTATCTTGAGATGAAGAGTGTCTTGCAGTTAGAGACAACTGGAACTAGTGATTTATCAAGACCTGAGAGTCCTTGAAGCATGCTAGCTCTAGGGTAATGGGTGTTAAAAAGCATCACAATTATCTGTCATAAGGTTTTAAATACTTTTCCATCAGGGAACACTGAATTATTCCACCCGTCACGGTTGTACAAATCTACACTTCAGCTACCTAGCTTGAGAACCTCTCTACGAGAAACTCCTCATTTTCTGCTTTTGCAAAAGCAGATACTTCTTCAAACCATATCAAGTGGCTGAGCCTGTAGACTATTCTGCCCAGAATTTGCATAGCCAAGTATGTTGGAGCATAGAGGACAATACATCTCTGGGCTAAAAGACACCATTTATGCCCAATCCTATACTCCTAAGCTTGAAAACTGCCAGTTTAAGCACTACAGCTGCTAGCTGGCAAGAGGAGCAAGAGGCAGTGAGGAAAACCACTCCTGAACGATGGAAGAAAAGTGTTATTGGGGTGGTGAAAGATGAGACAAAGAATCAGCACGAAGCATGCAGAATTAGTATGACTTTTCTATCAACAGAGACAAAAATACAGTTCTAGATTTCAGAGAACCAATCAATACTATTTAAAGCAACCCATACATAAGCATTTGCAAATGATATTTTCTAGATGCAAACCAACAGAATTAGCTGCCAAAATAAACACCTACTTGATTAAGCGTATGTAAGTGATTAAGTCTGACATTTCTTATCAGCAGGAAATTCCAGCACCATTTTTTCTACCCTAGCACAAACTTTTTCCATTTTGAAAAGCGGTCCATCAAAACTTCTTAGTTCAGTTTCTTTTCAGTAGTACAGAAAGCTTTTGAGGTAACTTGCTTTGTCACTAGGTGCCAATCGACAGATTCTTTCAGCTTCCTGTTGGAAACTGCAGTCAGTAACTACTCCCAAGAAAATATGTCAAACCAATAATTCCTATTAAACTTTTTTAAAACTCAGTTTAACCTACAGAGATTTCAATTAGGTTTGTTTCACTGTTTTGCTGCATTCAGCCAGTAGCTTAAGTATCAACACATAAAAGTTATGTTTTAGGAGGTGGAAGAATTGTTTTAGACTACCCCAAATAAGACTTGTTAAAAATTCATCTCAACAGCTAAGCTTAGATTTCTGTTCCCTTTCCAAGGTCCAGTTGAAAGCATCTGGAAATCCGTGTGGCAGCAGCAAGGAACACCCAGTTTGCTGCCATGCCAGCATATCAAGTGTGACATACAAGGTTTCTCAGAGATAAGCCATCTCCACGCCTGTGGTCTCTTTCATAAAGTCACACAAGTATTTTAATATTCCCAACGACTGTGTCTAACAAGCCTAACTCATCATTCCTAACAGTGCTCCCTATAGGCACAGGCTACCGTGGCACTATCATGCTGCCACTTCAGCTGTCCTTACACAGGCTGTACTGAGCCTTTAGATCCATGTTTGGATGTTGTGACAGATCAAGTAGCTCAGCAGATGAACTACTTTCCTTGGCAAGAGAAAGTCCAACCTAATCACACTGTGGATGGCTCATGAGCAATGCCATACAGGACACAGCAGATCTAGGTGCTACAGGCATCTGAAATCTGTACGTATAAGGATTGTCCAAATGAAAGATGAGAGGCATGTATGTATGAAGAGTACATTTTTGAATTCGCTTTATTCCCAGTTGTTTGAGGTCTTCAAATTCAGATACTTGGTTTCAAAAAGTGTTTGAACCCCTACAGATGACAACTGAAGCAGCATGCATTCCTCCACCCAAGCCTAGAAGTGACTGTAGACATCAAAATCTAACAGTTCAGATAAAATCTGATTCCATTAGGAACTCCTAAGGCACTGCAATAGCAAAGCAAAACCATGTGTGTTTATCCCCTAATTGTAATCAAGCTGTCCCAGACTTTGCCTGTGGGATGCCTAGACTAGCATCTTGTAAGACCAGAAAACATTGACGAAGAATAATTTCCCTCTGGCCTAGCTAAAGCTACATTGATCTAGGTTGCCTGTAATAGTTGCCGATATAGACCAAGATATTTGTGCACCCTTTCCTTTAAGAAGGCTGTAAGAGTTAACAACAGTGTGCGTGCTGAGAGATGAGGTAGTAGAGTTGTGGTTTTGCATAGCCTCAGCTGGTCACTTTAGGGGGAGGAGGGGGTGCGTGAAAACCAGTTATTGATGTCATCTGTGACTACTCAGTTTAGAGTGAAACTTGGCTGAATCATTGTGAGTCATCGGGAAGAGATGTCCTCCATGGCTACGAGGAGTCCCCAGGACTACAAAACACTTACCCAACAGCACCCAAAGAGGAACTGCAGGGTTTACGCTGGGAAGAAGGCAAAGTGATATGCAATGCATGAAGAGCCAAGGAACTGACAGTGGGACACTGCAGCTGCCTGTCCACAGCAAGGGCTCGTCCCCTGCGCCAGCCCGGGGAAGCTGCTCTCTGCCCCACCGAGGCTGTTGAGGGCCCTTTTGTCTTTAACCTTTGAGGAAGTCAAAGGTTTCAAAGCAGTCAGGAAATCAGGGCACAGAAGCGTGATCCATCACCCTGAGCCATCTCCCAGCTTACCCGTGTAAAACGTCGTATTGTTGTTGGATTCCAGTTCAAAGATGCTTTTCGTCTGCGAATCAAACCGAAGCCATAGTCCAATTGCAAGAACTGCTGTCCCTGCAAGCTGTAAGAACAAGTGAGCCTGGTTAAATAATACCATTTAACACATTCACCCCTACATTAGTAACAACATCAGAAGTAAACACAGGATACAGCTCTTATTTAAAGAGGTGCTGACAAAGAATCCGCATAAAAGGATGGGGATACCAAAATAAGAACTTAGTTCCTGACATGAAGCATCTCATTGACAGATGCGTTTACATATTAAACAACAATGCCACATGAGAACAATGCCATTCTTGTTCTTTACTGAAAATACCTGAGGTTTACTGAAGTGCCAAGTGTCAGTATTTCCACTGACCCCTCCACCCACTGTTTTATTCTGGGTGACTGCAATGACATTGTATGGCTTAGTGATCTTAAATCTTCACACCAAAGGACAAGCACGCTGCAGGAAAAAGCACCTTGTAAGGCCAGCTAAGAGCTTTAGCATGCTAAACAGGCTGGGAAGAGTTTGTTGTACTGCAGTCTAGAGTCTAGAAAGTGCTCTTTCTTGCAAAACAAGATAAAACCAATCCAATACGTTACTGCATGGACAGAAAAACACAGGCTGCCAAGACAGCGTTGCTGTGTGTGCTGATCTGGTACAATGCAATCAAATTTAGGGGGTTTCTTTATTATCATCTCTGCCTGTGTGCCTTCAGGTTCCTCTTAACATTGGTGTCTGCATTTGCGGCAAGTCATATGCATAAATTGCTTCTAGCTGAAACATCTGGCAGAAGGCATCGAGATGCGTTGCAAGAAAGTGGGAACCGCAGTCTGGTAAGGCAAACAGTGACAGTTTGCTTTGAACAAACTGAATCCTCCCTGCTTTAAAAAAAAATATGGAGTCATCTTGTACACAAAAAAGAAAACAAGACAAACTAGAAAGGTGGAGAATGTGCTTCTCAGCTCTTCCTTCTCTCCTCTGAATAGGATTTAACATCAAAAAAAAGCTCTACAAAAGTGAGATGAGGACAGGAATACCACACATTGCAGCAGATATTAAACTTAAGAGGAGCACTAAGCTTAGAACATCTGGAGCTTTGGTTAGGTTAAGCGTGCATGAAGAGGAAAAACAAAGCTGATAAGAAGAAGTTCCTTGTAGAAGGGAACAACATTCTTGACTGGTTTCCAAGGAACTGGAAAGTGTTTACTTTTAAAACTGTTAATTTTCAGTAAGAACACGGAAGGCATTCCCACAGACAGCACCCGTGGGTGTACTCCTTCCACACTAAGCCTGACTGCCCTGGCCCCACGCTCTCCCCACGGGGAGCTCAAGAGCCCTTTCTCCCTGCCAAGGGAGTGCTTGTGCACAGCTTTGCTGGCCATGGCTGTCTTTGCTAACCCCCTAGGCTTGCTCTTCCAAAAAAAAAATTTAAAAAAATAAGGAAAGCTTTGAAGATTCACACAGGACAAAGAAGATGGCGCTAAGTCAGGGTTTAAGGGAAGGTATAGCCCTTGCAGCTTCTCAGCGGAAAGCATCCCAACAGCAGTGCTAAAGGCCTCAGGTATGAGCAAAGAAAACCGAGAGGGGGGGGTCAATTCATGCCAGAAGCCAGCCGTGCCAGAAAAACCAGCATTTCTTGTACAGACGGCACCCGACTCAAAGAGGAGCTGAAGGACTTCAGCTGGGAAAAAGATTAAGTGATACATAATGCATAAAGAGCCAAACCCAAACGGAGGTTTCCAGACCTATGCAAAAGGTGCTTTGCTGGTGCGTGGGCACAGCCTTACTCACAAAGCTCACAGCAAGAACAAAGCCTGCACGTACCTACCACTTTCCTTGTTAGGGCTACGCTGACAAAACAGTTTTAAGTTACACCAACAACCCGTGGTAGCCTACACTATGTCACAACGGCGTTATTATTTCCATTTATTGTGCCACAGCAGCACCCCAGGGGAAGGGAGAGGTGCAAGACGGGGACCGGCAGAGAGAAGGGCTGCTGCTCTGCTCGTGCTCACTGCTACAGCGTCACTTAAAAAGCCTTTGCAATCTCATCTCACTTCAGCTCCTCACAGTTCAAAACCCCAGGTGGGCTTAGTGATGGTAAGCCCTCACACACTGCTTCTAGCCTGCCGTTAAGTCACCCAGTATTTAGCAATACCGCTTGAGACTCACTTCCCTGGGTCACTGAACAGCCTTCAGCTTTTACAGGCAACCAGATCGGGAGCACTAGGAGAAGAAACCTAACAGCCTCTTCTTGTTTTGCTAGGAACTCAGGAGTTAAAGCCCTAAGCCTAAGCATGCCCCGCTGCCTGCACCTACCTATGTTTGTGGCTTGAGAAGCCTCAGTGCTCCAGCAGAGCGCTCAGGGCAGCGCTGCAAACACAGCAGGGCAACAGCGAAGGACTGTAAAACTAAAACCCAGAGCTGAGCCCCCAGCAGACCTTTAAGGCCAGACTATTCAAATTGTGAAGAAACTCCAAGCCATGCTACAGCCATTTAGATAATCTTACAAGTTCAAGCAAAGCAGAAGGCTCAGTTAATGATCTATGAGAAAAACTGGTTGGTTAACATTAGGGAGAGCTGACATACTTAGTATGGTTCCTTTTAAAAAACAGACTTAACTCTGGGTGGGGGGAGGGTTAAATGTCATGTTTTCTCCTTGGGAAAGCAGCCCTCCTGTGAAAAAGTTATTATCAGAGAGAGGGAGGCAAGAGACTTATTATGGGATCATAGAATAGTAGTAATACTTGATGCCAGTGAACTGCTCCATATTGCTAAAAAAAAATCTAATATTAAAGTGCTAATTCTCCCCATGGCGCACTAGGAAAAAAAGAAGCTTCTTCTTGCAAGAAAAAAGTGACTTTTGTCTCAGTTTATGGAAAGCAGACTTGTGTTCTCAGTTTGTGCTCCTCCTACCCACAATGACCGCTGAACTAAAAGAGGCAGTTTTAAAGCAGGAGGCAAGAAAGTAATTTGAGACTTCAAGTTTTCATCAAAACAATGTCAAACCAGGGCACCATTGCCAGCAAGCACAGTCCCGTGGGCACCCGCTGCACCCAGCAGCATCTCAGACCAATCTGGCACACTGGAGGCTGGTACACAGCCACCTCTCTGCCCACTGATGCTATGCCAGTAGGTTTTGGCAGCTGCGCTGGGCTGCTTTTGGTAGCTATGTTTTTCCTCCCTGAAAAAGGGGTGCAAGCCCCTCTCCCCCTTCCCCCCGGCTGCGTGGAAGCAGATTCCCTGAAAAATCCTAAAAGAACCCCAACCCTCCTAAAAACCCTGTTGTGTTTTTAATAGAAGCGTTCTCCCAATCTAACAGACCTGTTTTGTCATAGGAGTGGAGTTATACAGGATATTTCCAAGTAGATGTATCCTGTACTGAAAAAAAAATTAACAGAAAAAGAACAAAACTGCCCATTTTCCTGAAGTTAGTCACTTTGTACATGCAAAAGCCTACAAAACCATGAGAAGAGCAGGTTTGTGTGCTTGTGAAACATGTAAGAAGTATGTTTCTGTAGTAACAAGTATAGAAAAGGGAACTCAGAAGACAGGGTTTTTTTTAACCAATCTGACCAAAAACATGAGGATGTACCATTCACTCACTATATTGGAAAAGTTTGTGGCAGCAATTTTCCAGCATGTCCTGGCACAAGTATGCTACAGACATCCCTGCTCAAATTAGCTAGGCTTTCTTGTGTTTTCCCTATACCACTAAGCATCTTAGAGCTCCCAGCTCACTTCTGCTCGACTTCCCTCTATCCTATAGCTGCAGCGGACATATGTTAAGCAAGGATAAAAATTCCCGATTATTGCTCCTCTAATCATATGGAGGCTTTTTTTTTTTTTTACATCACATGCAAACACATCCCCGTTGCCTCAAAGGCTCTACATCTGCATGCATCTTTCTGCCTGCTGCACCAGGAAAAGCAGCTGTTGCAACAGGAAAATACAGCCTTTTTGGTCTGTTGTCCTTCCTTACAGTCCCCTTCTCTCACACATCCAGCCCCACACTCCAGCAAGTGCATTCTCCAAGGCCAGCCCTTTCCATTGCTCTGGTCTCCCCCTTGCAACTCACCCAGAACTACACGGTTTTGCCTCTTTGCAACATTTAAGGGTGCGTCCCAGTATCTATCTTTGGCACCCTGTTTTCTTTCAGGCTTCCATGTGACAAGAGATAACTGACAAAGCATCTGCACCGCTGCAGAGGACAGTCACTGCATACTTGAGATGACAAACAACCCATCTATCCTGGAGGCAAAGCCATACAGGAGACTCAGTCTTCCTCCCCTCGTACTTCACTAACTTCAGCACAAACTTGGAGCATTCAGTGCTAAAGTGTGCTATCAAGCAATTTCCACTGCATTTTTTTTTCCCTTTAACACCTGAGGTTTCACAGATATGGTCTCCTAGCAGAAGGCTTGCACAGGGGACCATTAGATCTAGTGATACCGGTGTAAACACACATTAAAAACTTGAGTTTTTCAAACTAGAAACTGCAATTTTTGTTGAACGCAGGCCATGATACAACAACACATGACGCTACTTTGGAAAGCTGGAAAGTTTATTTTGGGTTTAACCACCATTTTGCAAAGACCATCTTGTTCTTTGCTCTATCTGACCTTGTCAGCTTGCTCTATCTTGAGAAAGGCTATTCCCCAGGCAAACACCCCACTTGCTGCAGACACCTTGCAGCATCTTACCTTTCTATGGGCAGAGCCACCCCTACCAGCCCTTCCTCCACTTCCACAGCCTGGAGGAGCATGGATAGGGAAGAAATGAGACACTACAATAACTCTGGATATATGGATCAAAGCCTGTAAAAAACCAAGCCTTTGTACAGGAAACTATAGGTTCTGCTACTTTAGCACATTCAGGCCAGGCTTATACACAACTATCAAGTTTATGGCATTACCTCTAGCAGAGGGTAAGTCAACTTGTGGAAGTACAGTAGAGTCGGTCAAAAATAAGCACTGTTTTCAGTGTTGTCAGCTCAGCATTGCATCTAACCAAATAACTGTTCCTAATTTTTTTCTTCAAGTAAGAAGGGTCTACATGACTGTTACTTACGTAGGTTTTACCCAGGGTGTGCCAAGAGTACACTGAAAAAGACCACTATCTTCCCTTCACCTCAAGCAAATAAAAATTTTTTAGCCAAAAATCTGACTCGGATTTTCCTCTGTGTAAGACAACTAACTTTTTCCTCACTGTTCAAGTGGATTAATGAAGCCAGGACCAGATATACGATGCTGCAAGGCACATAGGCAAAGAAACTGAGAACATTACGAGCAGTAATGAACTATCTGTTTCTGTCCTGTTACTTGCTGGTACTCTATAAATAAAAACCCATAAGCAGTAAGTACAGATGAGGCTCAACATCACCCTAAACCCTTAATTACCAGATTAGTGTTATCCACAACAGCACAGCTTTTCAAACTTCTGAAAAAAATGCTTTTCTAACAGATGTGCAATGAGTGCTAGCAGTTATATAAGAAACTGCAACTATTTCCAAACTCCTTTGAAAAAAAAAAGTAGATGGGAAAGGAAGTATTTTCTTTCTGCTTAAGCTAGTTTCGAGAATGTTGTGGGCTAAGTTAATGTCACAGCATTTATTGCAATAAAATATTGCTCCAGTACAGTAGGAGCAGCATTACAGAATTCCTGAACCACCGCCAAGACTAGTGCCCATTTCATACAAGTTCCTATTCAGAAACCAGTCTACTATATTTGCAATTTAAATGGCAAATAGGAACTAGGACCGCTAGAACTCTAAGTACAAGTAGCTTCACATCAGGTTTCTCAAGGCAACACCCTACAACTCCATTCTGGACTTCACAGCACCTAGAGTTAAAATACATCGAGCTGAGCCCAGGCAGCGTTTTGATTCATACGCTGCAGTTCGCAATTAAATTAGTTGACTACAGAAAGCAAAAGCAACTAATTTCTGTTCCTTTTGTATGTGTGCGCATATATACACACATGAAAACACACACATGAATATCTGCCTGCCCATCCTGCAAGTCTCTTCTCCACCTGAGCAGGGAAGAGCCTCTGCAGGAGCCAGAGCACCAAACTGCTACTGGCTGTTCCTGACAGCACGAGCAGACGAAATTATGGCTCAGAACAGAGTCACAGGTATTTTCAAGTCACAGAAAAAGAGCCCTGCAGGCCTAATCTTACTAGTCTTACTTTGGCAGGCACTCCCAATGACAAATACATTTATTTGTGTAACACAAAACACACTAAGGAGTGGAGAGCTGGACAAGCCAGTTGCCCTGTAGTGCAGAGGAGCAAGAAAATAATTGCTCCAAGACTCCGTGGGAACCCTGACTGCACGCTACAGCACTTGTTTGCTGATGATACCTCAAGTTACAAGTATTTGCAGCAGAAATCTTTGTATTCCACAAAATTCACAAGGGGAAAAAAAAAAGCCCACAGCATTTAAACTCAAGGATGCAAGCCCTTGCTGTAGTCCAGCATCAGGAAGCCAGGGGGGAACACGCATGCACACGCTCCACATGCATGCCCATGCCAGGTGCTTGCCCAACGTACACCGAGCTGCTGAGAGCAGCCAACAGTTTTACGAGGAAAAGACTTTGTCACCAGGGCCAACAAGCCTGAGCAAACCCCACAAGTTAAGAGAGCTCAGCTAGAGGTAGTCACTCATTACACAACTCAAGGTAATCAAGCATGTGCTCGCACCAAGGTTATTCAAAGCCAGCCTCAGTAAGACCACTTAAGGTGTAAGGCACATAATACGGTGTTTCCATCGCCATCCAAGTTTGAGCCAGCCTGGCAGAAAAAGCTTTATACAAGTTTTGTATCAGCCTCAACACCCCCCTCGCCGACCCCAAATCAAACCCCAAACTTGCAGAGACCCGAACTGGCACAGTTTTTGTCATAGACCAGAGCAAAGATGCCAGGGCCAGCACCACTAACCCTGAGACAGAGTTGTAGGCAAAGCCAGGCAGCAGTAGACCAGCCCTACCTAAAGAAGCCCACCAGCAGTGAGGAACATGGTGTTTGCACGGATACTTGAAGGCAAGATGCAGCAAACCCTCCAAGATGGGACTGGATCGCTTAACTTACTTGTTAAGTGCAACAGTAAAGACCATCCCCTACTAGTTAGATGTGTGCAATGCTTAAACCAGTCTTCAGAGGCATGACAAGCATCTCTGGCAACCATCCACAAGTCCCCATACCTGCCATTCAGGCCACAAACATGTTTTAACCAAAACTCTGGAGTCCCCAAAGTTTTGGGGGACATCATGCTAGTGAGATACATGCCTGGTCTGGCCTTACCAACTGGAGAAGAGCCATCAGACCAGTTACCTTCATAATCTAGCACAGCATCCTACAAAAGGGCACCTCAGAAGGTTACCAGAAGAGAGCAGACAGTACCATTTCACAGGACTAACCTCCTACTTTACATGTTGAACACTTACAGGTTGTGCAAAGACACAGACGGTATCTTTGCAGAAGCAAAGTAAACCAAACCAAGGGCTACCAAACACTGGATTCATTACATACCCCTTGAACTGCATTCTCCACAACACCTTCTGGGGAGAAAGAACCACCACTGTGCACACAGCCACAAGCTTTTCTGAAATTTCCTCCTCTCAGACTTAATAACCCTCAGTTCCTGCTCACTGACTCTTTCAATGCAGTCAAGCCCTACCTACTGCCTGGCCAGCTGTGATCCTACAGACCTCTATCATGTTCCCCCCCAGAGAATCACAATTCACTCAACACTGCCCAATAGCAGAAACCTTCCCCTTCCTTTCCCAAACCTTACCAAGCTCCACTGTGTTCCTCTCAAGGTAGAGAGGAGACCAGAGCAGTCCACAGCATTGCTAGATACCAGCACACCACAGATACATGCAGTAGCACCATCTTTCCACTTCTCTAGGTCCCCCACTTCTGAAGATGTTTTCATCCACTGCTGATGAGCACCCACCTCATGCTTTCATAGACCCTTTTCTCCCAAGATTTCATCCCTCTGGCAGCAGAGGATACCCCTGAACCAGCTAGTTCATAACTCCAGGCTGCTTCCTGCTCCTGTCTCCCATGTTACTTGATGTCCACCTTTGGCTAGTGTCTTGCTCCGCTTTATCACATAGCCTGCTATGTCAGCATGCACCCACCTTCATCACTTTGAATATGAATAATGGATGCTACTGCACTGCCAAAGCGTTACCTCACATGCTTTTCCAGATTAGGGAGGACTGCATTGACCACCATGCCGTTTGCTCCTGCATGCCAGCTCTTCCGGTTCTTTCCACTGCAAGAGAGCTCCACCTCATCTCAGCCCTGCCTCCGCTCAGTCAGGGATTTCATCTGACAGGATCTTACTCCAGGACTGCTTAGCTCTCCCAAGAGCCCATGAGGCATTGAACAAGTAAACTAACGCTTAACCCGCACTTTCTCTCTCTCCAAGATTCAGGCTTCTGAAGGCTTCAAAGTTAACAGCTTCATGAAGTCTGTCTTCCCACTACAGTAGACATTCTCTCTTCCCTGATATCACATCTCCATGTGTACACTAACTTATCTTTAGGGAATCTTCTCCTCTGCCTATTCCAGAGACACTAGGTGTGCCACTCTCTACATAACCTTGCATAACATAAAACAAAAACCCTGCCTCAAATTCACTGCATTCCAGCCCTCTGCCACTGAGCAGGAGGTTTTACCTAATCACAATACATTTGTAGTTCTGCAGTCACTGTTGTGTGACCCTGGCAAGTTGTTCACCAACATTTGCTGCTGTTGTTTCACCACCTTTTCAATGAGAGTTCAATTCAAGCCTATGAGGGGATTCAGAGTCAAAGACAGGCTACAGCAGAGAACTTCCCCGACGTCTTCTCCAAACACACCCAGTTAAGAGGAAGTCCCACAGAACACCAGTCCTAACACTCCTGCAGCTGGACGGATTACTGTTTGTAATGACTCCCCGGGAAGCTCCCCGGTCCTAATGTATCTGAAGAGGGATACGTTAGGTGGGTTTGCTTTTTGCAAGTTATACCTAAAGCTTTCTTTTGGCTAGCCTTATTATAATTTTTTTTTGGTATTTAACTTGCCAGCATTTATGAACCTTTATGTCTTTCCTTTGGATCCAGCTTCAGCTTCTTGACAGTTTCCCAGTTTTTCTTTTAATAGCCTCTTATACCCAGCTGTTTTGCTCTTTCTGCTTCCTCTTGCCCTCAACTCAAGTCTCTGATGGAGGCAAATACATGTCACCTAACACACCATCTATAAATAGCTGCATGTTTGCTACAGACCATTTAAATTCCTCGCCTGTCCTTCTGAGGAAACTTATTCTAAGAAAAAGTAGTACTGTGTAAACTTGATCATGGTTTACATGACCTTTTAGCATCTCTTGCTTCAGGAGGTGCACTAAATCTAACTACATAGTTGTCACCATTCCTGAGTAGCACTTGGGCAATAGGACCCCACACCCATAGACTACTCCAAAGCAAGAAAAGTTTTGTTCCTCCTCTTGGGGGATTCCCAAGGCCAAGAGCCAGTTGCTGATTGTGCCTCCAAATTGAGACTTAGAATTGCACTCAGAATGTTTTTGCTCAATTTACTTCCATTACTTAACAGATTTTTCACATCTCCAGTGCTGTAAGTAACATCAAAGCCTTCTTTCTTATTAGGGTTGTTCGCATCCTCTAGTGCTGTCTGTCCCAAGATCTCTTCACACTGTTCATTGAGGCATAACAGCCTAAAACAGCCCATGGGATTGCTACTTTATTCCTCCATAGAGGACACGACAGTCACTAGCACCATACTTGAAACTCCCCTTTGACAGTTTTGGTAGGGCACAGACACATGTCCTGAGCTCTCAGCCAAGGGCTTCTCCAGCCGGTCAACACACACACTTAGCCCTGGCTAATCCCAGCTGCGTGCACTTACTGCCTCTTGCGGCTTCCAGCCACTCATCAGGACACCCCAAGAGGAAGAAGCATTCATCTCCCATTTAACCCTTCTCTCTCACTCTTTCTCTCCTCCTCCGTACATCCTAGCTGGCTTTGAGTGAGCACAGCCATCCCCTGGGAAGGCCACTCAAAGAGCTGCATCCTTGTGACTCCTCTGGGCAGCAGCAGCCCTACATGTGATACAGCCCCCTTCGCCACCGCCACGCCACCTCCCCTCTGCCGCATCCACCCTTACGGGGCACCCAAAGGTGCAAGTGAAGCTTCTGAGCTTTATTACTGCGACACCTCCAAGCAAGAGACACCTCCTGAGCTAACTGAGAAGACGGTCCCTGTTCTCCACCCTGGGCCCTACAGAGCAAAACAGCAACACTGGTGTTAAGAGCATCTTGGAAGCAACGCCTTTGCCACAACCAGGGTTCCTGTGCTATAAAATAGCTTGTAGAAACTCTGTAGCTGTAAAAAACCAAAACCACAAAGCAAACCATGAATACTACCTCCTGGTTCAACAAGAGGTTTAGCATCTCACTGACCCAGAGGTTTCAGCCAGTGCTTTTCCTTACCAGCTATAACCCTCCAAATATAGTCCCCCTCCTCACCCTCCTGGAGAGCCCCAGGAGGCAATACGTACTTCCCTGTGCCCTCAGAAAGTTCCTCTGCACCAGCTGCCTCAATCGCAGACCAATCCCATTTTATTACTTTGCTGAAACCCTTTTTTTTGACTTGAGAGATCACAAGTATTTTATCCATTAGCAGCGTGCCTTCCAGTCATCCCACATAAAATACTGCGACTGCCTCCAGAAGTGGATTCTTTCTGCAGCTCCAACTTAATTTCTCCACATCAAGGGGGGGGGGGGAAAGGAGTCACACACGCATTTCTCCACTGTAGCAGACATCCAAGAGAAAAGTTCATTCTTTTTAGCCTCACCCTTCACATCTATGCATGAGGCGTCCAGGCAGTTGTGCCACATTCCCTGTGTACTTTTCCATAAGGCAGACAATGCTGAATTCAGATGTCCACACCCCGAGTGTTTGGGAAGCAGCCGTAACCTCCCAGTTCAGCCACGCTTTCTGACCCTGCCTGGCAAACAGGAGATAGCCATGCCAGAAGCCGCACCGGAGGTACCATTTCCACTCGCCACTGGCGTGCTCCTACAGATTAAGCTATTTCAGGATTTTTATTTTTATTTTTTTTTCCTTTACCAGACGCTGCCCAGATCATCCGGGGGAGAAGCCACAGCTTCACCCAAGGCTCCCACCAAAACGGAGCTCACGTACTCAGCCACGGTGACGACAAGCACCAAGTTGGGGGGAATTACCTAAAAACACACACACATTTCCCCCCCCTCCCCCGCCCCCGTTAGCGCCTTCGCACCAGAACAGCTACCAAGAGGCACAACCCACAAAAAGAGAGTTTCTTGTTGTTATGTGCTGCTGGGGGGG